>CM067503.1:33311940-33841940 GCA_034509495.1 Acestrorhynchus altus | reverse complement strand
TCTTCAGTTATTTCACACTGCAATGTTGAGGTTTATAGTAATCATAACACACGTATTTCATTTGGGCCCAAATGGTCTTTAGGAATGTAAAAAAAAAACAGGTTCATAATTCAGTGTGATACAATTTAGTGGTACCTCAATTTAAAAAAAAAAAAAAAGAAAAACTGATAAACGTTTCCATTTTCAGTTTATTACAGAGATGTTTTTTTCTTTTTACACAAGAATATGGAATACTATCATATTATCAGCTAGCTAATGCTGCATTCTGTTGCTCATTGTACGCTTGCTCAGAGATCTTATGTACTTTTATTTTAATAAAAAAGTATTTATAGGAGACAGTCCGGACATCATCATTTACTTGCACCTATGGTGTTTTTTGCTTATTATGAATAAGGAATACTGTTAGGAATTGATCATCCAGTGTTTTTGAGCTGAAAATGATTAATTATTTGTTATAATTATGTCAGTTATAAATCAAATATAAGTTGTTCAAAATAAAAAATGAATAAACAAAAAAAAAACCTGAATATCCTTTTTTCCAGGACTTTTCATCTGAAATTTGAATGCTGTGTGAGGCAAATGAGAGAGACATCCTCCATTTTCATTTTCATTTATAACCCAAAATCAATTCATCACACAGTGATGGGACCATGTTTGTTATGATATGTGTATCATGTCTGTAGTTTACTCTGATACTGAGATTTACAGCATAGAAAATGGCATGTAACTGCCCACAAAGTGGATCTTGGGTTTTAACTTGCTTGTGTGTGGTGTAGTTGTGTCTAAATAGTGAAACATCCTTTCCTGTCTCCTCTCCTTGATTCTGAAGATCTGTATGGTCTCAGTAAATCTGCTGACAGAGTTGACTAGCTTATGGAGCCACATGGCAACCAGATTAGGTAGAGCATAGGAAAAGCTGTTTATGTCTAAGTTTATGTCTTCACTTAGTATTAAAATTAAACCATACTTCAAAAAAGACTGATCCCAACTCACAAAACAATTAATAAATTATTCTTAACATTCTTCATACAGCAGTGTTTAATGTTTTCATACTGAATACTCACAGATGTCAAATGGCTCTTATACACTCCAGCAGGGGTGCTGAGGTAGTCACACAACTAACTGCATGAAAATCATAAAGGACTTTTTTCATAACCGATTGCCCAGTCTGGGTGAGTGAGTGGACACCTCTGGCCTGCTAATCTCCTGAGTTCACCAGTCCTGAGACCACAGCCTAAGGGCTGACAAATGACCTTAATGAAATTGGACAATTCAGCATACATGCATAAAAGGATCTAAAATATTGATGTGGTAGATTACCCTGGCAGTGGATATTCAGACATTTAATATTTTAAGTACCTGGCAGACTACGGCTGATAAATTGAGGAGGTGGAAATTGTCGGCATTTCGATTGCCGTGAATGTGTCAGTTAGTGGACAGCCTGCACATAAAAACACTTTGATCCGTAACAAAACCGTATGTTCCTCGCCGCAACGAAGAATTAATTCCCTACTGCATCTCGCAATAGGCATTCTGTTCCATTGATTTATTATTAAAGATTACTGCCAGGCATATGGAATTAAATGAAAGCAATAGATTTTAACTTGTACAAGAGTATCAAAGTAGGTTTATTACCGTTTCATCAAGTGCACTCAGTGTTCTTCTGGAACAGCAAAAGCGTCATTCACTTACAGCATTACAGGACACATAGGCTGCACTCATCATCCCAGGTATTACAGCTGAAAGAGCATTGCTGCTCAGCTGGGTGTGATATGCTATCATGTATGTTTTATATTGCATGAATGTGTCACATTTTGGCAGATATAGAGATTTTAGACATGACCACAGCCTACCATCAGATTGCAACGTAGTAGGCAGTAATATGCAAGAATTTACAAAGAACAAGATTTTCGACAAGGTTTGCATGAGGAATCATATTTGAATATTTATAATAAACATGTTCCAAAGGGCTGCAATAAAATGGTCAAACTGTATATGCACAACAAAGTGATGTACTAATATTGCAGGTCATGTATGGTTATGCTTTGTTTGAATTGTATTTATTTATACTTGTCTGCAATAAAAAATAGGGCTGTTAATATTTTAAACAATCACAATAACGTTGTTCTAAGCAGTTAATAATCATTAATATCTTTATGTTTTGAAGTTAATTGTGATTACTCCATTATCTTATAATGATGTAGTTCATTGTGATTATCACATTATCTTGTGTAGCTTATCATGACCAGTTACAATGTTTCATATAGTTTATCACAATTAATCCCTTATCAAATGTAGTTAAGCCTGATTAAACATTCTGATCTACGTGGGTAATCACAGTTAAGCTCTTTATTTTTTGTTTTCAATGATGATTATTTCATTATTTCATGTAGTTAATTGCAATTAATCACATTACTTTGTGTAGCTAATCAATATGAATTACATTGTTCCTTGCTGTTTATCATAGGTTATTCTCATTATATCTAGCACTTAATCATGATTAATTACATTATTTTAAGTAAAAATTGCATTGCTTTCTGCAGTTGCTCAAAATTACTTCCATTATTTTGTAGTTAATCACAATTAATTCCATTATTCTTTGCAATTACAATTATTTCCATTATTTTGTAGTCACAATTAATTCCAGTATTATGTAGTTAATTGCAATTAATTCCATTATTTTTCACACTTAATTACAATTAATTCCATTATTTTGTAGTTACTCACAATTAATTACATTATTTTGTAGTTAGTCACAATTAATTACATTATTTTGTGGTGTTAATCACACTTAATTGCATTTTGTTTGTGTAATTAATCATGAATAATCACACACTCTTGTTTAATTGATCATGATTAATCACACATTTAAACTGTGTTTGGTCTGGAAAAAACTCTCACAGCAACCTATATGTGTATATTCTAAGTGGAAGTCAATGTTAAAGGTTTTCCATTTGAAATTCACTCATCGTGGAAAAATAGATAAAACAGAAGGGTAACTGTTCTCTTTTGCATTTTTACTTTGCATGGTCATTCAGTCAAAGTACATGGATATTTGCGTTTTACTGGTTTACATTTTAAAAAATCAGGTTGGTAAAATGTTCCAAGGAAACTTTCATACGTTGCAAAGGTCAAAGATTAAGAAGTTTTGAGGACACTGGGACAAGACATTTGATAGAACCAGACCAGAGTGTGGTGTCTCCCTCTAACATTAGTTTTTTTCAAATGCTAACTGTATACCAATACAAAGTATGCGATCAGTGCACACCTCTATCACACACATAGTAAAACACTAAAGAGGGACGCTGTAATTTCCCCCTTAAAAAAAGAGCAAAGTAAAAGCAGTTAACCCTCTGCTCTTACCCGCCTGCTTTAAGAAGTGCCCTCCTACTGTATGCTCTTACAAATGCCTCATAAAGATAACACAAACGACAATTATTCAAATTCATTCAGATTTGGGCACTCAAAGCAATCAGTTAATGTCTTTAAAATCAATTTCGCTCACCATACGGGTTGGCAATTGAATGCCCTGAGAGCAGGCAATTATTAAACACACACGGACCAAATCCATAATTAGCGAGATTGTAATAAAGCTTATGCACTCTGAGCAGGGAGACGTTAATAGCTCAGCATGGAGAGGAGTGCAGAGGAGGTGCGGAGAGGCCCCCGTCCCGTTTCTGAACCAAGCCTCTTGGGCCAGCCCCCTCCACCACTGCTCCCCTCCCCCAGGGGGCTGCTCTGCTACGCTGGTGACACTCCGGAGGGATGACCCTGAGAAGCTCATTATGCATACACCCAAAGAGGCCTCAGGATTTGCATACAGAAGACAGACCAAATAAGGTCATAAATCAGCATCCCATATTCAAATGGATTTGAGGCAAGAAGGGTGGGAGGTGCAGGGTGAGGAGAGACCCCTCACTTGTACTCTAAAGTCATATATCCCACATGGGACGTTGCCTGAGAGAGGCATTCGGTCTCATTAGCCAACGTAACCCTCTCTGGCCAGCTCAATTTTGTAGATTCACCTCATCACATTGCCCCAGGACAAGCCTCCACTTCAATATATAAATATTCAAATGAACAGATGGAGCATACCTTTGCTAACTCATTGCTGTCTTTATTCTCTCTAACCTTTGTGACCCAAGAAGGTCATGTCTTTTTGTGCAGAAGCAAAATAAAATCTAATCTTACAATCCTGCAATGAATATTGACTCTCAAATACGCTAAGTGGTTTGTGTCATTTTATAATACCATATAATCCAGTTTATTGTAAACTGTTTGCTAAAAGCAGATTCATGTTTATATTCAAATCAAGCTCTTAATGTGAAGGTACAGACAGAGGACTTGCTGGTAATCACATAAACTCATAAATATCATAGCTGCTCTAACAAAACCTTGTATTCATCATGAAATTTCAATTCAGAATTGATCAATTAAAACAATGTGTTCACAATATGATGGTAGACAAACAATGGCAAACTGGATTTTCTTTATTATTCTACAGTGAAGCAGCAATGATCAGCAGTAATGGCAGTGGACAGCCGTGGCCAGTGTAATGTTCTGTTAAAAATTCCATTGTTATCAGTGGTGAAGTAAAACAAGGGATGATTTTTTTTCAAAAAGACAGGAGTGAAATGTTTAAATCAACACTGACAATTAAAAACACAACAGTGTTTAAAACACTGTCAAGATAAACAGTGCATTCCATTTAATCTGTGATGTCAGAATTTCTGAGTTTAAAATAATAAATTTTAACTGGAACATCCTTTCCAACTTGGAAAGTCAGGACTCACCAACCCAGAGTCCAAAATCCAAGATGTCTGAATTGTATATCGAGAGTAGTAAAGACAGTAGTATTAGGGTCCTGCAATATAAAGAATATTATGATTAAAAAATTCCCATATCACCAGAAATCAATGATCCAACATGTCATGATATTAATAATACACTCAGTGTTTCCTTTTGTACCAAGCACAAATATTTTGGAGCAAATTAAATTTGTCTTACATGACATTACATGTTCTGTGATGTAGTTATTGCCAATAACCACAGTACAATAACGATGCTGAAGCAGTATATTGTGCAGTATTGTATAAGTAGTATTATACAGTTTATTTGCATTTCTATCTATTTCAGTGCAAACGATGATACATTTTCTGAAACTTAAACTGGAACACAGTCAACATGGGTGTGACGTCATTCTCACCTTCCAAGCTAAATGGAACACAGAGAAAGTCATGGCAAATACCATCACTCTGCACACAGCCAGCCATGCTAAAGCTATTCCAGTGAAGTAATGCCATGGCAACGCATGCTGCTGTCAGTTGTGTAATGCTATGAAGCACGTAACACATAACACGTGACTTGGTTGACTAACATAGCACAGCTCTGGTGCACTGAAACCCAAATTTGCAGTCTTTTATTTTGAAAGATGAGCATAAACATATATTTTGATATATAAGTAAATTTCTGTAGAATCAATTTTAAGAATCAACATTTTAACACTTAAAATAGAAAATTCAGTCATGTGTGCATTGTTACAAAGTTTTTATGGTTCAAAGTACATTTTCATTTAAAGTTAATTTAGAGGCATTTTAATTGTAACCCTGTCATGCATGGATTATGATAACGTGAATTAGGATTTTTTCCCAAATGATTCAATTCTCCTTTCAGGCTGATGAATCATTGAATTGTGTGTGTCTGTGGATTTTTTATGTAATTGTTTAAGAGTTATTCATGTGTCCACTCAGGTCTTCACCTACAAGTGATATTGCAATAACAGCCTATTGAATGGAACAAATTGTTTTTAAGTTGTAAATGATGAAAAATAAATAAAATGCTGTAGAATAATTATGCTAAATATTATGCTTTAACTTTTGCATTTTGAAGATATTTGATTTGACTATGAAAAAACATGAACTACATGAACTATAATTAACTAAAGAAATAAATAGATAAAAACTAAATACTGTAAATAAATGTGTGAAATAGTGACTTTTAAATAGCTCCCCACTGTCGAGACCTCCATGCATGAAAGGTTTAATTGATTGAGTCACAAATTGTAACTCTTTTTCTCAACTTTAACTTTATTTTTAAGATGTAGAGACGTCAGTGCCATAATGTGTATATTTATTGTATGTATACTAGGGAGATTTTCATGATATGAGAAAATATCACATTATTACCATTAGACATTGTATTCAAAACAGGTCTTGGTTAAACATATGATTTATGATTTGAAAAGTTAAGTTATAAAGTAGATTAATTTAATATTGCAATTAATGGAAGTGTATGAAAATTGTCTCCTGTCTGAAAATAAATGACATTAAATTAAAAGGCTGGGTGTGACAAGGAGCTCTTTTTTTTTCTTTTTTTTTCTTTCCAACTAATTACTATTTTCCTTTCCTTAAGAATTAATCTGCTGTCCTTTTCTCTGACTGTTTTTGAAACTCTACTTTAATAAATTAGTGTTCAGTTGCATTTTGTTCAATACCAGTATTAAGCAAATGTACATGGTATGATAACCATCATATCAAGTGGTATACCATTGCACCACCTTATACTGTATAATAATGTAATGTCATTTTAAAAAAGTATTTGTGGACCATTTCTAAAAGTTCATATTAATCTTGTTAGCATTTCCGAAAGTGAAAAAAAACAGCGAACAATTGATTCATAATGTCACCATATCAAAACCCTGGAAACTGTGCTTAGGGTACAATCATATTTACACTGTTTGTACAGTCTCTCTGCTGAAACACTAAACACAATCTAATTCAAGACAGGAACTCAAGAGCACACCTCCGAAGCTGCAAATAAACGTCTACGTTCAAATACGTCCATTTTCTTCACAAGAGCATACAATAAGACGGACCTAGATGACAACTGAGATAACAGCGGGGCTGCACACAGTTCACACACTGTCAGCCTTTACTTGAATCAGGATTTCCTTAAAGGAAAGCAAATCGTTTAATAAGACTGCCCTCACGTCTCAGTTTTCACCGTTTTTCCACGTGAGAGATGGAAATCTCATTTTTAGTTACATGCAAATAACGATCCATCAATCAATTTGTTAGGCCCAAAACTACCATCAGAAGGGCAGTGGCTGTGAAGTATGCAATTCCCCATCAACAAAGAAGCCTCCAAAGCAAAGCTCTCAGGCATAATTAATACAGAGGCTGCCTCCATTACTTGGTTTGTTTAACTCATCTCAAAAACGGAAGGGAAAAAAGCCCTGATTTGAATCACTGCACAAAATTCACTTGTTCAACATCACTGAACTTAGACTCATCATAGAGGAGGGGAGGTGCAGGGGGTGGGTAGGTGGGGGTGATGTAGAGGGGGTGGGATTCATCTTTTTTTATTATCAACCTTGTGCCAGCTGACAATGTCATTATTTCTGTCTGGACATATCACCATGCAAATGCATTTACTAATAATGAAGGTTGGAGGGTGAGATCATGTTTTATAGACAGCAGAGGATAAACATATTCATGAGCAAGATGCTAGGAAATATGAACAAACTGACATGGTAGATTTTTTGGAGATTTCCCTCTCCAAGACATATCACTACAAAAGATAGAATACAGGCCACAAAAGGACTGTACTTATAGCTTGTGTTGTATAATTTAGCAAAAGAAAATTGCTTTTTTTACAAATAATTCAATATTTTAAAGCACTCATTAGGGTTGGGTACTGTTTGCATCTGAGCTGGTACCACTACCTGAAATTCTGTACCAATACCCGATGGTTTTGAGGTAGTTGTTGTTGTTTTGGCTTTTTGATTGCTGAGAGAGTACTCTAATAAGTGTCATAATCTCATATTTTAGTTTTACCAGGCATTTATTGAATCAGACTTATTGTTTTGTTGGGTGGCATGGTTAGCAAAACTGACTTTCCAAATATAGGAATACTCTGAACCAGATTGTTAAAAGGCCCATCAAGCTAACTGGTAAGCCGCTACTCAGTTTAGAGATTTTGTATGATAGACGAACGAGTAACTGATTGGATTTTCGCTGACAGTATTCACCCTCTTTATACTAAATTTCAGTTTCTTCTGTCCATGCAGATATTTAGAACCTGGAGTGCAGAGCAAAATAAATGTAGTTTTATTCCAGAGCCATTACTCAGATGAACAAGTTAATGTTGGTATGGGGGTTGGAAACTGGAGACCTTTTTAGGGTTGTTTGTCTGCATTGTGTATCTGTGCTGGGTGGTCTTGCTTGTATTTTGTAAATGTTTTAGGAATGGAAGCCGATTCACTCACTGCACTTTTTACTTTTTGATGAATCAGCAGCAGTGACAACTAGGATTGTAACATATCGGAACTGATCTGTGATCCATATGAATCCATACGTGAACCGTGAATTAACTGCCAAAGTTTAGGCATACTACTGTGGAGTACAGTTTTACAGCTGCTGTAGTCTTTCACATTCTTTACTCAAGCAATACATGAACAATAACAACATAGCTTATATTTCCTTGCAAGAAAAACAGAAACTGACGATACAACACATTCAGTTCATCATTTCCCTTTCTGATTGTTATGCTTGAACAGAATGAATTGGTGCTCTGAAGTACTTACATAATTAAATGAACACCCTTAACAGCACCCACTTCAGTATCCAACCCTAATGCTCACATCAAGGAAAAAATTGATTTGTACTGTTTATTTTAATGAAAATGTTTGAGGTTTTGAATACAAAGACCGCTACATTTTTTAATGAATCCAAACTGCCTATATATGGAAACAGGTTTAAATGTATGTACATATATTCCTCTACTCTCCTACAACAGTGTAGATCTACCGAGTGCTGAAGTGGCAACTTGAGTTTTGCCCTGTTTTTTTTTTTTTTTAAAGCCCACAAACCATCAGTTGATGAAAGGGATCCCCCCCTTTTGATTAGTTAAGACGGTCAAATGGGGGGGTGGGGGTGGACTCATCTGATTGGTTCATTCAGTCAACCTGGCTGTCTCAGCAGCCCACATCCACAGTGGTCCACTCTGGATTGTATAGCACTCTTCACAACTGATGTTGTCACAGAGCAGCTTTACAGAAATAAATAAATAAATAAATAAATAAATGAATGAATGAATGAATGAATGAATGAATGAATGAATGAATGTGTGTGTGTGTGTGTGTGTGTGTGTGTGTGTGTGTGTGTGTGTGTGTGTGTGTGTGTGTGTTAACAACACATGAACAAAATATAAGAAAGAGACCCCCTAGTGAGCAAGACAAAGGGCAACAGTGAACAGGAACCAGGCTCACAAGGGGGTGAAGACCCATCCTCCCCTGGTCAAACTACTTATACATAGTTAGGGGATACTGGACCCCCATAGGTCTGTTCTAATACTTGGGTGTACTGATGTAATGTTAGTTTGCTGGTGGACATAATAGTAATAGTAGCAACTAATTAGGGTCTAATTAGGGTAAATTTCTGCATAGTTGCTGGTGGCAGGTGGGGAACTAGTCCAGGGCAGCGTGGCAAACTAGTCCAAGTCCAGTAGCCGGAAGGTGGAAAGCCAAAGTGAAGTTGTGGCAGGGGAGCTCAGGGTTTTTCTCAGATGGGGCAGAGGAGCTCAAGGTTAGTGTTTCATCAGCTCAGGCCGATGGGTCATCACTGACTCGGAAAAGGTATAGAGATGTAATGGCCAGTGCATTCCTAGTTTCAGCTATTCATACTGAAGTTATAAGGAGTGTTTCAGTTCACACTGCATTTTATATAAGGAATGATACACAGATAATTGAAACAGAGCCTTAAAGGTACAGTTGCATTATGACACACACAAATAGCATAAGCAGATCTCAGGAACAGAAGACTTTATATCTTATAAAAACCATGGAGCATTGCCATGACTGCATTCAAATATCAGGATGTTGTTAATTCCAGTGAACAGAGTTCCACTGCTCCACCGTTTAATGCTGGGGAGTTTTACACCCCTCTAGCTGACACCTGGCATGGTGCCAATAGCTTCATGTTTGTTTATCTGCTCCAGAGGGTCCTTTTCAATTGGCAGTACATCTCTACAGGGACTAGACAAGTAGTGTGTGCTTTTGCACATCTGTGTCAGCATCTGTGCCAGCTACATAAAGTAGCTGAATGCTTTCATTAGAAGGGGTGTCCACAAACATTTGGATAGGTGTGAGGACGTTTTTATGAAGTATTACAGGAATGACCTTATAAATATAGAGTTATAATGATATTAGGGCAAAAAGAAAAGGAACAATAAACAAATTAACAAACAAACAAGCAAGAACAGACACAATACAGTATGAGAGAAAAGCAGCATTCTTGGTATTGAAGTTGAAGTTCTGATCACCCTTCTTACAGGATTGTTGTGCTGAACACCATGTTACTTTAAGCTGAATATGTGATAAACCATGAAAGGCAATGAACACCTCTTAAAAAGTGCCTTTATGAGAGAAAACATCAGAGACAGCAGTAACCGTTCCAACAAACCCAAACCACTCAAACCCAAAAGTTTAAATGTAGCATTGAGATGTAGTTGGAGGTGCCCCAATTATATCTCTGTAAACATAATCATGAATGCAAAAAAGGTCTTTGGAGCTGTAAGGCCCCCAAAGTTTGCTCAAAACCTCGACTCAGAGTTTCTTGGAGCAAAATGGAAATGAGTCAAAGCAAACAAAACATGATTAAAGTTCCTCGTGGTGTAAAGTCAATTGTGGAAAAAAAAATCTCCAAAAAAAAGAAAAAGCAGAAAGTTTTCAGCCTCTTGATCTAATAACCAGTGACGGAGGGAGGCTCAAACAAAAGATCAGTCAAATGTTCATTTGAATATTCAAATCCTCCCTCTATTAAAAGCCGGCTTGATCCGTTTCCCATAGTCATCGTTAAAAACATCCAAATTTTTTTTCCAGACTGTGAGAGGGCACCTTCATTTGAATTTGAGAGACGGATTTTTGGGTATGCAGGGGTGGCGGCCGCTCAACCTTTTGCGTGTTTGCTTATTTTATTGAAGATCCATTGGCTCACATGAACAAACTTTGCGTCATTTCAAGTGAAGACAATTCGGCGCGGCAACAAAAGAGTAGACGATGAGCAGCTTGGCACAAACTGAGCGTAATATCTGGCGCCCTCTCAAACGTGGGGGACAGTTTTATTATTTTTCTCATTAAAGAGTGGAGATGAAGAGAGATGAAGGGCGCCAGATAGATCGGCCTGACAGCTCAATCCTTGCGAGGTTTATTCAGGGGATTTTTAGGATGTAGGGAGGTGGGGGGCAACCATCCAAATCGGCATGCAACTTAACAAATGGTCCTTGGCTAAAACAATTAGGCTCGTTAAGTGGTAGGGTTGTTGACAAGAGCCTGCACATGTATTAGAATCAATCAGTGCCCATAAGAGTGGATAGAAATGCTCTCCAGGCTTTAGCCTAACCGTGCGCACACTTAGCTTGTACCCAGCGGATTGAAGCCCTGTTTAGTGCTTTATTTGTGTATCCAAAGTGCACGAAATCCAATTATTAATAGTTAAATAAGCCTCCAAATAGGTAGAAACCAATTGTGCCTTTGTTTTCATCCATGCCAAATGCTGTCTATCTCCAAGTAGCCCTGAAATATCACTGAAGCTTCAAGTAACTAGTGTCCTAAAGACTATAGACACCTGAACATTCAGTGTTTCTTCTGGAATTAGGGGTATTAACGAAGCGATTTTCCTATTTGCAGCATATATAGATGTTGGCACACTGCTGTGAGGTTTTGATGGCAATTAGCAACATGAACATATTTGTTGAGTTCAGATACTGCTGATTCTCCCACATCAACTCATCCCAATGGCATTTGATGAAGTTCTATCCCTCCTGAGAGAGAGTTCCACTTCTCCACAAGATAATGGGCTTTATAACTCTCTAGCCCACACTTGACAGTGGTCATGGTAACCTTAGGCACATGTTCATCTTATTCCACTGGCTTTCCAAAAGACCCATACACATACAATTAAACTGTATATTGCATTTCTAAAGCATCTTTTAGCTAAAATCAAAATATAATTAAAAACATCTGACAAATGTCCTATCATATCAGTTTTAGGCAATTGAGATTCAGATTAAGGTGTAGGTTAAGTTTAGGATAAGGTTAGGTTTAGGTATAGATTAAAGTCATCTAATGACATTTTTCATTTTTGTAGTTTTACCTTACAGTAGATGACGGAAACTTGATTTGATGAGTCAACTTTCAGATGTGAGTTTTGAGATTATTTTGAGTTAAATCTAAGAGAATTCACCTGTATTTCTTTCTTCGTCACTAGAAGTCGAATTTTCTCTGAACATGGCAATTAATCATTTTACAGGATGGACATTTTCTTACAAGATCAGGCTGCCCAAACTGTGGGTCCCAAGTACAGACATTTACAGACACTCAAGTTCTGACGAAGATTATAATTGAGGCGCTTGTGTGATAATAAAGTTTTTTTACAATATTCACTGAAATTAGTGTTCCTTCGTCATTACACCGTCATTAGACAGTCTTTTTATTAGTCATTGCATTAAAACAGTTCTTAAAAATATTAAGCTACTGAATTGAATAGGGTTTTTTTTAAATGCCAATATCTAATGTAATGTAAGGCCAAATTAGTAGTATACCAAATAGACTCTTTAGTACCAAATACTCGTTATCTATATCATAGTCTCTAAAATCTAAAAAGTAGGTAACAGAGCCTCTGAAATACCATGAATGAATGAATGAATGAATGAATGAATGAATGAATGAATGTGTGTATTGTATCTAAAACCACATAAACGTTTGTGTAAAACAATTTAACAATGCTCATAAATTGAATTTTAAGGCAAGCCTTTAAGTGCTAAGCTAAAGAAAACAGAAATCATCTACATAAAGGACAAATCTTTTTCACATTCTCATATAAACAGTGAGATTGGTATGGATAGCTGGTGTGAACAGAAAAGTACAGGAACACAATAGGTTTGCAGAAAAATCTGTGTATGTGAAGATGAAGGGAGGGAGCCTTCTTTTTCGAGCACTGCAACACAGCTTGTTCTCAGCGGTCACAAACTTGAGGGTGTATCATTCCCCCGTAATGGATTCTTAATTATTTCTCTATTGCTATGTCTGCCTTTCAGTGGGGGCAGAAATTAAATCACATGTATTATTAATCAGTGCATTATCTTCCCATACATCCATAAACAATACTGCAGGGGTGTTTCATCAATTATTCTGCTTATGAGTGCTCTTGTGCATGGTGTATTGCACTCACACATTCAGACACTCACACACTTCATCCATTCAACTCAAAGAGGGGATATTGGCCAGTGCACAAAACAATCCTGAGTAGCACACTTAATATGGGTCCAACAGACAGGCCTTAGACAGAATTACCCATTTCTATCTGCATTTGTACACACTTGATACACCTAAATCACAGTATGGTGTGATTCTATATGGATTATTTTTCACTCACAGTCAACACCACTTTTCTGTTTGTACAGGAGATATATTACCATGATGTGAAGTTGATGAAAAGTTGAATTTTCCAAGAGGAGAAGATATTCTCTAATTGACCAGGTTGGTATAGTTGGCTTAATTAATGTATCAGACCAATAATATCAACTATTTGAGAGCCTGCAGTGTATTGGCAGAAATGTTGAAAGTGAGAGAAGAATCCAAACAGCAGTGCGAGTACAAGTTTCACATGATATAACACAAGAAAAACCAAAAAGAGAACTTAAAGTATGAAAATAAAACACAATAATAACGCATTAACCTTTAGAACCTTAGTATTTATAGGAGACAGTCACAAATGCCAGATGTTGTTCATTTCAAGAGCTCCTAGGCTAAATCTGTCTTCATTTGATATGTAAAATTAAGAGAATTTAGATGATTGTATGAATTTGAACATGTTTTCATAAAAAATGTCTAGTGTCTAGATTTTTTTTATTTTAATTTTTAAACTTTCTTTATTTATTTACTTATTTATTTATGGGGGGTTGCTTATGAGGACTAAAATGACGAGTGCATGGTTATATATATTAAGTATAGAAATGGCATGTAGCTGCCCGCAAAGTGCCGATATTGGGTTCTAACAACAGTAATGAACATTGCTAAATGGACACTACTTAAGACATTATTAAGCATAAGCTACATTTTTCTGACTCTAAGAAATGTGACATTTCAGGCTGAATCATAATTTGTCAGGTATTCTATCATCTAGTAAAAGAGTAATAATAATAATATTATTTCTTAATTATTTCTTATTTTCTGTAGTTTATTTTGGTTTAAAAAAAAAAGAAGATATGGAAATGGAAAAATTTGATATTTGAGAAAAACATTTCTGAACTAAATCTACTACAGTATAAAATAATAATATCAAATTGAATGTAAAACTAACCTAAGCTGATAAAATCAGCTCTCAGGAATTTCAGGCCCTTAAAATCAATATCTGTCATATAATATGCATCTCAGCCAGGTCCTTTCCTAAAGGTTAACTGTATCGGCTTGTTTACATGTTAAAATGATGGAATGATATCAGTCACATAGAGAAGAAGGTGTGGAAACTGGACCTTCAGCATGCTGTTGGTTTTATTCATTTTTAAAGCCACTGTACAATAATAGACTGCACTTAGCTTTCACCTCAGCGATAAGAAAGGAGCTTTCCAACCTGCTATAGCTATCTTCAAGGCCTGGGCACTCATAAACAAAATGATTTATCTGGAGTTTCAGCATCAAAAAATCTACTATTTAATTATTCCAGAGGGGCCAGCAGATTCATCTTGCACTGAGTTATGGAGTGGCTTCTTTATGATTGAAGTTGATGGAATATCAGGCCGAGAACGTCGCCATAAATCCTCAATAAGGCAAACGTTTGAGGAATCTCTCAAAATAAAAATGCAAATGTGATTAAGAAACGGTTACCTTGTGCTGATATAGCAGCTCATATTCAAAGTGGGAGCTGCTGCACACATCCCTGGCAGGCAGGCGGGTGGCGGGCGGGAGGGCAGGCAAGCAGGTGAGGAGCAATGGAAATAAATATAGCCTAGCTTAGCACTGGCTGTGTGGCAACATGTACTTTTACGGCTGCCGTTAAGAGGGGGCCTATTCTTGAAAATAAAAGTGCTCCGCATTTTTTAATCTTATACCACTGCTTCGCCTAACGAGGGGGCATAAACTTTTAGGAAGGGGGGGCTGGAATAAAGTGCACGCTTGGAGATGCAAATGGAGGGTGGTTGAAAATGGCATCTGTACAATGTGGAAACTTGTTAGCAGTCAGCGCCCAACACTGAGGACAATCAAGACACCTCGTCACTTCCCTTTTATCTGCCGTCACTCGCCCAGATGAAAAATCACTATGAATTCGCAACATCCAGCTGCATTAACATAACAAAGCCCTGGAGGAGAGAGAGAGAGAGAGAGAGAGAGAGAGAGAGAGAGAGAGAGAGAGAGAGAGAGGCCTGTCTTCTTCAAATCTCCCAAAAGTCCTACCGACATGCTGGAAACACACTCCAACTCACCTCCACCACCACCACCACCACCACACACACACACACACACACTCACACACACACACACACCTGGTAAGAGCAGCTGTCTGCCAGACAGAGATTTCCCCTTGCTGCATCTCGCCACTGCTACGCTGTCAGCACAATAGATTAGAAGCATTAAAGACAGTAGTTCTTGAAGAGCGAGAAAGAAAAGGGGGTAAAAAGGGAAAAAATGAAGAATCCTTTCCACCACCTCCCTCCTGCTCCCTCCCTTCGTACTCTCAACCCTCAGTCCCTCTCTCTCACTTTTTCTCCCTCCCCCTCAATGATTCTCATCTTCTGGAAAGAAACAGGGATGAGAAGACATTATGCATATGAAAACGTCCTGTGATTTATGTATGCACGCCATGCAGATTCCATTACAGGACAGCAGGCTTGAGTGAGATTTTTTCATCTTCCTCTTCGGCCACCCTGATCAAACCCACTCGTGCTGTACAGCTCACAGCACCATACAGGCAGAGGGGGGTCGGAGGGGATTGGGGAAGGATGAAGAAGGAATATTTACTACCTCCATACAGGACAACCTGACCAGAGGAATCATAGACCACTTCTGCGGGTACTGAAATTATGGTCATCCACCCTCAACCCTAATCTAGAGTCCTTTAACCTTTAGAACCCTAGACCACTTTCGTGGGATGTTTTCATAGTTTGATATACTTTTATTTGCCAGAAAATAAGAACACTTAAAAAAAAAACACTTCAAATCTCAGAATTGAGATGCAGAGTGTTACTGAGCTGAAAATGCAATAATTTTGATGGATTATTTATAATGATTAGATTGACAAGAATATTTATAAAAATAAGTTCTTAAAATACACTGGTCCAAAAAAAACCCTGAATGTCCTTTATTATCTTTTATATATTTATGTGCCAGTATTATCCCTTCTCACGACTTTTATTTTGAAATTAATACTGTGCTAAAAAAAGAGAGCAAACAGCCCCTCCCTTCTCATTTCCCTCTATAACCCGATATCTGGGCCCTGCCCCCTTTCACTGATCAGACAGAGTCTGCATGCAGATTGAGTTTGTACATGTGGATAGAGCAGTAAACATGCACTGGGAGGCTCCTTTGGAATTTAAACTGGGATTTAATCAGTTGGAAACGAGTGAAATTTAGCTGTTTTCTGAGCTGTATTACTGACAGATAATTCACACATTGATGAGACCTTGGTAAGATAGGGTAAGTCCTGTAGTTTGTGATATGTGTATCATGTGTGTAGGTTAGGTTATGAAGTCTAAGAAAATCTAGAAAACAGCATGTAACCGCCTGGAAATTGTTTATCTCAGGTTTTAAGACTTAATACTGAGTATCAGACTGATCTAATTCCAGTGCAAATGTCAGCTTAGCAACCAGGTTTCAAACCCAAAACTTGGTGACCATTAACAAGTCACAACTGTCCCATTCATTTCTAAACTCTACTGTTACTGCATTCTATTTTTGGGGTTTACTTCCAAAATGAAACAGTATTACTCAAACTTTGCCAAATTTTAGATTTTTTTACCCTATAAGGCTATAAGTTGTCAGTAGTTGATTTTACAGACAAATTATGATTTAGAGCTATAAGATAAATTATTTGGCTATTATTTGGGAAGAGTATTTTTTATTCAAATTCATTCACTGTACAAAATCTGTTAAATTATTTTCAATAATTTAAGGACACATTAATCAATACTGAATAAATGTTTTATCAATTTTTACACCCATATCAATTTAAATATGAAGAACAAAAATTGAATGAAAGATAAATGTGGTGTGCAGAGCATGTTTTCTTTAAGACAGAAATTAGTTATACAGATGTTCTGGAGTATATTTAAAAAATATATAGAATATCACAGAATGTTTAAGTGGACACTTGACTGAGGATTTATGTCTTAGAGTGGATGCAATAACGAGTAATCATAAGTGTTGGGAATATATACTTTTCATTAAGCTGCAACCCCAGAGTGAGCAACTGAGATCTGAATTTAAATTTTATGTGTAAGAAGCACATCACAGTAACTGACACAGTAACAGTAAACATGGTTTCCTACTATAAACGTGGTATCTTACTGGTGTATTATATATAGAAACAGCTTAAAACGTCAGTGAATCTTCTGCCCTGCCTGTTTGCAGATTGATAAAGGCGCTCCATTTACAGTTGTGCTGAATGTGGTCAAGATCTGTCACTGACCACCTCGAACTGTGGTTTGAATGATCTGATCTACATGATCTGATTGTAGTCTGATCACATCCATGCTAGGTGTGCTAAACTTGGCTTTTCAAAGCCTTTAAAAGTACACAACCTCTGTGTTGATGCCAAAAGCATGGTTTAACTCAATGTTATCTTTTTCTTACTCCTAATTAATTAGAGTATGCAGATTGCGCAGGTTTGTTTATAAGTGGAAGAAGAGATGTGTCAAGCTGGTTATTTTATTTAAATAATCTTATTAACTTCACCATAATCATGTGCATAGAGTGACATCTGTTTGTAAATTACTTCTTTATGGAGTCTTAAATATGCTAATTAGAGGTGCCACCACTATCCAAGGAATAGATATATTCCTATAATATATATATATATATATATATATATATATATTAGTTTTTTGACAGTCCTACCACTCCACAAGTGACAGAAGCTCATCTGTTTCTGCACAGTTTGTGTTGGTCACCCTCTAGTCCTTCATCTGGGTTCATAGGACGCTGACCACAGGACACTGTTGGCTGGATATTTCTGGTTGGCAGTGAAACCAAGTGTATAAACATTACATCAGCACTGCTTTGTCTGATCCACTCTTACCAGCACAACTCACAAACACACCACCACCATCTCAGTGTCACTGCAGTGCTGAGAATGACCCACCACCCACATAATACGTGCCCTGTGGTGGTCCTGTGCAGTCCTGACCATTTAAGAGCATGGTGAATAAAGGCACAAAAGAGCTAATAATGGCCTATTAAAACATGCTTTGATTGGTTGTAATATTGAGCCATATATAACAGTGTCAAAGTATCCAATGACAGCACTTTTCCTTGAATGAAACTGTATTAGTGCTGGGCTAAGCATGTGGTAGATGATGAATCTGAATGTAATTTCAGTAGCCCAGTGAAGGAGTACGACCCGTTCTTCAAACAGTTCAGCTCGTTTTGCCTTAGTGAGACATATTTCTAGTGTGCAATACACATCAGCAGGGTAAATCAAGCCCAGTGTAAGCTCTCCTCTGGAGTCGTGACTTTGCACACAGACTCCAGTGTATTGTTTGGTTTGTTAATCACATGCACGACGAGATGAGAGAAAAGTGGTTCACGGGAGAGAAAACATTACGTCCCTCGCCCTCCTCCATCCTCCCCTCTCCTACCCTCCCCTCTCCTTTCTCCAGCCTCCAGTGATTGAGGTCAGACAGCCGTTTCCTCTCTGGCCAGCTAATGTGATTGCATCGGTGCAATCCCCCTAAACTACATCCTGCTCTGATCTGCATAGTAATTGGCTGTGCTCTCCTTGGACGTGACCTTGGTTGAGGTGCTCAGTCACTTTCCCCTTCATGCCAATCACACCAAGACGCACTTTTTTACTCTGTCTCTCTCTCTATACACTGTCTCCCTTCATGTATGTAGCATGAGTTCACTGCACTCATAGTAGAAGTGCTTCCAGATCCTACCTCCATGAATAGCTCTTAATGAACTTCATCCCATCTTCAACAACTGCATTAAGTGGCACGGAAAGAGTAAGATATGAGGAATCAAATATTCCTAAATAATTAACTATTCAATAACTCTAACCATAACTTTAAATACATTTCATTCATGTGAAGTTATGATATGACTTGTTTAAAGGTGCAAAAGACAGCAGTGACGACAGCCTTGTAGAAGATAGAATATAATTAGCCAGGCACTTATAGATAAATACATATGGTCCATAAGCATTTGGGCAATGATACAATTTTTCATAAATGTGCCTCTACTTTTTTAATGTAACTTTTACACATTGTGACAACTTAAGGAGATGTTCATGGGGACTCATGATGTGAAGTCTGAAGAGGTGTCAATGCAATTTAGGGTTGCAGAGTAGCCAAATCAACAATTTGTTGCATTCTTAAAAAGATAGAATGCACTGGTAGACTCAGCACCACCAAGACCTGAAAGATGACAGGAAACTAAAGTGCGTGATTGAATTCTTTCCTTGGTAAGGAAAGAACATTCTCCAGGATCAAGTCTACAATCAACAGTCTGACATGCATTTAAAATGTAAACCACTGGTAACAATCAAATAAGAAAGGCCAGATTAGTCTGCCCAGTCACCAGCTTTATCTCCAATCAAGCAATTTTTGACCAACTGGGACACCAGCTTTGGCAACCTATGAGTGTACAGGATTTACAGGATCCACTGCAACATCCACTACAACCTGTATGCCTCCATGCCCAAATGTATCACATCTTGCAACCAGGCTAGAGGAGCCCAACAGGGTACTAGAGCTTCCTTTCAGTTGCATAGTGTTCCCCAATAAGCTTTTCCTTTCACTCTAATATTGTAACCATTTACATATATAATCATTTCATTTACATATAGAAATTGTCATTCCATTCCAGTGACTCCTATTTGGTGTGTTATTTTTTTTTGTTAGTGTATGTATTCAACCCCTGTGTTCTAGAAGATGACATGAATGGATTACATCTTTGAATAGTATTTTCATTTATTTATATTTATATATAAGTCATCTCCCTTCAAACCTGTTGTCTGGGAAGTTATACTCAAGCTGTGTCACAGTTAACATATTCCTGTTTATCTCTTTGATTATTGAAAAATCTATCCGTGGTTAATTCCTCCATTCGTTCCGCCAACAGATTAACACTATGTGGCTTTAACTGGGTTTTCTTTAAAAGTGTATCTATTTCAAAAACATATTGTGTCAGCATAAGCAAAAGCAAAAGCTCGTGTAATCTTTAAAGAATGAAAACAAGAACATCAAGTTTAATGACTTTCATTACTAGAAGCGCAGCAGCTCTTATTTTCCTTCATTTGTTGCTCTTGCATAGTAAAACACATTTCTATGAGTATTTCACTATATAAGTCACTTCATCTTATTTTATAGATTTCATTATATTTTTACAGAAAACATCACTCAACAGGT
This sequence comes from Acestrorhynchus altus, assembly GCA_034509495.1. Lineage (NCBI taxonomy): Eukaryota > Metazoa > Chordata > Actinopteri > Characiformes > Acestrorhynchidae > Acestrorhynchus > Acestrorhynchus altus. The sequence continues at coordinate 33,821,321 of CM067503.1, read as the reverse complement.
ATTTAAAATCTGAAGAATCTGATTTAGAATCTGGAGAATCTTTAGAACCTGATGAATCTTTTATAACTACTGTGAGATATTTAGTTCAGTATGAGCAAAATGATCCATTACTACCAACAGGCATATCTGTAAACTACTATTACTTGTGGTTTTCCCGGTCTTTGGGGCATGGCAAATTGAACAGGGGCTTGTTTATAGGGTCTAAGTTTTAATCCTCTGATATTTATGATGTTATTTTGTGATGTGCTAATATACAGTTCAACAAGCAGCAAAATGTTTATAATGTTTCAGCATCTGGTTTAAATGTTTTTTATGTTATTTATTTATGTATTAATATATTTTTTGTTTAATAAAGAAAATGGAGTGAGCTTTCAGGGGCCCTGCATAAGGGTAAGGGTAACAGCAGGCTAAGGACAAGGTAAGAGCAAGTTTAAAATAAATGTGTCTCAATGACTTGGATACAGCAAAGGAAGAGTGCAGTTTTGCAGGATTTGATGAATATGATCAAGAAATGCAACCTTTGTGTCTTCACTGGTGTATCCTGTATACTTCCAAACATGTACAAAACTTTGCTGGCAAGGTCTCAATTGCAAACTCCACAATGAGACATGGCTAAAGATTAACAACAAAGAACTAAAAAAATATATAGACAAAGTCTGTAGCATGGGTATATAATTCAAACTAAATAAGGTCCACTTAGAGACAATTTTCTCAAACCAAGGTCCAAAACATCATAATGTCTAACTTGCAGAATGATTCAGTATGGTGCCATATCCTGTACATTGACATTGAATTACAACTACAAACCAACAGATATCAACAACATTGTCAGTTTTCATTGAACCAGACAAATTATAAATAAACACTAAATCAGGGCTGCAAGAACCACAGGGACAAGCAGGCATTTGATCCACCACTTTTCATGTAATGTGTTGATGGCCCACCTTTTTTGGTTCCATTTAAACTGGTCATATTAGGAAAAGAAAAGCTCCTCTGAGCTGCTTGTATTACTAACCTAAAGGAACAAACCAACTGACAGTCTGACACAAAACCAATTATAATCTTCATTTGTGGCATCAGAGGTGTATTTCTGAAACTGTGTAGCTATTCAGTGAAAGGACTCTCAATCTCAATTGTGGAAAATGTGAAGCATGAACCAATGGTCATGATAGGATCAAATTAAAGGACAAGTTTTACACACACTTTTCTGGACATGCTGAGATATAAATATTGTAACTGTCACTAAAAGTAAAAGAAGCAATGTGTCCAGAGCCAATGATGTACAGCAGTGATCTTGAAACTGCTGTTAGATGCTACATACTATAAATTTGCTTTAAAAGCATAGTACAAGAAAAACCTGTTTAGTTTTTAAGAGACTTTGAGAGGAAAATAATTTTTATTATTGTAAGTATAAGTATTGTGTTATTTAAACCCACAGAAACACCCCCATAAACACACTTCAATACAAATGAGTTTTAAAAAATCAAATATTTGACTCTCTTTGACTCTTTTACTATTTTATCCTCTTTAGTTATACTTACAGACAAATGGAAGGATGGATCTGACTAGGCCCTCTGATATTCAGGTTGCAAATAATGGTTCACTGCAGTGTAAAAATGAAATGAAAGATACATTAACAAGTAGTGCATAAATATGCAAAATGAGTAAATATACTGTATATTTAAAGAATTATATCTATTCTCAGGCTACTCACCCTACCACATCCCACCTCCTACTGCAAATACAAAGTAAACACACACACACAAAGAGAGAAATTTGCAGAAATATGACTCTGGGAAATTAATTGAAAATGAATCATTTTGTTTATTTTTTCTGTTTGTGTTGATATTTGCCTGTAAATACGTTTGCCCATATTTGTTTGAATTTAAGGAGTGAGGGTAGGGGATATATATATATATATATATATAGATAGATAGATAGATAGATAGATAGAGTCTCAGTCTGAGGTCCTGAGCACTCTGGAGCAGGTTATCATCAAGGATGTCTCTACATCACTGCAGTAATTTTCCCTTGACCCTGACTACTCTCCCAGTTCCTGCTGCACAAAAATATCCCCACAGCATGATGCTGCCACCACCATGTTTCACGGTGTGTGTGTGTGTGCGTGCATGCGTGCATGCATGCGTGGGTGTGTGTGTGTGTGTGGGTGTCTGTCTGTCTGTCTGTCTGTATGTATGTTTTTACAAGTATAAATCTTAATGCCAAGATAAATTTCAACACTTCTATTTTTTGCCACCTCTGCATGAACCATACTAGTTTCATAAGAGTAGATTTGTTTGTAAAAGTACACCCCAATTAACCACTGTACAGAATGCTCTAATGATATGAGAACATCATTACAATATGTGTACTATAGCACCACTGCCTTATACTGATAATAGGTAGATGTGAACACTGCAGATCTGATAAAAAGGTGAATTTACCCACTATGAACATTTTTTGGCCATCTTTTTGCCAAGATATTTCTGCAAAATGTTTCCAAGTAACCTTCTCCCCGTCCTTCTAGCAATACATCCATTTTATGTGTGATCTTTTAGAAGATAAAAGTCATATGTATATTTTATGAATGTGTGTCTCCAGAATTTCTCCCTTTCCTACCCCCCTCACCCCCCACCCCAAGCTGAAAACAAAGGCTCGCTACTTCATATGTCCCCAGATGTCACTGACAAGGTACGTGGTGGCTTTTTCTGCTGATTTGATGTGCATTTCAAACAGGCAACTTCACAACTATGGTGCTTATTTGCAATGGAGATTCTCGCTTTTTTATTATTCTCTGCTTTGGAAGCAAAACAGAGTGTCAAGTGAGTGACAAGTTTGTTTTCCTGTAATGATTTCTACAAACTCTTGGTCTGTTATGTTTTGTTCCTTTGCCAGTTTGACCTAGTTGCAGCTGAACGCAGCCCCGTTTCTTTTCTCTCCCCACCAAACTCTCCTATGCAGCACTTGCTTCCCAGTGCTCACTCTTAATGTTGTTCACAGTACAGACGACTGTCACACTAAAACCAACCAACAGGGTTGATTAACTGAACTAATTTCCCTACTATATCATTATGAACACCCTTACAAGGGCCTCTCCAGTGATTCTATAGTGAAGGCAATTGTTCTACACAGAACGTGGACAACCATTTGAATACGTTTGCCTGGAAAATGTAGCTTTTTGATGTAGAACTGTTTTAAAGTGTTCTGTAGCTTCAAACAGATCCACTATTTTTGTGTCAAAGAAACCTTTTGAGTAATATATAGAACCCTTTTGTTAATTGTGTAACTGTTACTGTCACTCTTATTCATTCTTAGAAAAATGCATCCTGAACACTTTTAAAAATAAAGGTGCTGTAAATGGTTCTTTGAGCAACATCATAGAAGAACCATTTTTTGGGTTTGTTTGGCATAAGAAAAATTTTCACTTGATCTAAAGGTTCTTTCCCCTCAGATTTCTCCTTTATAAACATGGTCCTTTATAGAACCAAAAGTGGTTCTTTTATGGCATCACTTAAAAGAACCATTTAAAGTACATTTATTTGTGAGTGAAGGATTCTTAGAAAGCTGTAGCAGGCTCACTTCTGCTTCCCTAAAGAACAACAAGAATCATTCACCAATAACTCCCTAAGAATTATTTGAATCATATCTTAAGAAAAGTCCTAATTAAAAAGGTTATGTCAGATTCATGAATTGTTTTTAAAGTGGAGAATTGTTTGTAGCTCATCTCTTATAATGATATATTGTCCTAAAGTGAGCAAATCCCAAATAAGAACACATGGATGAATTTTCTAATCTTTGTCAAATCCGTGTAAGTTGGTTTTAAAATGAAATTACTTTTTACAAACTGTTAGTGAATGTCTCCGTGTTTGTAAATGACTTGTATGACTCTTGAACAATCTTTAAGATGTTCGAGTGGTTATTTAGTGGATTTTTTAGGAAAGGAAATGTTTACATATAGAACTACCACCATCTAAATACTTAAATTGTTCTTTGCATAGCTGTTGGGTCTTATTAATGATGGAAAACTTTCATTAATGATGGAAAACAACACTCAGGTTTGACTGCCATTACAAGATACATTGCAATCATTTTACACCATATTATAAAATAGTTTTACAAAAGTACTATTCTTCCAGCTATACAGTGCATCAAAGTATTAACAGCACTTTTTGCACATTTTGTTGTGTTACTGGCTTATTTCAAAATGGATTCAATTCATTCTACACACAATACTCCACAATGACAAAATGAGAAATGTTTTTTTCAAATCTGAAATGTTTGAAATGCAAATTTATAATAAAATGAAACACAATAGAACATATACATAAGCATTCACAACCTCTGCTCAGTACTTTTTTGAAGTACTTTACTTTTTTTAATTACAGTCTTTGTTTCATATGTCCATAGATGTCCATGAGATGTTCAATGTTGTTATCTTTGCTGTGTGTTTAGGATTATTGTCCTGTTGGAAGAAAACCTTCATCCCAGTCTGAGGTCCAGAGAGCCCTGGAGCAGGTTATCATCAAGGATGTCTCTGTACATCACTGCAGTCATCTTTCCCTCAACTCTGACTAGTCTCTCAGTTCCTGCTGCAGAAAAACATCCCCACATCATGATGCTGCCACCACCATGCTTCACTGTAGGAATGGTATTTGCTAGGTGATGAGCAGTTCCTGGTTTCCTCCAGCCATGACACCTTTGCATTTGCAAAAAAACTAACATTTCATCATGGTGTATTTTATGTAGAATTAAACCCCTAAACCAACTAAACCCCACCCCTTAGTAAATATAATTTTTTTGGAGAATACAGCCCTTTTTGTTTTTAGTGACAGTGAAATGTACTAGTTATTGTTCTACTCCAGTTTGAGTTCACAATATTGTAATACCCCATGATGCAGTAGTAGATATAACCCTCATTTATTTTTTTCATATGTATAATACAATAATTACAATCAATCAGCAATCAGCAGCCATGAACTCATCTAAGCAGCTGCCTATTGCTCTATAAATTAAGGAGAATGCAAAACCTTTTTTAAGATATTTGTTATTTCAGTTCATTATGTAATTATGAAATGGTAGTTACTTGGAATAGTGGAGGTCAAGATGAGGTCCCAAAAACAAGAAAACCTTCAGAAACATCTCAATGTAGGATTACAAGATAGGTAAATCAAAAACCCTGTTCGCAAAAGAAGATTTAGCTGACTGTGGAGTGGCGGTGCACTGTTCTACTGTGCAGTGACACCTGCACAAATATAACTCCTGGAAGAGTGGTCAGAAGAAAACCTTTCCTTCATGACATAATTTTAATAACATCTGAACAAGGCTAATGCACTTTTATTGACCTTTCAAACAGCAGTGAAAGTACAACAACCCAAGAATTTTGAAGAAGAAGTATTGTGCAAGGAACAATGGGTGGAAATTGTCATTGTATGAGGTACAGGGGTGCTTGAAAGGTGCATTCATCTGATCTAAAACCTTTTCAGATTTTCACAGTTCTAAAAATGCATAAAGAGAACCAAATAAAACAAATGTTGAATATACAGATTCATGATATTGGATATTGGATAAAATTATTTGCAATACTAGATTTTCTTCAATAAATAAACCATCAAGTGTGGTATTCTGTCTCATTTGATTTGGTTCCAACTTGTGTGAGTTGTGTGATGATTTATGTCACATTTATGAAAAAAAACAAAATATATAGAAATATATTTCAAACATGATTTTTACATATTTTACACATTCCAAAATACCACATTTACATTGCCCTTTACATTATATGAAGCTTTTATATTCTAAAGTTTTGTTAACAGATGATAAAATGCATCCGTTAAATATAAAATGACCTTTAAGTGTCCTTTACCCTTACTGTTTCAGACAGACAAAAATGACAGATTCAGCTTAATTTTTTTGTAAATGATTTTCATTGGTAAATGTACTTAGGCTTGCTTGTACAAATTTTTGTAGAAGTAGGAAACCACAAAACCCATTATATCTGCAAACATTGTTCCTGTTGCCAGTAATGAATGTCTCTTTATTAGGTCCCAGAGGAAGTTGCAGCCGCCAAGGGATCAGCACACCCAGCAGATTTAGCTGGAATGTTCTCAACCGTATTCAAAATGGAGGAACGCTTTGTTATAAGAGCAAACTGCATCCCTTGGGCTGTCTTTCAGCATAAGCCATGGGCTGTGATGACTTTCTCACACCAAAGCAGCACCTCTTTCTCTCTCGCTCTCTCTCTCTCTCTTTCTTTCCCTTCTCCCGTCCTCTATCGCTCGCTCTCAGAGCCATGGTGGCATAATTGTGCCACAGGGTTTTAGACGCTGACATATTTGTCACCTGGAGATGTGCCACTGCAATCTCTAGACAAGGCTGTACTTCCTGTTTGGGGGTCTCATATAGGGAGGCTCTTTGTTGACTTTTTCGCTTTTGCTCTTTTTTGTCAGGAACTGAGAATTTGGGAAAGTTTTTTTTTTTTTTTGCCTAACTTTTCCCTCCACAATTCTGAGTGAGACAGAGAAAGACCAGTGTGTGTAAGACATCTGAGTAGATCTTTACAATTGCGTTGGTTAGAAAGGGCTGATTTCCGTGGCCTGTGGTTCATTACTGTCCTAAATACCTTTTTATATGGACGATATCTGTGATGTCACAACATAAAACAACCTGTCAAAGTTGCAGATAAACAGAAAGTGTTAAATCAAACAACTGCTGTTTAAATTTGCTTATTTTGGCAGGAATTGAAGAGATTTTTATATGCCACCACTGGATTCAAATTCAATCACACAAAATAGCAGTGTTTTAAAATCCTTAAAGCCATAAAAATTTGTGTAGAAGTTCAATTAAATCAAAATTTAAATTTAAATGCCAATAATTTTTTTTCAGTACATTTTCCAAACTGATTACAAGTCTTTAGGATTTTAAAAAATCTCAATTTTAAATAAAATTATTTTTGTACAATATTGGTACAAATATTTTTTTTTTCAAAATAGGCTGAATGCAAAACCATGCCTGCTTTATATACACTTAATAGAAGCAGAAACAAAGACTATATAAATGCAATAAAAATAGACAATAAAAATATTTAGGCCTGCAGGTGCCTAAACATGTTTTTGGTTATTAACAATCTGCTAAAAATTTTCAACAGAGTTAATGTTAGGGTCAAACACCTATTGGATCCAAATGGATTGTGTGAGGACTTTTGTTAAAACCTGACTAAAACTAATTAATGTAACAAATACTGTCAGTAAACATACTGAAATAAAAGTCTTTAAGGAAGTAATGAATTTGTAATTAATTATTTAATTAATTAATAAACTGCTGCTCCTCCCAAAGAACATGAAAACATGTAAGATTTAGAAACAGGAAATTTCCCCTTCCAGTCAAAATGAAAATACTGGTCATTCCACTGGATCTGCAATTGTCGGTCTGTTCATTTGTAAAGACTGTGTAGTTTAGGGAGACATTAAGGGCTTCTCTTTATGCAACTGGACAGAACTCAACCAGAAAGTACTTTTAAAAGAGGTGGAGCACATGTCTACTTGGTTTGGAGCTTCTGGGGGCCATGAACCAGTATGAGGGCAGTAAGTTTAGGTTTAGGTCAAGGTTAATGTTATGGTTATGACCATTCTTTCACTAGCAGTTTCCAAATTGTAGTCACTGTTTAACTTCACTGACATATCCATTTGTTGACTTGCCTGAAAGACTCACAAACTACTCATTTGCTTTCCATCATCACTGACTTTTCTACAAGCTACTAGTCACACAGATCAGGCTAATGTTTATCTGTAGTCTAAAATGGCGAAGACAGTGAAGCTCATTCTGCATTATGATGGTATTTGGTGGCCTGGTTTGGGCTGTAATCTCTGAAAGGCAAAAAAAAAAAAGGGTGATCAGAATTCAACTCATTCGCAATCGACCCCTGGCATGCTGAAGGAAATGTATATCGGAGATTTAAACACCAATAAGGCTCATACATATCAGTGTACGTGGAGAACGAGCGCCTATGCAGCCTGGAGATAAGCTCATTGCATTCTGTATGCTGACCTAATTGTATCCAGTCTTATCCTTCTCCTCGTGGCTTGCTCCAGCACTTCATACCGCTTCATTTCTTCATTCAAATTATTCATCAGGCAAGCGTTTGGGTTTATTTCTCTCTCACTTGCTTTGTTTTGATACCTTTGGTGTGCTCTGGTGGGATTTGAGCAGAAGAGGAAAAAGTGCTTCTTGTTTTCTATCTGTCTCTCTCTCTCTCTCTCTCTCTCTCTCTCTCTCTCTCTCTCTCCCTCTTTTTTGTCTAACACTATTGTTGAAACACCTTAAGTCCCAGGTGTGGGGGGGATGCAGGACTGAAATACGCCTGCCCTATTTAAATGCTTCAAAGGAGGCGTGCGAGAAGCATCTGTACGATTGAGCCCCCAGATATGGCTCTACCTGTGATGCTTACTTCCTCCATTTGATTATTTTTCCCCTTTAAGAAAGTTTCCATTGTTGCAGAACTGAATATATTAAATGGAGAGGGGCTTTTTTTCAGTTTCATTTGCATTCCTAGTCATTGTGGCCCATTTTTGACAAATAATTGCAACAAGAGTGGACAACTAGGCATTGTGTAAGAAAATGTCTGGTGATGTTTAAGAGGACAGTGCAGAATATAATGAGGACACACTGGTTAACAGTTTTGATGCCTACATTTAATAACACTAAATGTCTCTGAGAACTGTCTTCAAATGATGACTGAAGACCCACAAACTGTCATAAACTGAAATAACAACTGTCGAGAGCACTAATCATGCATTTATAAATGTCTGTTATTGTACTTACAAACTGTATTATTTTTGCATTGTGTGTTAGTGTATGGGTCCACATTTATTATTGTTAAAATATAAACATCAGGATTTGATTTGTGAGATTTGACTGGTTCTGCTACTATATTGGAAGATCTCTTTGTGACAAATTGTTGACCAGAGACCACTGTGCCCAAAATAATGGCTTGTTGAACTTGTTTAGAAAATGGCAAAGCACTGTCCCAGTACTTCAAAAGTAAAGTCAGTGGTCAGAATGACATTGATTACATGCAAAAATTGTCTCTAATCCTGTTGGAGACAGAGGTGTTTATGTGTACACTCTATTCAATAATCTGATTAATCTCCAAGTCCAGTGAGAGTAAGGAGCAGCAGTGTGCTACCTGAGTTTTCAGTAGTGGTGTTTTGTTTTTTTAAGTATTATGGGCTCAGGAAAATCTACTTCATATTCACTTTTTAATGAAGGCTAAGAGGAAGAGGACATGTCCTGCAACATTCCGAAGAACATGAGCTGGAGCAAGTCCCATCAACAATGACATGAAACCTCTGGACGAAAGTGTGCAGCAAAACCTGGGGGGGAGTCATGCAGAAGGAATTCACAGAGGAAAAATTTCCATATGACCATCTTTTCGATTGGGAATATAATCAGATACAGATGGTTATTATTCTTTTATTTAATGGATTACCTACCTCATTCAATCAGACAGAATATTGTATATGGAATCACCTCAATATATTTTGTTCTGATTTAATTATTAGATTATTAGCAGATCAGGCTGTATATAAATTTGGCTAATGTGCTGTTGGTCAGGACCCAAGGGTGCTTTTACAATTAGAAACAATGTATCTATGGCTACCAGCAAGTCTAATTGAATGCTTTTAATCCCCTTTTAATGCTGTTTTAACATTTTTAATGCCATAAGCATACACATCCATAATGTTCCGGAAGTCAATTGAGGCTGCCATGACACCTCCCTCTTTACATTTATGGCATTTTGTTCCCATTATATTATTAAGGTTTTAAATTAACCAATATGAAAGAAAATGTATATTTATATACACAACCACAGCAAAACTGCCCTTGTGACTGTACCCTGATGAACAGGATCTAGCAAGTGCTAGATAAACATGTAGACATTGCAGCTCCATTTGTGTGTTGTGCTTTAAAGCCAGACAAGGAGACTTATGATCTTTTTTATTCTCAACTGCCAAAAAGAAAATAAAGGCATCTAACTGATAAAAAAAGTATAACCTGTGGTGGAGAACATAAACTGAGGTGCATTTAGTTGTACTCTAAGTTTTCACATTGCTCAAAAAGAGCACCAATGGTGATTTTTATGGGGGAGATTCCACCTACAGTTAGGTCAGTGTAAGTAATAAGATATAACTTGGTGCAACCGATTAAATTGCAGCAGCTGGTAAACTAAGTTACAATCAAACATGTATTCAGCTGGTGTGACTTATGCTGATGTTTACTTCCAAGTATACTACCAAGTATTTTTGTCCAAATTAGTTACAAAACAGCAATGAAAGCACTACAACCAGAAACCAGCAGCTGGATTCAGCTAGGAATCATGAGAAAAGTTATAGTTCAGAATATATGTGGAAATAAATAATACATTTACAAACAAATCATAAGCCAGTTTCTATATATGCAATCGCCTCAATCATACTAGTTTATTGCAAATTAGATATATACGTGGAGATATTCTGCTCTGATTGAGTTTTTAGTGGATTATCAATCTGTAGGTAAACATGACTAATGTGCTGCTGGTCAAGGGTGCTGTTATAATCAACACTCAAATAGAAACAGGGTATCTGTGGCTATCAGCAAGTCCATTTGAATGCTTTCTAATGTACGCTTGGAGTAATGAGGTCCTGCCAGAACAGTGACAAAAGCTTTTACTATGTCTTTACACACTATTTGCAACCACCCATTATTTTTGGCCAAATAAAAAAGACCAACAAATGACCACTACTTCCACACATTCAGAACGAAAGAGCTGCAACCAGAAAACAAAAGCTGGATTCGGCTATGATACAAGGGAATGGTTAGTTCAAGAAAATTGTGGATATAAATAATAAATTCACAAAATAATCATATCCCTGAATTATAGCCATTACATTTGAAAATGATGCAATAATGAGAACTTTGCATTCTAAACTCAGATTAACCAACAGGATTTTAACCTGCAGCATCACACTGGAACTAAGCACAGTGCAAAGTTTTGATTTTCCTTCAGCAGCAGCTCTACTGGAAGCAGTGGTCACAACAGCAGCAGTTGTGATGATAGCATGCACTGCAAAATAACTAGACAGATAAATGCTGACTGCCTTTTACAGCTGACCTGTGGCTACTGGACTGCATACGAGGTTTAACAGCACTGACACTCATTGTATCTAGTTCAAATACTGCAAAATCCTTATGTATCCTTCTCTATTTTAATTGTTTGTTTTATTTTCCTTCAAAATGATCTAACATTTTTAATGCATGCTGGAAGCTGGTATTTAAGCCTTAATTTTCACAAAATGGATTTAATTATTTTAAAGCCATTTAATACCCCGCAGAGAGCCTGGGAAATGACTGTCCACCTGGAGGACTGAACTGGGCATTAAGACAGTTCATCCACTCTCTCTCTCTCACACACACACACACACACACACACACACACACACACACACACACACACACACACACACATACACACACACACACACACACACACATACACACACACACCAGTAATCAGGTGAATTAGAGTAACTATGGACTGTGGGAGGAAACCAGGGCCATTCCTGGAAATTCCAACTGGTAGGCTGATGAACCCAAAACCCCAGCACTGAGAGGTAAACAAGCTAACAACCAATCCACTATGCTGCTCAAGAACAGTTATAGAATAACATAGAATAATACAGGTTAGCTTGCTGATCCTCTCTGTGAATTCCAGACACTCTATGGATTTATTCAGTTCACCAGCAGCCCCTGATTTACTGTAATGAAGGACTGGTTAGTCAAACTAGTTGTTGGTTGGGAACTGGAAATACCGCCATTCCTTTAGAACATTGAAAATGGTTTAGATAACACACTTACACACTATAAGACACACCCCAAAAGACTGGTAATTTATTTGTATCTATATTAACATTAAAAGCTTTACAGATCAGACTCTAACAGAGAATTTGAAAACTGCATAAGGTCACACTATTGCTGTGTGCTGTGTGTTGTATATGAATATGTGTGTGTGTGTGTGTGTGTGTGTGTGTGTGTGTGTGTGTGTGTGTGTGTGTGACAAGAATGTGGGACCAACAGTTTGACACAAACACAAGCAAGCCTAAAAACATGCACACAAAAATACGCTAATAAAACTCTGTGTATCAAAAGACGATTGAGACAGAAAGACACCTCCTTGCATCAGAGGCAGAGGTGTGTGGCAGGGAAGGTGAGAGGAGGGTGTGAGCATATGTGTGTTGTGTGTGTGTGTGTGTGTGTGTGTGTGTGTGTGTGTGTGTGTGTGTGATACTATTTGCATGCAGGCTGGGCAGGGCACACAGCGACCCTGCGGGGATTCAGGGAGAAAGAAAGGAAGCCCGCAGCAAGGCGGGCGGGCGACAACAGCTGCTGTGCGGCGAGGGACGAGTGTACATGCGCTCATCAAATCTTGTCACTCACATTTCTCCTAATTAACAAGCATCTGCTTCCTCATTTCATTTACACGCTTCTCACTGACCTCTAACCTGAGCAAACCTAAGCGGCCGCAGCCTCCCTGCGGGAGAAACCAGCAACGAGATACACCACCCAAGCCCAGAGATACACCACATGCAGAAAATACACATTTAAAATGTAGACTGGAAAGGTTGTGGAAAAGATGTGTATATGCTAATTTTTCATTGGTGCAAATTTCTACTCCTAGATCTGCGGCATTAAAATTTCTCCAAACATCTATACAGGTCTGTCCGGAAATGCCTGTTAACCTTTAGAACACTAGGCTAATTTTGTGGGATATTTTTTGCCAACAAATTTGAAAAGTGCTTATAGGAGACAGTCACACATTCCAGATAATGTTTTGTTTTTGTTTTGGGGGTTTTTTCAGGAGATCCTAGACTACTCAAATATGACTTCATTTGAGATGTAAAAATGTTTTGATCAAATATGTCCTTGTGCCTACATTTTTTTTGTGTTGTTTGCTTATAAGAACTAAAGAACATTTTACATCTAAGCACTTCTAGAATTTTGGGATATTTACAATAATAAGGTATCCAAAATACTTCACAGTGGTCCAAATAAAATAAAAAACAACCTGAATATCCTTTATAATTATTTTTATTTATGTATGTATCAGTATCATGCCATCTCATGACTTTTATTTTGAAAACTGTGAGCAAAGCAAGAGGGCAAACAGCCACTCTCTTCTCATTGTCCTCTAAACCCTAATATCTGGGTCGTTGACATCATCATCTCCCTCTTGCTGATCAGTCAGAGTCTGCATGCAGGGAGAGCATTTACAGAGTGAGCCTAGAGAACAGCATGTGACTGCCCATAAAATGTGGTTGCTAGAGTTAAGATGCAGAAGGCAATGGTGATTGATCTTAGTATTGTAGTAAACAATGTGCATTTTGTAATGCTATTCACCACAGTTTCCCATTTTACTGGTGCAAATTTCTCAATATCCTGAAAATACATATGAAGATGCTGAAGGGCACAGTTGGGCCAAAAGGTACATTTTCTGATGCTAATTACTGTTACCTGTTGTGATGTCGTTCTTTTTCTCATTTTGAATTTATTGTTTTTAGGTGATTGCTCTTCTGGCAATCTGCTGCTTGCCGCACCACTCTGTCCCTACTGACTGTCTTGAGGGCGGGAGATTAAAAAAGACCTTTATTCCTGTAGCTGTTGAGCTACTCTTTTCTTTCTGTCTGGGCCAAATCTCTGCTCTAGTTGGCTGCCCACCAGAAACTGAGCAAGCCTTCTATTTATTGTAAAGTTTATTTTGTCAGGATTTCAGAATTAGTAGGGTTGACCTGCCTTCTTTGTTTATGTTTGCCTCGATTTATATTGAGAGCAGGCAGGGCAGAGTTTTGTATTTTCTTTGTATCTGAAGATTGAGCACAAGCTTTGGTCCAGGGCTGTCTAACTCATAGAGGACACAATAATCATCATCACAGCTGGTCAATTCTATCATGCAAATGTCTTTGATTTGTATGTGTTCTCTTTTGTAATTATGCCTTTAGAAATGCATTATCAGAACACTAAGAAATAGATAATAAACTGCAGAAGACAAGATATTTGATTAATGACCGTTGGTTGATCATTTCTACAGTGTATATATCTCCTACAGATTTCTAACCAGTATGTTATTAAAATACATATTAAGATGCAGAGGTGAAGGATAGTCAACCTCACTTGGGTTAGCAATAGTGTTTTCTGACAGCAATCAACACAGTTGTTAATTTTAGGGTGCACACATCTACTAAAAATCTAATCAAAAGTCAAATTTCTATTTAGAACATGTAGAAAACTGTTAAGATGCAAATGGGAACAATGATGACAAGACATTTTTAACACTAATCACCACATTCATTTTTATGGTGCCCATTATGTTCTACAAATTCCCATCTCAAATATCTGAAAATTAGTTATCAAGAAGCAGAGAGGGTGAAATGCAAGTATAAAAACATTTCAATATGTAAATATCTAAATAAAGGTTCATTTGTGCAAACTCGAAATGAAATATTGTGTTGTTGTGGAGGTCAGTAAGGCAGTGTTAAACCAGACTACTGGCATGAAATATTGGCAGTGGGCTGTGTCTGAATACTGAAACATCCTTTCCTAGATTCGGACTAATCTGCTAGACAAGTAGATGCAAGTCAGCTCCGCCAGATACAGAACGCTGGTTATCAAAACCATTTTTTTTTTTTATGTTTAATGTCTTGTCTTTCAAGATGATATTTGCTTGTATATGTATTTAAAAGATGAGATGAGAGATGAGAGTGTGTCTCTATTGTGTCTTTAGCTGTGTTTGTTAATGTTAGGTCTACTGACACTCACTGTACTAGTCTGAGTGATGTATTCTCTTTCTTCCACAAGGTGCATTACTTTTACACATTTTATAAATATGTGAGTTTGAGTCAAATATGAGTAGATGTGGCCTGTTTCTACCGGATTTGCCTCCCTTACCCAGTATGTGCATGCGTACCCAGTGCAAATTTGGGCAAATGACACAGGTTGGGTAACAACTGGCAGAGTGGCTGATCATCACTGTGGGCGTTGCATGATGCGTCAGCCTGGTATACCTGATCAAGTTAAAAACTTGGTCATACAGTGGTCATACGTTCTGCTAATGCTAATGCTAATAACATATAACAGCTAGTTTATTAGACATTTATTGCAATTTTGCAAATATTTTCCAGCTAAAATATCTTCAGTTATCTTTAAGGAACCTTGAAAGCTAAATAGTACATATTCATAATACATATTTTATAAATACAATTTCAGGTTCTGCAGCTATGTGTGATGTTTGTTTTGTCACCTAGAAAATGACCATCTGAGCATCTTTCAGCATTGGCTAAATTGTTTATCAATCACTGCTTGCATATTTTGGCTGAAAATTGGACAATACAGATAGATGGCTGACTAGTCTACCATCACTAGCCAGAATATTTTCTGAGGCTATATGACACAGTTAAGGAGTTAAAATATTTGGATGCAGCTGGAGATGCACTCAAGCAAGTGGAGTTTATGCTGAATCTGGAGGTTTGGTCTAGAGGGGAGTGGATTAAGTTTCCTACCAATAAAAAATAGCACCTAGACAACAAAAAACTCCTATTTGTATCTGCAATTGTGTCTGTTTAGGGTGTCTTATATGTTAATTCCAAATAACATATCTGTAATCAGTTACACAGAGATGTTATTTTATAAAAATAAAAAAAATAACCAGTGTTCTCTGCTGACAACTGCAACACTGTTTTTTCTGGTTCTACAGTTTACTTAAAAAGAGAATTAAATCCTTTCTGATTAAACTGACTGCACAAATGTACAAATCAGCTGCCAGTGTTAAAGGTGTGCTCCAGTGTAGAAGGCATAATAATGCTCTTATGATAATGAGTTTACACTCATAATCAGTTTTTTCTGACCTCCTACCCAGAATTAGTGTTAAGTATTTATTACAGAGCAATGTATGTTTACTTTTCCAAGCGTTTTACCTTCAACTGCATTCATATATATACATATGTGTGTGTGTGTGTGTGTGTGTGTGTGTGTGTGTGTGTGTGTGTGTGTGTGTGTGTGTTCTTAATCACTCTGTATATGGCATTGGGTATTTTTCAGCTCAAATAATTAACATGTATTCAAACTGAGAACAAACAAGACGTAAATGTCATGTTTTTTTAAAGGATTTTTTTCTGCTGTTCAGGTCTTCTTTTTTGATATGGAAAAAATTGATTTGAAAGCATTGTGGCTTTCCTTCGTGTTTTTTTTTTTCATTCGTCAAAATTGTTTCACAGCCAAAAGTGACTTGATTGAAGCTCAGATTCATTAAAACTTAATTAATATGCATCATTATGTAAATGAGACTGCCGTTAATGAGTTTTTAAAAGAAGCATTCCTTAATTAGTTCACTTTTAATGGCATCATCATTTATCTTTCCCTTCTTTGAAGCAAAATGATGTGCAAGAGCAGCCAGTATCAAAATGCTAATCTGTGTTTTATGATTTCGATCTTACTGATTTTCGAGCGACTGGCACAACGTTTTTTAATGAAAGGAGGTGTTTGCATTTTCTTGCTTGCATGTGAAATTTGAACATTAATGCAGTCTCTCTGCTATTTTCTTTGACTGTCTCTGTCACTGTCTCTCTGTCTCTGACTGTCTCTCACTGACTTGTGGCCTTTCCCACCAGGCTGAAGTTACACACAAGAAAACATTTCAAAACAGTGTTTCTCTACTGAAGCAGCTTGCTACTCATTAGAAGGCCCTACCACAGCAAACAGCTAGAAAACAAATTAAAAGCACATGTAAATCCTGTGCATGGCACCATTGAGTCAAATGTTGTGCAGTGGCTGTGAAAAGTCATCAACAGCTTTTTTTTTCTAAGAGAGAAAGAAATAGATAAAGAGAGAGAAAATGAGAGATGGAGAGAGAGAACTGCACTCATTATGTGCCAAGAGCCCTGCTGAGAGGGGGAGATTTCCTCTGTTTTGCGACGCAGCTACCTGCCTTCTTCCGGTGAGAACCAGACGCTGTCTGCTCCCAACAAGCAAGAAACCAAAGTTCTGAGCCATGGACTCTGATTGCAAATGCAAACTTTGGGCTTACTTAATAGATGGTGCAGAATTGTCATACACACAAGAGTGTGTTATGGTCGCTCAGTGAGACATCCCATCTGTATAAAACAAGAACAAGCCTAGACCAGTTTATACATTTTTTAAAATCCATTTCAATCCATGCAAGACAAAGACATGAAGACACAGTTATGTTGCTGCAACTGGAGTGAATTGCCTAAAATAACACAACCCAATTTTAAAAACAGTAAATTTATATTGGTAATAACAGTTGCTAATCACTAACACAGTTAAGCCTTTAAGTAACTATTGTATCAGAAACAAATATGAAAATCTGTGCTTTTCATTTCATTATGTTAAAAGTGAACAAAACATATTTCTTTAAAATATGAAAAAGTCAAACTGATGTAAAAGTATTGCAATATTTTACATTAAATCAGTGATTTAGTACTGTGATTATTTGCAACAGTAATGTGTAGAAGAATGAACAGATCTGCTTGTATAAATAAATTCTTCCACAATAATAATTCTTTAATAGCATTATATATTACACATTGTTGTTGTTATTATTATTATTATTATTATTATTATTATTATTATTATTATTATTATTAAATTCCATCACCAGCATTGTAGAGCTTCTCATTATTTAGATGTGCATTGCCGTGGAATCAATTCTCAGAGACACATATAAATTACTGTTTAACGAGACGCCATATTCCATAAATTATTCAAAACACCTGGGATTACAATATGAGATCAAATGATAGGAAAGAAAGAGTACTCTGCTGGAGGCTGCATGAACACCAGCCATCACATTCTCGTTTTGATGTTAAATAAGGCAGTCGCTCGGCGAGCTGCTCAGACAGGAATAATTGGTAAGTAACCGCCTGCACCATTATTCCCTCTTTTTGGACCAAGTTTCTAACAGGACTTGGCCAACTCTACTGACTGCATTAGTGTTCAGCACTCAGATCTGTTGAGTTTAAAATTCTGCATGAGTTTTAATGTATTTCCCTTTTCCTTTTTCTCTTTTGTGTGGTTTATTTTGATTTATAAATATTTTTATTTACTGAAGAATATTTATACTCATCTCCAGAAATGCAGTATTGTCTGCTACATTCGCAGAGACAGAAATATGAATATAAACACATGATAATGGCTTTTAGTATCATTCAGGACTTTAGACAGGAATTGACTCCAATCAGCAGCATTTCAAGTTTTAAAGGTTGCATACAGAAAATGTTTTTGCAAGAAACATCAAAATGTTCAAATCTGACTGTTGGACTGTGAAAACTCCAAAACCTTTATAGCATGTAAAAGCACAGAGAAGTATAAGCAAATATATTTCAGATAATATAATTTCTTAATAATATATAATTTTTTTTATACATTCTGACAGTACAGTGAACTGAATGCAGTTCAAAGAATCTGGCTGCATGTAATTCATGTGAATTTCAGAGAATTCAGAGAAAATAAATGCTCACCACGTCGATGACACTGTAAAACTGTTTGAACATGAGAAAAGCAAGTAGATAAAGATGAACATCTGTGTGTGTGTGTGTGTGTGTGTGTGTGTGTGTGTGTGTGTGTGTGTGTGTGTGTGTGTGAGTACATGCGTATGAGATACATCCGTACTGTATACACTGGAACAGCAGTGATGTGAAAAGTGACTGAAATCTTAAAAAATGTACTACAGCGCCCCCAGTGGGCCACATTTCATTCTTTCTAATAGGCACACTTCTGACCACAAGGATAGGGTGACCATAGCTTTGCGCAGTCATGTCATTTCTGATGTGTTACACAGAGGATATCAAATGCCCTCAACCTTTAAAATGCTCCAAAAATCTCTGAATACCAAAAAGAGACAAACAAAAAAAATGGAAACGGAGCAGATGACATTAATCTGCCCTGAAAGTAACCATATAAAGACCCTCAATTGTTGTTTTACTCCTTCAACAAAAGAATATTAAGTTTAGACTAGGCATAATATAGGCAAATGAATCCACTACTAGCATAAGGAAGGAATAAGTCCACTACCTAGATAACACATTTTGGCCAAATCTGGGCCACTTTTGGCACTCATGGCTCATGTGGGCCACACTTGGGCCAGACATTCATCATTATCTGGGTAGTTACCTAAAATTGCAACAAATCTACTAAATTTATATATCTACAAGTTTGTGAAAAATATATCTTATTGGCTAATTCGTTAGCAAATTAGTAAAACTTTCATCAACAAGCTACAATATTCCCTAACAACAGATATATCCAGGAATCTTTACAGTAAATTTCTTATGATGAATGATACAAAAATGATGAATGATACAAAATAAAACAAATGAAACCAATGTACAGCAGCAGCCCATTTGCATGAAACATATTGATACTATAAATACATATATACGCTTTAATCAGGTATTTACTAGTCATCCAATATATTTACAAGCTAGTTCATACATATGCTCTGTTTGGCTAATATATGTACTGTTTATACTGCAGTCAGCAATTATGTTCCCTGAATGACTAATACACTGACACGTGTTGACTAATTTTAATACTAATCTGCTAATCTGTATCCAGTAGTTGGTAGGAAAATAGTTTTTTGGTGCTAAACACAAAGAAAAACTGACTTTTGACAGTGTAAAATACTTTGTAAAATTGACTATACTTTCACTTACACATTAGTGGATGAACTTCTGATGCAGTTGTAAATACAAATGTAAATACAAATATCTAATAGGCACAACTTCAATTGTAATATCTACTGCTGCTAGTGGTAAATTCACTAAAAAAAAATAATTACTGCACAAAATACTTCAAATCTTTTCTTGAATCTTTCATGAAAAATAATTTCTGAAATCCTATCTGACTTATTTAACACAGGGAGACTGGGAATTAAACCCAATGCATTCAATACAAGTCCTGCATATTGTAGAAGGTTAACTCTTAGAACCCAAGATCCAAGGCTTCATAACTCAGGATCAGAATAACCTAAAGACATTATCCATATATCATAACAAACTTCAAGATGTACGCTATCTAATACATCTATAAGGGTCAACACACAGTGTAGAACATCTGATACTGCTGTAAAAACAATTGAAAATTATCTTATAACACAACCACAAAATGAGCTCTCAACCACTGCTTGTAGTAAGCTACTAAAATACACTTTTAATTGTGTTAAACTGTAGAATAATCATTTCTGACTAACTAGCTGACTTATTTAACAACACAGAGAGTTGTCCTGCAGTTTGTAGGAGGGTAAGCAGGAAAAGTGAATAGAAAGGTAGAGCATATGCAAGTTAGACAAGGATGAAGAGAAGAGGCTTCATTACCAATTTTGTGTCTTTATTGTCGAGACTGCCTTTAGAGAAGCAGTAAAAAGGAAGTTCAATTTGCCCGAACAATAGAAAAGAAAGCAGTGCACCTGATTGCACATTTCTAGTCAAGTGAGAGCAGTTGTCACCTAATGTTGTGTATGAGACGATACACATACTGTATCCATGTTTCACGCCTGTGCACGAGAGCAGATATTAAAAAAGCATGACCAACAGTGCCACCCATCTCCAACACACAGACACAGCAAGTGTGAAAATGAGTGTGTGTGTGTGTGTGTGTGTGTGTGTGTGTGTGTGTGTGTGTGTGTGTGTGTGTGTGTGTGTGTGTGTGTTTGCAGAAAGAAAAAGAGAGCACACACTCAGTGCATCAGAACTGTCTTCAGCAATGCCAGCTCGCCCACAGAAGTGAAAGAATTACGAAGGAAACGTGTGGAAAAAGTGAGTAAAAATTGTGCAGGCAGAAGATGAGCTAAGCAGGGGAGCTCACGGTCGCGCCAGCAAACTGACAAAATAACTGCAGATAATTAGAACCTTTTGTAGCATGAGCATATTTCAACAAAGACACCTGCATTTCCTGCGGTGGGGAGCGACACACACGGTGATTGTCATTTTTAATCTGCTCCTCCCGCAGCGTTCTCCGGGGCGCCACAGGGAGCCCGACGGGTGTGTGAGCACTGCAATGAGAATTGGCCGAGCGTCCCGTAACAGCCCAGCTCCGACAGGACCCCCACTGCACGGATTAATCACTGTCTTCACATAAACTCCAGATCACGGACTTAAGAATGTGGGGGGAGGATGATGGGGAAGGGGGAGAAGAGAAGGTTCTCTGGAGGTCAGAGGTTAAACTGCCATTTTAAAAGGATGGTCAGTTTTGGATAATTCAAACTGGCTTTATATGATCCCTAAAGGATCGTGTTTGACAGTCAACAGAGCCTTAAATGAGCTTGGATGGCACACATTGTGAATAGAAGGATGGAAATATCTCGTTTTCTTCACATTTTGAGTTTGATGTTCTACATAATATTGTTTCAAAACATTCACTCCCCAGCCCAGACAATCCACATATGGAAACAGAGCAGCCAGTGTTCTTGAAAAGTCAAAAGAAACTACCAATTTGCATATATTTACCAATTCAGCTGACTGAAGTTTAGCCACACCCATTCACACTGAAGTTATAAGGAGCACAGAAGAAAGCTCTGAAGAAAATACAATCTGAGACAGAACTCATTTGCATTTGACAATCAGCCATAACATTATGCCCACCTCCTTGTTTCTACATTCACTACCCATCCGTGCTAAGTCAACACCAGTGAATGGAGGTGACACATCACCACCAATATTGAGCAATTATTGAACTGCCCCCACCAATAATTTGATCCATTTGTGTAGAATTAGCATGGATTGATTGACGTGACCCCACCAATTTCCAGTGATTTGTCCCGCCAAAAATGTCCATTCCAATTTTCCAGTCCCCTCCATTCATTGACATCACACATCACCACAGTGAGTGAACACTCCAGCAGCACTGATGTGTCTGATCCACTCATACCAGCACAACACACACTACTAACACATCACCAGCATATAATGGCTGATTGCTCTCAGAGGAACTTCTGAGAGGCAATGAAAGATCGGAAAATGGTCATGCAGAAAATAATTAATGCAAATGTTGTATAAATATTTGTGTAAAAAAAACAAATCACAAATGTAAGTGAAGTGAAGTTGTTTTCTTCAATGTACTGCAGTTGTTTCAAATACATTTTTTAGCAGCACATTAGTCTTTACTGACAGACTGACAGAACACAGAGCACATTTTGTTTCAGAACGGACATTACACACGTCCCCAGATGTAAGCAGTTTCTGATTTATCTTGTGTTTGATAACAAATTTTAAATATGTACTGCGTGAATAAATGGTGTGAAAGACTTCACAAGCTGTAAAAACAGTTTTCCATGCTATGATGTTTAAGCTTAGGCAGTGAATCCCTGGTTCACCTGTGTGCTTCATCAGCAGTGGCTGCAGCATGCTGAAAACATCAACAGTGGCTGTTGTAAAGTAACTCACTAGCTTTCAGGTAATTTCTGATTCCTGCTCACCACTGATCTGACTGTGTGCTACACTTGTATTGAAACTTTTTAATGTGAATTTTTACTTGGTAGTACCATTATAATTCCGTCACAACCATGGAAGTAGCAACGTCAACCCAAAACAGTCTGAGTAGCTGGAGATGATACTACTGTTGAAGTTTAGTAATCTAATATAATTTTAATGCACAGGAATGTTAGCATCCTTGTAGCATGGATTCACATTTTGACTTAATTCTGTAATGTAATTCTGAGGATCCAGTGGCTTTAAGGATACAAAGAAAACCTAAATTAAACGACACCAATCACAGAATGACAAGCAACTTCAGAAGACTGTTGATTAGTGGATAATAGTTAGGATTGGTAGAGCACTCTAAAGGATTCCTGTTTCATAGTGCATGCTGGGTATTGTAGAAAGAGAATATTGAAGCATGAAAAAAATACTTATGTGAAACTGATGATGCTGAAGGGTGCAATGAAGCCAGAATATCACAACATATCAAACACTAGTTTTAGGCCGAAATAGACTTGCATATGTGGTTTCTGACACTGCATGACAATATTATCTACAAACACGGACTTCAAACAGTGTTTGAAAAGAATGTTCGCAAAAAGTAAACATTTAATGATCTATAAATCAATCAGTTGATGTCACAAATTATCAAATCCAGTTTGTTTCCTCTTGATCTACAGATTGATATGATTTGTTACAGGTTAGGGGTCTGCAAAGAAGAAACAGCATCTGCACTATAGAAAAAGTTTCTTCAGAGATATGGGTGAGCCCTGCAGTGCTTTATACCCCACCGAGCTCATCAGGTTGGGGGTGGGGGGGTGGAAATCACAGCGCCTGGCTCTCTTTCATCTGCTCTCCTGAATGGAGCTCCGTGTCTGATCGCCCGAGCCAATTTGCCAGCCCATGTGGCACCCATCCCATCAGACCTGGGCATTGTGCCTCCTTGCATTCTGGCATTGCACGCCAAATTATTTTCATCCGCACACACACACATACACACACACACACAAGCACACACTTTACCACCCAGCACCAACACACACACACACACAAAAATGCACGGATATGCGCCACTGATTCCGAATGCCCAGCTCACGCATTGTCGGGATCGTTTTGGCTTGACGCCAAACCTATTATATTGATCTCTCTTTTCTGTGCACTTCAATGGCCCCAGACAATGCAGATTTCGAGCAGAACATATTAAGCAAATAACACGGGCTCCGAGCCTCTGCACTCAGAGACTGATGTCGTTAATATCAATGCCTCGGTGTCTCAGCCTATAACTCAGCATTTCAATACTCTCGGGCAATCGAGCAGCCTCCTGCTCTGGTCTCCAGTTTTCTCCAACCACCCTCCCCCCCCAAACCTCTTAAATCGTGTTACGTTTTCCATAATAAACTCGATGTAATTACGTTATGGAATATTTCTGTGCCGGTTGTGGGGATTATAATGGGTCGACCCGCTTTAATGACACTTATCAGCCTGCTATCTGCGAGCAGCTCCATGGGGTTTTCCTGCTGGCACAGAGCTATTGGCTTCCGCTGGCACACTGCACTCTTCAGCGTCTCCCAAAGCCAATATGGGAATAGTCGGTCTGCTTAAACCGGCTGGGCACAATACGTCTGCTAATGAGCACGTCTATGAGCTGATTCCCCCCCATTTTCCTGAGAGGGGAATCAGGGTAAACATTTAAATGGGAATCCTCTGTGGACTGTAGGAGCCGTGGTGAGGCCTGCCAGGAAAAAGCAGCATCTCATGTTCTCGGCGTGTGACGGTGAAATGACAAAGTGTGCGATTCCTTTAACATCTGTAATGAGCGTTATACTAAGTGAGAGGCTACATATGGCTCCATCAAAGAGAGAGTGGGAGAGAAGCCAGCCGTTCAGTGTCAACCTAATAGTATGGGTTTGTACTGCATGCAAATTGGTCACACTTCATTTTGGTCGTTTATTTTGATGGAATAAACTATACATTGCAGCTCAACTCAATATTGGTGGTGATAGGGTTTGAGGTGAAGCACCTAATCCTGGTAAAGCATGTCATATTGGGGTTTTTTTTATCACTGGGAAAAGTTCAATGCACCATTCAGTTCACATATAGAATTTGGCATGCAAAATATATGTACATTTTGATTGAGACACATTGGAGAGTGAAATAAAAAACATTACATGTTACATACATATACGGTATATCAGTCTGTAAGATACCGTTACAAAACAACCTGCCTTTCACTTGAGAATGGTCATCTTAACATTATTAACATAGAATTTGAACAAATAGTTCAGTTGAAAACATAATTAGCAGAATGCCAACTGTTTAGGTTGAGAGTGAGTTACATAATTAATTAAATTTTTATTCTCTTTACATTTTATATCATCAGTTGGGTTTAATGTTAAGAAATGACTAAAGTAATATTAAAGTAAATAAACGGTATTTTTATCCCATTTAAATGATGACCTCTTTTACTTACAAACACAAATGTGGTTTGGACAGTGAATTTATACATTTTGGGTAAGACTCAGGTTTAGGATTATAGTTACAGAAAAATTTAACTTTAACAACAATGAATGAGCAGGTGTCCCAATAATTTAGCCCATATAGTGTAGATTAGTTATTATTCCTAATATTATTTATAGGTAGAGAGTATGTCGTGTGCAATTGGCTGCTTCTCAAATATTCTATTACTCAAATATTTAGTAATGCTTAATAATATTAATTAATAAATAGCTGAAACATTTCTAATCCATTTATTAATGTTTCTTACTGTTGTTAGCACTGTTAATTAATGCACCTTTGTTGTAAAGTGGTACCCTTTACACTATTAAGATAAATAACAGCAAACATGCCAACAGTTTAAGCAGTAAAATGAAAATCCACAAAGTATCATATTGGATGGTCCCTGAATCATTTATTGATCAAAATATTACTTTCTTCAGAGAAACATTATTGGTGGTAAAAGTGAACTGATTACCCGAGTATCTGCTCGTCACAAGTTCTGAGCTGTGTTTTCTCCATTGCCTCTCTGACAAGAGTTTCAAAACAAGATTTCAAACAGATATACTTTTATATTAACTAAAACAATAGCTACACCCTGAAGGAAGTGGGGACAGCAATGCTATTTAGGACAATAGGACAATAAAGGTTACCATAAATGATCAAATAAAATTGAATGATATGGGCAATGTTTACTGAGATACACATACAGAAGTAGTGTTTCTCAGTACGGGGTCAGGCGTAACACAGCCTAAGCAAAAAGCCTTCTTTTTAGCAGCAACCTCTGGGATGATTCCAAGGCATTCCCAGGCCAGTGTGTCCTGGGTCTTCCCCAGGGTCTCCTCCCAGTCAGTCATGCCCAGAACACACCACAAGGGAATCATACAGGAGGCATCCGAACCAGGTGTCCGAACCATCTCTGCTGGCTCCTCTCAATGTGGAAATGCCGCAGCTCTACAAAGCCCTCCCGGATGACTGAACTCCCCACCCTATCTCTTAGGGAGTGTCCAGGAACCTTGAAGAGTAAGCTAATTTCAGCCACTTGTTCTCAAGATCTCATTTTTCTACCCAAAGCTGGTGGCCATAGGTGAGAGGTGGAACATAGATTGAAATTGAGATTGAGGTTGAGAGCCTTGGGCTCTGCCTCAGCTCTCAATCAGGGATAGGTCTGGTGATGCAACTGGCCATGACATCTGTGTCTTCAAGGCGAACTCTTACATTTACATTACATTTACATTTATGGCATTTACCAGACGCCCTTATCCAGAGCTCTTGACATGAAAGTAGTATGCAAATGAGTGCCTCCAATTGGTTGATTCCTTCAGGGTGCAACTGTCTTGTTTTGGGTTTTGTTTATGTTTTTTTTTTTTTTTGACAATGAGTGTTATTTTCAGGATCAGAATTATTTCGCCAAGTATGTGACACATACAAGGAATTTTTCTTGGTGAGAGCAACACATGTATGACATGTAATGGGTACACAGACTATTTACAAACATTACACTAGGAAGGAAGTACAATAAACAACAAATAGAAAAGAGAATATAAGTTAAAAGTAAAAAGTACTGAAGAGTAGAGGAGCTAAGGTGCATATAATGAGTCTGATGTTTTTGAGGTAGGTTTATATTAAATATTGTTAATAGAGTTGCAGATGTTGTTAACATTTACAGAAAGAGAACTATACAATAGATCTGTACAATTGTACAAAGAGCATAGTGCAGTAGATGTGCTTCCTTGGAGTTACTGCATCTTTTCAAACTGCTGAAGAAAGGTACACTTTAGTGACATGGTTGCAGTGTTCTGAGCCCAGAGAAGCAGTGCTAAAGATGCTGTTCTCAATATTACAGGTAAATGGAGCATCAACTTGAATTTGACTCTTTTATTTTACAGCCCTGTAAGGTGCTTTAACTACATATATGTTTAACTGGTATGCTCTTGGGAGCCCTCAGCAGGTCCCTAAGTACTAAAACTGCCCTGAGTCTACTCATTATGTTATAGGCCACAGTAGATAGGTCAGTGTTATATCTATATTAGGAACTCTAATTCTAAGATGGATTTCTGTATGCCAGAAATTAATGGAATTTTTGATACATGATCTGTATATCCATCTCCCGGAAGTCACTTGATCCTCTGAATTACGAGATCATTAATAAGACAAAAAATGTGCAATATGCTAGCTACACTGCTGAACGTTGTCAGTCATTATACAGGAATCCAAAACAATGGAACAGGTGTCGTCGAATGAGGTTATTTAAGTGCCTTTGGCAGCAGTAGTGCATAGTTTGTGTAGCTTGATGTAGCAACGTCCATACAAACACAAAGGATTTGGTCACATTCAGGAGGAAGATGAATGCAGGCAAAAAGAGTAGACTTTTGGCATATGGGAATAACCCTGAATAGAGAATGATACATGACTTTAGGGGTCAATTACATATGAAATGACATAATTATATATTAATGGAAATTCTTGCTATCTCTGGACAAAGGGTTAATATCTATTATTCATTTGATTTAAATTACAAAGATAGTCAATGAGAAAGCACAACATTAACAGTTTCCTACTGTATAAAGGCCATAATGGGTTTTTAATTTATCTCACCATTTATCATTTATCAGTTATGTTCTTATTGTACTGTAGCTTTCTTCTTGATTTGGTCTCAGTGGTCATCACCTTAGTGCCTCCATATGTGGAACGCGGGGCACATGTGTGTGACTTTAATACCGAATTCATTTGTGCCGCCACCAACGCCCTATTCGCTCGGCAGTCACTAAAAGGACTCGGGGGAGCCCTATCACAGTTCTATATGCAAATGTCCTTGCACCTGGGCAGCGGTGCAGGCATGCTGGGAGCTTATTTATGCAAATCTGATAGAGCGCCTGCACGCACGAGAGCTGGAGACACCAGCAGCTAGATTTCAAAGAAATGCTCAGCTTCTGCCAGGAGGGTTACATCAGAAAAGGACACAAATATGCACAGGAGAAAAACAGAAGAGAAGATATGTGCTGTGGTACACACCAACCATGCTAACATGATACAGCACACACTCTCGCAGTGGGACATATTATTTTTATGTTTTCTCTAGTTTCCAAATTTGCAGGCCCAGAAAAGCAGCTGCACTCCAATGTCATACTGGTAAAGATTACACATGTGAGCCAGCGCACATACATTGGATGAATTTGAATATGTGGGAGGGCAAAGTGTCACATGTGCACTGCAATTTGGATTATGGCCTATACATTGACCTGTGCAAGCTCTGCTGATTAAAAACATTCATCAGAACTCATAGCTGATTTAAACCTACATTTACTTCCATTTGAAGAAAAATCCAGCTTAAGACCATTTTCTGCTAGTTGGAGGTGGCATAAACTGGTCTATCATGGTCAAGGTTATTGAAATGCAAGTCATACAGGCTAAAGCCCTGTTTGGAAAGGATTAGTTTAACATGGGCAGGTGAGGTAAAATAGTCCCGTCTGTCAGTCATTTTAACAGACTGCGCATTCCCACATCACAAAAAAAAAATCAAGATTATTTTACCTCCTGAGAAATGAGCCGTTAGAAAAACCTCAGGTTATATTAGTCAAGATGTGGGTAAATATTCCCTCATATCCTCTAGAAAGTGAGCGTTTAGCTGGAAGCTCTTGCTATCTCTTGACAAAGGGTCAATATTTATCATTCATTTGATTTAAATTACAATAAAAGTCAACGAGAAAGAACAGTCACTATAGCTGTGTACTATACTATAGCTACATTCCTACGATATAAAGGTCATAATGGGTTTTCAATATATATCAGCATTAATCATTTATCAGTTATCTTCTTATTGTACTGTAGCTTTCTTCTTGATTTGGTCTCAGTGATCACCTTAGCGCCTACCTTTATGAAACGTGTGTGTGTGTGTGTGTGTGTGTGTGTGTGAGATACTCTGTCCAGGGGGTATTCCCACCCTGTGCCCAATGATTCCAGGTCTTGTCTACATCAGACTTGGTATGAGGTGCTTGTGCACAAATGCTGTCTTCTGTTATTGTGCCCAAATAATTAAACTTTGGATTAATCTGTCCAAAGCATACTGTTCCCAAAGTCCTGCTCTTTGTAGCTGGCTTTACTTTACTCTTTTCTGGAGTTTTTATTTATCACATTACTCTGTGTGCACTTCCAATGAAAAACATTTGCTATCATTTTCCAAATAGATGCAGCACTTATACATCAACCGTGACCAAAGCTACCTTTAAGTCATGTCATTCTAGGACTGTCTGAGAAATCTTTATGCACAAACTTTAGAGCTGAACTCGCTGGCGATCACTGACCTGGCCATGCTGGCAGTTGTTTTAAATGTTCTAGACTTGTACATCATTTAACAGACAGTGGAACGGCTGATTTGTAATTGCTTTATTATTTTTTTAAATCCCTTCCCAGACTCATCTGCATCTACAAGCACCTTTCTGAAGACCTCAGAGAACTCTTTGGATCTCGCCATGGTGATCCTACTCCCTTCAACTATCAAAAGCAAACCAAACTAATGGCTGAGGCTTAAATAAGGCAGGTTTCTCCTCTCTAACAATGGGCTAATTATTTGTAGATGATGTGCTGCACCCAATTCAAATTTTTGCACCCGATTTAGGCATTTTAAGTAGAAATACATTTGAGGGTGTCCTCACAAGAAAACTGCTATTTCCTTCTATTTCTTAACCCATAATGTTAGAGCAGAAAGTGAACATTTCAGTCACTGCCATTGTGGTGGTGTACAGAGGCAAATTTACAAATACTGAGTCACTGTCTATAATTCTTTATTCTTGATGCTAGTGGTTCTAAAGTTCAGAGTTAGTTTTTAAAGCCACTTTTTAGGACCAATACCAGCAGAAGTCAGTCCCACGTCTGACACTTATAAAACTCTGAGTCTGCTGTCTATTGATATTGATAGATTTTAACTGCACTAGCTGCAGGAAGTAATTACTACTCGAGCGGTCTCTGAGGGCATTCAGTCAATGATCTTCCCGCTAATTTTCTCTCTCTTGTACTATCTTAGCTTCGGAAGGAAATTTGCAGCTTGGTTTATTTTTATTAGTTTATTTTTATTATTTGTTTTATCATGGATATCTCTGGGAATGTCACTGGAAACAGCTATCAAAAATGTAACCTTGTTTGTTTTTTTAAGTCAAACAATAAAATGAGGCTTTTGTGAACAACAATATACTCAACTACTGAACAGCCTTTCAAATATTCCAAAATACTTAATAAAAGACATAGAAAAATGTGTAACTTTGGATTTTGTATATATATATATATATATAGTATAGTATATATATATATATATATATATATATATATATATATATATATATATATATATATATATATATATATATGTTTGTATAAATTTGACCAATTGATTTGATTAGATTGTTCTAGAGGTTCTTCAAAATACTTCACAGTAATGTACAACAAAGGTGTTATAAAGCAGCTTTACAGAAATCCGTGTCCAAGCCTCTTTTGAGCAAACCAGTGGCAACAGTGGAAAGGAGAAAGTCCCCCAGGCTAGGAGGAAGAAACCAAGGCTCAAGAGGGACCCTAAAGAAGCGGTTAGCTAACCAAAACCCAGTGTGAAGAGAAATGTATTTAATCCAGATTTGAAGACAGAAAGTGTGTCTGAGTCCTGAACAGTAACAGGAAGTCTATTCCAGTGTTGGGGCACATTATATGAGAATGCTCATCCAAAACAGCAGTGTTTTTTCTCTAATTCAGGACTGTCAATGGTCCATATCTTGCAGGGAAGAGTACACGACGGGTTGTATGGTGTGTGAATTTCTTTAAGACATTGTGGGGCAAAACCATTGAGCGACTTGTCAGAATGTCAGAAGAATTATTTCATAGTTAATGCGGAATTTAATAGGTAGCCAATAAATGTATGTGTGAACGAGACTAATGTGTTTAAATTTCTTAGGCATGGTGAGAACCTCAGCAGCTACGTTTTGGACTAATTGCTTTGATTTAGCAAGGATTTGCCTGAACAACCATCCAGAGGTACATTGCAATAGTCCATCCTTGAGGATATGAAGGCATGCACCAGTATCTCAGTATCTTTATGGGAAGGTGCTTTATGCAGTTTGAGAATATTATGTAAATGAACAGGTTATGCTTTACTAAAAGGCTGATGTCGACATT
The DNA here is from genome assembly GCA_034509495.1 of Acestrorhynchus altus. NCBI lineage: Eukaryota > Metazoa > Chordata > Actinopteri > Characiformes > Acestrorhynchidae > Acestrorhynchus > Acestrorhynchus altus. The sequence goes on along the minus strand of CM067503.1, from coordinate 33,790,155 downwards.
AAATGAAAGAACTGTGTCAAACACAACCCCCAGTTATTAATTTCTTTAAGACATCTTGTTATTCTATTGAGACAATAGTCCTCATTAGGTTTAGCTTATGTTTTAAGTTGGATATCATCAGTATAACAATGAATGTCAAAACCAAAAAAAATTATGTCCAGGTTAGAACACAGCATAGATTGCAGATTATGTGTTATGTCCTCATGGTCATCTTTGTGATTAGATGGGATAGAGATGGTGGTTAAAACTGGGAGGATATTAATAAATTCATTAGCTGTTGAAGGTGTTATTGCATGTTTGCTAATAGAAGAGCGGCTGATGTATATTTATTGTTAAGACTAAAGAAGGTTAACTTTAAACATGATAAAGTAGTGATCCTGGGTATTATTATTATTATTATTATCATTATTATTATTATTATTATTATTATTATTATTATTATTATTATTATTATTATTATTATTATTATTAATAATAATAATAATAATAATAATAATAATAATAATAATAATAATAATAATAATAATAATAATAATGATAATAATAATAATAATAATACCCAGGGTCTAATGAATAATCAAGTCTAATGAATGATTGCATCGGTGGGTAGGCTCAATAACATTTTGAGTATACCTGAAGGCTTCCAAAGTAAAAAAGCCATTTTAAGGGGGTCCTGGGTCTTTTCAAAATGAATCCTGAAGTCTCAGACAAGTGAAGCTTTATTGTTAGAAAGAACTGCTCCAATTTTAAAATTAAGAAAACCAGGAGGACACTAAATTTTGATAAGCAGGAATGCATGCTGCTTTTCAAAGCAGGAGCCAAGTCAGATGCTGGGTCAGTCATATTAAGACTTAAAACTTAAAATGATTTAGCTTCAGTCTCACTCTGTCTCTATACTGCAGGGTATGTTTGTATTGTTACAAGTGAGTGATACAAATACATTATTCACTTCAGTAACAGAATCAGTAGAATCAAGTAAATAACTTACCTGCCCACTCTCTAACCTACTTACCTGTCTGGCGTGACTGCCTGATGAAAATGCAAAGAATGGTTAGAAGTATAAAGGTAAAGTTTAGGTTCATGACAGATTAGGGGGAAGATAGAAACAGAGTAAGATGGTTAAATTGAAGCTTGAATTAAAGAGTATCAAAGTTTATTAACAGTAAGAGTAATCAGCAGTGAGAGCTAGCAAGTAACAAGCAACGTCTCTGCCAGAAGGTATTTGATGCACCTGATGTCAGGTGAGTGACATGATCAGCACTCCCACTTTTTCTGATCAGTCAGAGTCTGCAAGCAGGTTGAGCATGTAAATTTGGACAGAGCAGTAGACATGCAATGAAAGGCTCCTTTTCAATGTTCAGTCAGCTGAATATAACTTTATGATGGCCTGTGGAGTCCTTGACTATAACATTCTGTATGGCAATATCCATTATCAGAAAATGACTTTTCCCTCTGCAAAACAAAACCCTACACTACAATACTTTGTAAAACCACATATAAGAACACACACACCGTTTGGAATGAAAGTATAGAATTCAAACTTTGGACAGAGTTTCTCTGCTTATTTCAGTGAACCACAACTAAGATATCATTTATTCTGAATCACACCATATTTTGAAATTGTTATAACCATAACTTCTAAAGGTTACACCTGGCATAAAAGAGTGACTTATAAAGAGTGACAGAAAGACACAGAGATACAAAAAGCAAGAAAGAGAGCAGATCAATGCAGGCCTACTGACTGACTAACTGATTGACTATTATTGGGCGGATGATGTCTCTCACTGCTTGTAAAAAATGAGAGCTGGGAGTAAATGTGTTAAAACGGTGGGTTGTAAATGAGGACAAAACAAATCATCACCACTCGCAGCTGGAACGCCACCCGACTGGGCCACACTCCTGTGAAAAACATCGCACAGGAAATCTTTCTTTAGAATAAACAACCCCTCACAGCAGACAATGGGCAAAATTAATGTGCAAATGTATGCAAGGAATTAAAAGGCAGAATTAAACAGGCAAATGAGGTAGCTACACTCGAATCGTCTGAATTATGAATAATTACGCTAAATTTCCCGCTCCTAATATGACTTTTTGGGTTGTAAACAAAGGCTTAATTGTGGAAATTCTGGGGTGAATATTGGTGAGCCACTGCCAGTTGGTGCTAGCAGCAATACAGAGCAGTGGTAATGGGCTTTAAATATCTAATGTCTTCTTCCACATTCTTATGAGAATGACTGCATCTGGTCAGCCAAAGATCCTTGACACAAAATTCTTTTGCTTCTGCTAAAGTACAGTGGTGCATGAAAGTTTGTGAACACTTCACAATTTTCTATATTTTTGGATCATTTAAATACATTTTTAAAAAGTAGATAAAGACAACCAAATCACACAAATGAGACAAAAAAAATATTATGCTTCCTCATTTATTTATTGAGGAAAATGATCCAATAATACATATCGATGAATGGCAAAAGTATTTGGACCTTTAGGATTAGTCGATCATTTTAAGGTGTAGAGTCAGGTGTAAAAATAGAAAATGCAAACAATGGTTAGAAGGATAAAGGTAAAGTTTAGGTTCATGACAGATTAGGGGGAAGATAGAAACAGAGTAAGATGGATAAATTGAAGCTTGAATTAATTGGAATTGGATACATTTTCAATCAGTGAACAGGTGTGAGTGGGTGGCTGTTTTTTTTTTTTTTTAAAGAACAGGGACATATGAAACTTTGATCTCCACAACACATATGTATGGCATGTTCATGGCATGAACAAAGGAGATTTCTGACAAACTCAGAAGAAGAAGTGTTGATGCTCATCAGACTGGAAAAAGAATTTGGGCTCCACCAATCCACAGTCAGATTGTGTACAAATGGAGGAAATTCAAGACCATTATCACCCTCCCCAGGAGTGCTCAACCAACTAACATCATGTCAGAACAAGTTGTGTAATAGTCCATGAGATCACAAAAAGTTTTTAACTCTTAGAACCCGAGATCTGCACTTTTCCGGCAGTTACATGCCATTTTCTAGGCTTCGTAACTCAGGATCAGAGTAATTTACAGCTATGTTACATGTATCATAACAAACTACAAGACTTATGTGATGAATTATCAATAAGTAATCCAGTTTACAAAATTCACTAGTTTCCAACTAATTTAAATCTGAGTATAAATGCCAAAGGAGCATTTCAATGCATGTTTACTGGTCTGTTACTGCAGGTTAAGCATGTACATGTAATAGGCTTAACCTGCATGCAGACTCCGACTCATCATCGAGAGAGGGTGGGGCTAATGATATCACTCACCCAGATATTTGGTTATAGAGGAAAATAAAAAGGAAAGGGCTGTTCACTTTCTTTCTTTGCTCATAGTGTAAAAATTTCAGAATAAAAGTCTGTATGTAACACTGTAACATAAATAACACATTATATATTTAGGTTATTTTTTACTTTTTTTTAGACCACTGTCAGGTATTCTGGATAATTTAAGGCTATTAATATCCTTGTCAATCTAATCATTTTAAATAATTCCTCAAATAATAATTCTTGTATTTTAGCTCAAAAATACTGGAAATGGATGATCAAGTTCCAACAGGATGTCTGAGATATAAGGTGTTATGGTCTAGATAAGCCAAAACAAACTGTAACGTACGTGGACTCCAGGAACAGGTAGGTAGAGGCGGAGGTACATGCTGGGTTGAATATTTATTAAACATGGCACATAACAATAACCTAGACGACCAGACGAGACATGCAGACAAGTTAACAAATAGACAAGAAGACCGACAAAGACGGACTGAGAACAAGGGGATTATATACACAGGAGAAGACTAGACAATCCTGGAACATAATAATGATGGGGCAGGGTTACGAATAGGACACAGCTGGGAATGGGCGGAGACAAGACGTGTTCAGAAGCACCAGAGGAGATAGACAAAAGAAAGACTAGCGGGACAAGACAGATATGTGACACAAACAAAAATTGTAAGCACCAGAAAATGTTAGATCAGAACATGATACATACATATATATTTACATATATGATACATATATATCTTAATATTTATATCTCAAATGAAGACAATTTTGAGTAGCCTAGGATCCCCTGAAAATAACAACTGCATATGTGACTGTCTCCTATAAATACTCAAATGAATAAAAGTATGTCAAACTATTAAACATCCCACAAAATTAGCCTAGGGTTCTAAAGGTTAAACCACTCAAGATGGACTACAGTCACTTCATTAGGACAATGATGACCAGTACGCACATTTACTTTCAGTGAAGGTGGGCAGTTTGTTCTCTAGATCCAGCGGGGGCCCTCATCACTGCTGCTTAATGGGAAGCAGAGGAAAAAGACGGACGCCCCAGCTCAGGTTTTGATTGAGCATGATGTCTAACAAAGTCGTCATTTGTGCTTGCAGATGCCTGAGGAGGGAACGTAAGAGTGAACATTAAAAGCGGAGAGGAAAAGTGCATTTCCTCCTCATCATGGGCGAGAAAGAAAAGGTGTCATGGAACCCTCAGGAGAGCTCTGTTTGATGTGCTGCTTGACAGAGCTTAGAAGTCCTTAAAGCTGGTGCAGGCTGGAGGAGAGGAGAGGCCGTTTGTATTTTGCACGTTAACAGTGTACACCAACGTGTAGCTTGGATCCACTGGGAATTCATCATTATCGCACACAAGAAAATATACACAGCTTTAGACAACGACCCAAGACACCGCCATTACCACACAGTCAAGTTGTGAAAGGGTGTTTTGTAGGGTTGAGGGAAATGGTAACTATATAGACTGTGTATTTGGCAGATCCATAAACTTTCCCTGGCCCAATTTCCTGAACAAGTTTGATATAGTGACTAGCAGGCCTTGTCTCCCAAACTAGGGCCCAACCACTAGGAAAGTACAGTAAATATATATATATATATAATAAATACTGTAACACTGTGGGTGGAGCTTCTCAGAATTATTTGTGATTTCGATTTAAGTTTATAAACTGCACTGATCAACCATCATATAATGACACCTCATTTCTATAATTACAAATTGTAGTGAACCTATTTGTATACTTGTTTCTTAGCATCCTTTCACCCTGACTGTCCTTAATGGTCAGGACCCTACAGGACCACCATAGAGCAGGTATTATGTGGGTGGTGGGTCATTCTGAGCATTGCAGTGACAATGTGGTGGTGGATTGTGGTGGTGTTAGTGTGTGTTGCCCTGGTACGAGTAGATCAGACACAGCAGTACTGCTGGAGTGTTCCACTCACAGGTCATCTTTCTATTAGACACTCCTACCCAGTTGCTCCAACTTGAAGATCAGAAACAGAAAGGTAGAAATCCTTTCTACCTACCTCTAGTCTTCCCATGCTTTCCTCCTCCTACATCTCTGTCTAGTTTCTCTCCACTTTCCACAGATGACATTCATCTTCTCACATCTCACAATCCATCCACCTGTACACAAGAGCCTATCTCCTCCACAATATTCCAGACAACTGCTCCAGACCATCTTCCTTCCATTACTTTCATCATAAACAGCTCAATGTTATCAGGTTTTGTTCCATCTAGCTTCAAATCTACTATAGTGGTCCTAAACTTGAAGAAGCCAACTCTAGACAGCATGGACAACAGCAACTGCAGACCAGTATCTCTTCTTTCTTTTCTCTCAAAAGTCCTTGAATGTTCTGTCTATAATCAACTATTTGGCTTTCTTACATGCTATGGTTCCACATCTGCTCCATGCAGTCTCTCCATTGGTGTTCCACAAAGCTCAGTGCTTGGTTCTCTTCTCTCTCTACACATCTCTTGGCAAAGTAACATCTTCTCACGGGTTCTTATACAGGACACTGCCTACAGGATTCTATTGGCTGGATAATTCTGGTTGGTGGACTATTCTCAGTGAAATAATACCTGTTCTATGGAGGTCCTGTGGGGTCCTGACCTTTAAAGAACAGGGTCAACAACAAAGCACGCAGAGAAACAGATGGTCTACGGTCTGGAATAATAGAACTACAAAATGTTTCTGTACAGTAAGATGAGTTGATAAGTGTGGGGGAAAAGGAGGTGGTCATAATGTTATGGCTGATCAGTGTAGGTGCTTTGTGTCTGAAAAAAAAAAACAACCTTTAAATTTCCTTTGCAATAAGTCACTGCAATACCTGGTGGACTCTGGTAGAACATTGGTAGAAAACCATCAGCTTTTTTTTCACTTCATCAACCAGCTTGACGAGGAGTGAGGGAGTTAAATTTCCATTACTGTTCAGAATTGGGTTTCAGCATCATGTTGCGCTTTTTCTTTTTTGTGCCAACATTCCACATAATGTGAAAACTTAATTTAAAAAATGTATGGAATGTATTTGTTAATCATGTACCCTACACAATCAGGTATCAGCAGCAAATGGTCAGCTCAGAATCAGATTGTTTAGAAAGGCCTAAATCAAAGCTACACCTGGAAACAAGCGGATTCAAAAGTCTTAAGGGCAGCAAGTACATCAGTAATGTAGCTGTCAGAATATACACGAGGAAGGCTATCATTACTGCGCCGCTCTCAGCAGGAGTCCTCAGAGAGACAGCACAATTATAATTTTATATCACTTCTGTGCTAAGCTGGTCTCTATGTAATGTACTGAGTCATTGTTTTGTGTGACAGGCTTGCCCGCTGATGTGAGCAAGGGGAATGAGTTGAAGATGCAATTTTTTGCACCTGCGTCAATGACAACCACAGAGACATGCAGTGGAAAAGGGGATGCGCATGAGCTCTGACCCTTTCAACTTAAGAAGAAACAGATATACCTACTTTGGGTTTACGACAAACTTCATGGTTTAAGTGCAGCCAGTTAGAGTTAAAATAAGTGCACCTCTTAGGGTACAGTAAAAAGTGTGGTCACATCTAGTAGGTAGGAAACCTCAACTGCCACTCCAGTCAGTGAAATGTTTCCACAATACAGCATTTCACATTATTTGTAAAAATATGGGTGTGACACGCATTTGTTTTCAGGCCCTAGTACTCTGGAACTCTGTACCACTAAATAAATTCCAGTGTGACAAACTGCCTTCAGAAGTCAAATGAAATAAAGTTTTTTTTTTCTTTTTTTGGCCTAAATGCAAATCACTATGTGTGGCAGATAACTAACACCACACATCACCCTGAACCCACCATCCCCATCGTGAAGTATGGTGGTGGCAGTATCATGCTGTTAGAATACTTTTCTTCAGCAGAGACAAGGAAGGACAATGACCCAAAATATATAGCCAGAGCTACAGTGGAATTGTCATTTTCATCGTTCATGCATTAGAATGGCCCATCCAATGTCCAGACCTAAATCCCATTGTCAGGTACATGTCTTGGTCATCTTCTGTCTTGTCATTGTGTTGTTTCTTCCCTAGTTCTTCTGAACACATGTCCTGTCTCCGCCCATTTCCAGCTGTGTCTGATTTGGTAACAACAGTAGCAACTTTCAGTTTGAGATAAGCAACCAGACAATGTTGGACCATGACATGAGGCAATACCTGCTGTCCTCGTCATGTTCCTGTTTGTTCTGCCAGGGTAGGGAGTCCACTAGTCAGCAGCATTGTGTCAAATCACACTCCTCTGATTCCTCTTACAGTGGACCAATTTGAAGGATTTAATGAGAGGAATGTCTGTGAGTTAATATGTGCTGAATGAACAAATGAACAGGCTGATGGAGGGTTATAGACAGGAACTGACAGCAAAGCCTCTACTTTGAGTGTCAGTTGAATTGCATCAACATATTGGCACAGTAGGAATCTGAGAGACGTGATGGAGTTTCCTGTAAAAAGACAGAGCTGCTCATTTTCACCTCCCCCTCCTTTCTTCAAGAATCAAAGAGTGGGAAGAAGAAAACAGAAAGTGAAAACTTTAAAAGAAGAGGGTAGCAATTAGAACAGTGTTAATGAACTCTGGCTCATTATCTGATCAACGGGCCTGTGCTAATTATGAGCAGAAACATCTCAGTTCTTCTGTAGCTTGTGTCAAAACCAACTCCCTTCAAACTACACCCCCCTCACACACACACACACACCCACAGATACCTGCCTGCATGTGCAACAGCAGTGGCCAGCAGATCAGAGGGCCACGAATTAGTTCTAGTTTGATCTAGTTCTATTTTGTGGACTGAAGCAGGAGCATTAAGTCTTTCACTCAGTGCCAGTTCAGAATCAAAAGTGTTTATTCACCATAAATATGTGCTAGAAGTTTTCTTGTCCAATAGCCACATTAATAGTTTAAAAATCATTGTTAGGGTGAACCTGGGGTTGGTTTCTTGTTTGAATTCCAAGTCATGCTGCTTGCCATCGGCAGCAGAGTCTGAGAAAGCAGAGTTGGTCATGATCTCTCTGAGTGGGTGAATACTGCTTTTTCCTCGCATCACCTCCAGTGCATTGCTGGCCGGCACAAGCATCTGTTGGCTATTGTATAGGAGCTGGGGAGCTGGTGCTGCCCTGCAATCTTGCAATGGGAGTTCAAAAACAGTGGCTATACATGTGGCTCTTCACATGTATCAGAGGAGGCATAGGCTTGTCTTCACCCTCACACTGTCATAAGCATCATGTGTGATAGGGAGCGAGTCCTCACAGGGTTGGGTATTGGCACTTCCAAATTGGGGTGAAAAATTGGGAAAGATTGTTTTTAATTGCTGCAGTTATTATATTCAGGCATCTGTACTGGCACCAGAATGTATGCACCATTTAAAGTGGAATGAAAATTCTAATACAACCCTGGCAAATAAAAACCCAGCTATAACCTCATGGCTATAACACCCTGCCTAACAGGCATATGTGTTCTCAACTAATGTAAGTACCTCCTGCTCAGTGTGCATTTGAGTACTGAATCTTTTCACATTTGTGGATGAGACACATGGAAAAAGGTGCTTATTTATTCAACAAACAAATTGGCTGCCTCACAGCATCACTTCTCATTTGCAAAAATCCATTTCAAATTTTCTAACTGTTGCTTTGTTGTTGTTGTTGTTTTTTGTTTTGTTTGTTTGTTGGGAGGTTGTTTGTTTATTGGCTTCAGTCATATTAATGTGCTGATATCATCATTCGTTGTTTTGTGTAATGGCTAGTGTATAGTTTATACTGGTTGAGGGCCCCCTAGTGGCTGGGGCCTCTAAGCTTATGCCCAGTGGGCCTGGTTGGTAATGTGTGACTGTTTTTAATTAAAGCACTTTACTCAAAGGGGCTTCAACTTTTTTCTGCATAATTAATTGGTTAAAATGGAAACAATTATTGAAATGTTGTATTCTGGAGAAAGTTACTAGGAGTTCACAGTGTTGGAAAATGGAACCAGATGTAAGAACAGTTTAAATAAATAATTCACCAAATGTTTATAAAAACTGCCTGATGCCTGAGATATTTGGTGCGTCCCAATGTGTACTAAATAATACTAACTAGTTTTTCATCATGTATTATGAAACATAGAAAGAACCATCAAAATTAGTACACTCAAACATCCACAATACATACTCAGAACTGGTTGTATCACAATTCAGTGTGAAACATAACGTGAGGAGGTACTCAGACGGGAAAATGAGAAACAGTAGATAACAATGGCAGTGCAGCTATGGCAGCATCATGAGGCCATACAGTGACATACTGTATGTTAGCATAGCAACGTTTAATCATGTCCTTTTAGTACAAACAGGTTAGTACATCATTTTGTGTAATATTCTGTGTACATATTAGTGTATAGTCTATACCTTATAGTATTAGTGTACTAACCTGCCAAACCCACACTATTAAGATAAGTATACAGTCTCTATAGTATTAGAGTACTAACCTGCCAAACCCACACTATTAAGATAAGTATACAGTCTATACTTTATAGTATTAGTGTACTAACCTGCCAAACCCACACTATTAAGATTAGTATACAGTCTCTATAGTATTAGTGTACTAACCTGCCAAACCCACACTATTAAGATTAGTATACAGTCTCTATAGTATTAGTGTACTAACCTGTCAAACCCACACTATTAAGATTAGTATACAGTCTATACTTTATAGTATTAGAGTACTAACCTGCCAAACCCACACTATTAAGATTAGTATACAGTCTATACTTTATAGTATTAGAGTACTAACCTGCCAAACCCACACTTTTAAGATTAATATATAGTCTATACTTTTGAATTAGGACACAGCAATTATCTTACAATAGTTGAAAGAGAAGAATTTGTAAAATTAGTTCATGGTGGAGGAAGAGTATATGCAGGCTGGTAAAAGGAAAAAAAAAACACTGTGTATGAACCGTAGAATATTCACTAGTGTTTAAAATGGCTGTACCACTGTATAGAAAGAGTAGTCACTTTTGAAATATTAATACATTTCCACTTAATCGAACTACTCAACAACACTACAACACCCACTGTCCTTTCAGAATACACTGATAAGCCACAACATTGTCAACACCTGGCTAATATTGAGTAGGCCTCCACAACAGATGTGAACATTAGAGGTGAGGACTCCGTAAGATGGTGACCTGTGGTATATGGCACCAAGATATTGCAGCAGACGTGAAGCAGTTGTGTTTTATTATCAATTTCTTTCATCCCAATTTTTCATCCCAGTTTGGAAGTTCCAATTACCCAGCCCCCTTAGGACTCTGCCCCTATCATATATGATGCTACAACACTAAGACAAACACCTCCTCTGATACATCTGAAGCCAGCCACTGTCTCTTGCATCATTGTAACCAACACGCTCGGAGGAAAGCAACTCCAACAACTGAGGCCTGGGTGTGATGTGGGGGAGGCACTAGACTCCGGCTGCCGATGGCAAGCAGCATGACCCAGAATTTAGATCATTCTCAGACCATAGAGTCTCCATGGATTGCATCATATTTGTATATGACCCTATTGCCAGTTCATTGGTTGTGCTTTTTGGACCACTTTTGGTAGGTACTGATCACTGCATACCAGAAAAAACCCACAAGACCTGCCTGATATTTTAGAGATGCTTTGTCTCTGTCCTCTATAGTGGCTCAGATCCTTATTGTACATCCTGCTTTTAAGACATCACCTGCAAGAACTGATCGTTCGAGAACTCTCACTTGCTTAACTGTCACTTAATATATCCCACCCCTTAGCAGATGCCACTGTAGATGAAGATGTTTTCACTTCATGCCAGTGGTGTTAATGTTATGACTGATTGCTGTAGGATCAGATCTGGTTGATGAATTTCTCACTCTAATTGGTCTGACAACAAATGTTCTACAACTTATATAACAATAATGTGTGGTTATGAAAGTTTAATGTTAAGCCAGAAAAGAGTTCTTACACAGTAATTACATAATTTTAACATGTTTACATCTCCAGTTCACTTCTCTATGAACACCATCTAAACTACGAAGGTACGGCAAGATGTAAAATCAGTACGTTCAAAACTATACTTTGAAACAATGCTCCACTGAAAGCATTTTTACTATAACGTATGTGTTCCAGTTCTGTAATGCGATGACAGATATGTAGAACAAGTGTATACATCATGTACCCACTAGAGGAAATGCTGGTGTCATACACATACACCTCCCCACGAAAGAGAAGCCAAAGCTTCAGCAGCTTAAGCCGAGAACGGTGACTAAACATGCTCGTCCCAAGGGGCTGTTCTCAGAGTTGTAATTCAGAAATAGCACTTTAATAACAAGCTTCTGCGAGTGTGCATCATTAATCTGCAAATTAATGAAACGCTCCACCCCCGTGTTAATTCTTCTTCTAGCATTATTTTTAGTTATGGGGCCAAGCACTTAACGTTTCTGCGCTTGCTCGCCTGTTTTAAATCCCACCCATCACCAAGCGAGTGGCCCTCTAGAGATTGAGGGCTGCAGGTCTTAACGCCTAACCTTGGCTGCTCTACATCCTGACATTATTATGTCTTCCTCATAAACATATAGCCTCCCTTATGCCCACTGCATATCACAATAAATACTGCAGAAATGAAGTGTCCTGCATTAATGAATAGTTTGAGCACTCATTAGAATGAATGGAAGGTAGAAGCAGCCATTTACGCAATCCTTGTGGTCATTCGCACACACTTTTGTTACTTTTAACCAAGAAAAAACTGACCCCTTGCCAAGGATAGGCTCTGACCTTTCGGACGGTTTATGATCATCAAGATTTTGCCATGCCTGGTTTTGTTCAAAAACATTTTCTGTGTCAGGTTTTCTATTTTTCAAATACAGAAAATAAATAAATAAATAAAAAATAAGTTGCTAATTTCGTCTGGTGCTCTTTCTAGACAGTGCAGGTTTAATTGCTAATTGTTAACTGGGAATGAATGCATTTGCATATTAATTAGGGAGCCCATTTACATTTTTAATTTGCTGCCTTCAAAGGGGGTGAGATAAAAGGTCGCACAATTTTAAATAATTTATGCTCCATTGCTGAAAAGAAGCTGAAAAGAAGTGCTCAGCTGATTTTAACCCCTGAGAGCTTTTACAGAATGAAGCGCTCCAAAAAATTGTTTTTACAAATCTAATTAAACGGAAAAGGGCTCGGAGCAGGCTGGAGCAGAGAGCCACCCTGCATAGCGCGAGCAAAGGCATGGCACTGGAGACTCGCCGTGAAGATGTGTGCGATATTTCATGATCTTTGTCCTCTCTCTCTTTCATGCCGGTTCACTCTTGCAGGTGTGGTCACAACTCAGTAAGGTGATCACAGATGCATTATTCGTGTCATTTCCTGGAGACTTCTGGAGAATAACAGTTCAAGGCCATTTAAAGTCCAGATGTAGAACGGCTTGATTACTTTTGAAATAGTGTATATTTAGCGCAGCGTTACAAAAATGAATGCATTGCAAGCCGTTGCAATGACAGCCTTGCATTCATATTCCAAAAAGCATAATGAGATCATGATGGTACATTTGTGCAAAATCTGACAAAGCATCCCATAGCATCCTGTAGCAATTTTGTGAGGTCCATGGATGGATAATGGATAACATTAATTCATCAACAAATGCAAATGTATTAGATATTAGACCATGTAAATATACTCAAGTAAAAACAGCACAACAAATATGTTTACAGTCAGTATGTAGTGTTAGGGACACTGCATAAAGACATGAAACCCCTGTTGAATAAGCAACAGTGGCAAGGAAAAACCCAGTGAGCTGGAGGAAGAAACAGCCTCACAAGGGGGACTACTAATACTTTATTGATAAGAGGACACTGGAATGTCACGTGTGCTGTAATGCTCGGATATACTGATGTTGGATTGATGATGGTCTGATTATGGTTTGATGGTGGTCATAACAGTAACAGTAGCAGATAATTAAGAGTGCATGTAAATTTCTACATAGTGATAGCAGGTGTCAACTAGTCCATGTCCAGTCACCTAAAGGTGGGGAGCCAGTATGAAGAGGTGGCTGGGGAGCTCAAGGTTCGTCTCAGATGGGGTGACAAGGGAGCACAAGCTCAACTTCTGTGCAGTGTTCTTGGTTCCAATAAATCTCAACAGGGAGTTGAGCTTCTGAATATGTTTGGATACAGATATTCACACAGTTCTGCAAATGTGAATAAATGTAGTTAGATAAATGCAGGCCATTGGGTGACTGGTGTTTGTCTAGATCCATTCCAGACTTTTCTCCACTCTTATAAAATATTCTATACTCAGTGGCATAGAAGAACCACGATTCGTGGAGGGTTTATGGGATAGGAACTGTTTCTTTTTTGAACCCTGGCACTTATTATGAACCTTCTTGGTTCTAACAGCCCAAAAAAAGGTTCACGCAATGTTTCTGACTATGAGTATATGCCGACCAGCCATAACATTACAGGTGAAGTGAAAATATTGATTATCTCCAATGTACCATGACAAATGGTGGATATATTAGGCAGTAAGTGAAGACTGGGTCAGGACATCTTCAAAACATCAGGCAAGTCTTGTGGGGTGTTCCCAGTATGCAGTTGTCAGAACCTATGAAAAATGGTTCAAGAAAGGACAACTAGTGAATCAGTGACAGATTCATGGATCCCTATGGCTCATTGGTTAGAATCATGGAAGCCCCACCTCAAAATTTACAGGACTTAAATGATCTGATCTTGTGGAGGTCCATGGCCCGAACAGTCAGATCGGTAATGGTGGCAAAATAGGCAGGTGGTACTAATGCTTTGGTTGATCAGTGTATGTTATGTAGAGTTTTTGTTTGTTTGTTTGGTTGTTTGTTTCATTTAAACATCTCATTTATAGCAGTGGTCTCCTAAACCATCTAAACCAGTGTTTCTCAACCCTGGTCCTGGAGGCATCCCTATCTTGCATTTTTTTTAGAGTTTTCCCTGCTCCCATTACACCTGATACAACTAATCAACTCATTAACAGCCCTTCAGGGTTGCATGGGGTGTGTAAAAGCTAAAACACACAGGGCAGGGTTGCCTCCAGGGCCAAAGTTGAGAAATACTGGTCTAAACCATACATTGGGGTGTTGTCTAAAGTATAAATAACCAGAATATGCTATTGTTGTCCAAATCATGCAGACCTGTATTAAACTGGAATTCAGTTATCACATATACAGTGGACCCAGAAAGTATTCACAGCGCTTCCTTATTCCAAAATGGATTAAATTATTTTCACCTCAAAATTCTACACACAATACCAAACAATCACAAAGCGAGTTTGTTTGAAATCTTTGCACATTTATTTAAAATAAAACAAGCACATAAGTATTCCCAGCCTTTGCCATGACACTCAAAATTTACTTGTTTCCACTGATCATCATTCAAATGTTTCTACAGCTTCATTAAAGTACATTTGTGTTTAAGTTAATTGGACTCGAGCTGGAAAGACACGCCTGTTTATATAAGGTCCCATAGTAGAAAGTGCATGTCAAACCACAAAACACGCCATGTCTACCACCGAGACAGGATTGTATCAAGATACAGATCTGGAGAAGGGTACAGGAAACTTTCTGCTGCATTGAAGGTCCCAGTGAACACATTGGCCTCCCTCTGTAAATGGAGGAAGTTTGGATTCCTAGCTGAGTGATCATGGTAGAAGGGCCTTACTCAGGGAGGTGGCCAAGAACCAAATGGTCACTCTGACAGATGTGCAACAGTGCTCTGTGGAGGAGAACCTATCAATTTCTGCAGCACTCCACCAATCAGGCATATTTTACAGAGTGGCCAGACGGAAGCCACTCCTCAGTAAAAGGCACATGAAAACCCATCTGGAGTTAGCCAAAAAGCACCTAAATGACTCAGACCATGAGAAACAAAAAGATATGCAGCCTTTTGGCCTTGATGCCAAACATCATGTCTGGAGGAAACCAGACACTTCTCATCACTTAGACAATACCATTCCTACAGTGAAGCATGGTAGTGGCAGTATCATGCTGTGGGGATGTTTTTTTTTCAGCAGGAACTGGGAAAAAACAAGTCAGGGTTGAGGGAAAGATGACTGCGCTGATGTACAGAGACATCCTTGAAGATAACCTGCTGTAGGGAGCACTAGATCTCAGACTGGGATGAAGGTTTATCTTCCAACAGGACAACGACCCTAAGCACACAGCCAAGATAACAAAGGAATGGCTTCAGGACAACTCTGTGAATGTCCTTGAGTGGCCCAGCCAGAGCCCAGACTTAAACCTGATTGAACATCTCTGAAGATATCTAGAAATGGCTGTGCACCGATGCTCCCCATCCAATCTGTTGGAGCTTGAGAGGTTCTTCCCAAAAACAGGTGTGCCAAGCTTGTAGCAATGTACTCAAAAAGGTGCTTCAACAAAGTATTGAGCAAAGGCTGTGAATGCTAAAGACATTGTGTTTTATTTTTAATAAATTTGTTACATTTTCTGACTTTGTCATTGTGGGGTATTGTGTGTAGAATTTTTTATTTTTAATTTTAGAAATTTTGGAATAAGATCGTAACATACCAAAATGTGGGAGAAGTGAAGTGTTGTGAATATTCCCAGATGCACTGTAATACTTTCAGCTGTTCATTTTAACTACATTTACAAATCATTCAGAACAGCAGAGCGCAGATATTTTGCTTTTTGAACTACCTCCAGAAACAGATTAAATCTCCATTCCTTCATTTTTCTTTAAATGAGCTTGATGGCCTGTCTTCTGTTTCCTGCATCAGGGATACAATGGGAATTTTTTTTTTTACTCTCCTCTTTGTACCAGTGATCCTAATTACACACCCCGAATGGAGAAAAAGCTGCTACATTTAAATCTGAACACATCGCTCGTCCTCATTGTCTGCTTGGCATTTGGTCTTTGTGCCCATGCACTTAAATTACATCCTGACAATCGCAACGGTCATGAGGAACAGAAAGAGAGAGGGAGAGGAAGAGAGAGTCAGGGGGGAGAGAGAGACAGAGATGGAGAGAGGCCTATGTATAAAAGTGTGACGTGTCTGACCTCGTCCTCCTAAGCTAACTTGTAAAAACACTACTCTGATCTACTCTGCCTTGTTCGTTTGATCGACACAATTAACTCAACATTCCAGCGAACAGAAGCGGAGCGCCTGATGGCGGTGAAATTAACGGACGGTGTGGCGGCAGACTCACCCTGGCCCCTAAAATTAAGTGAACCAACTTCATTCACCCCAGTGAATACGACGAAGGGAGGGGGCCCTCTTGATTGAATAATTGATTTTCTCCAGCAGTCTATGTTTAAGAGGGATAACTTGACATCCTTTGGACTGTAATGATTGTAATTACTGCAATGACTGGTCATGTCAAATATGACACTGAAAGGACTGTTATTAACCATTATTATCTGCAAAGAGAAATTTGAAATAGCGAGACACTTCTGTCTTGCGCCTCAGCGTGACCCACGTCAGCGTTCAGAGCTGAATGCATGGTTGGACTGATGGGAGATCACCTCCTCTGTTTTGATGCGGACAGGCTGGTTAATTGACTGTGCATTCAGAACCACTGAGGTGTCCACAGTTTGGATCATCAGCCTCCTCCACTTTTTAACTGAACTCCACTGAAATCAGCCATTTGGATGGCCTTTGGGTCATAAACCAGGGCTGACACTAGTGATTGTATTTGTAATCTTGTATGCCACTTTTATTTTATTCTGATATCAATAAATTCATTTGAACATGTTTATAACTGTCTATCTCACACAAAATTTCACTAGTTCCCCAAATAGTGAAAAATAAGTGCCTTCTGTTCAATCTTTGCACACTTTCTTTAACTCTTTGAACCCAAGACCCACATTTGGTGGGTAGTTACTTTATCTATCTAACTATTGTGGTCTCATCATTGTGTAATGAATTTTCAGCAAGTATTTGAGATTGTAATACAGATCAAAATCACTTGTTTACCATTTTAAATGGAGCCTTTCAGTGCTTCAATGCTTAGTGCTCTGTCCACGTGTACATGTTAAACCTGCATGCAGAGTCTGACTGATCAGTAAGCGAGAGCATCCTAAGAAGGGATAATACTGATACATTCATAAAGAAAAATAATAAAGAATATTCAGGTTGGGTTGGGGTTTTTATTTTAACTGGACCACTGTAAAGTATTTTGATGAGATTATTATTATTGTAAATTGTTAGGACTGGACAGAAAGTATAATCAAACTATATTTATATAAGCATGAACAAACAGTGTCTTTAATTAAGGTCAGAAATAAATGGATGAACTACAGAAGGCCAAGATCAAGACCAACACAACCAGGAATACAAAAGGGCAAAACAAAAGTCCAAACTAGAGTGACATAGACAAACAAGGCAAAATCTACAGTCAAAAAGGCAGAAACATGATAAACAAGGCTTAAAATTGTGCTGAGTAAGGCTGGTAAACTGGCAATACTTGGCAATGACAAACAGAATGAAGCAGGTTTATATAGGGTGTTAAACAGGTGCTCAGAATTTAGGTGATTGTGATTCATAAACAGTCATGTGATCAGAGGACACATTTGAGTAGCATAGAATCTCCTGGAAATAATATCTGGTATGTCTGACTGTCTGCTACATTAGAAATCAGATGATCCTAGAAATCCACCTGTGACACTGACATGTCAAAAACCAAGAGGAAGAATCAGCTGTGTCCCAGTTGCTGAAACCTTATAAAAAATATCAAAACGAAATAGTTTTGTCTTCCATGTCCCTATGTCTTAGTCATCTGCAGTGAATCACTCTGGTGTGTAAAACACATACAGAACACAAATATATGGACATGAATTTCTTTATATGTGAAATATGTTTATGATCAATTGTTTCATTTTTAAATATCTTTCAAATAATTGTGGTACATTAAACGAATGACCATGTTCATATAATTACAAATGTATGTATAATATATTTTCCACATGGGTTACGTGTTTAAATAAATAACAAAATGTTGAAATTGAGAATTTTGGACTTGTGTAACAACTGAACTGACTTTTTTTTTCTTTTTCTTTTTCTTTTTTTCTTTTTTTTTTGCTATTTTAGAGACTGAAGTATGATAAAGTAACGTAACATTAAGGACCAAATTGTACCAAACCAGGTATTGATACTGGTACCAAATTCCAGGTACTGGTACTGGTTCCATTTTGATTTAAATGTGAACAGAACCCAACCCTAGCCTTAGTCATATAAACCATATTTGCACAGGATCAGGTGTCAGGGTCAGCTTTTATGGGGTTGTGGATCCTGAGTGAGTTCGCATCCAGCAAACTCCAATAATGCTCATCTCGTTTCGCTTCCTGAGACTAAGAGTGATGCTTCAGTCCATTTCATCATCCAGCTCAAAGCCTCATTGCACTCCTGACAAATGCCCTGGAAAAAAAAAAACATGCACAGCAGTTTGGCAGCTGTGCTCATTTGCATATTGAGGCATTAATTAGTGTGTGTGAGTGGTGGGGAGAGTGTGACCATGGGGCTTGGAGCGTGGAGGGGATCAGCAGGGCACTGAATGGGAGTTGCTCCACTGTCACTGGTCTATTGGGCAGTATATGCGTGTAGGTGTGGGTGTAGGGAAGTGTGTGCACATGGCACTATGGTGATAACACATACGCTCTCTTGTTTTGTCCCATTGTTTTAATGCAACCCTTTTGAAAAGAGGAAAAGGGAAAATAATAAAGCACTGAATACCGTTTCAAATGTATGTCCCTTATGTTTTTCAGAGATGAAGTAATAAAAACATATTGTGCATTTCTTTCTTTAACTAGATGTTGAATGATCAGTTCAACTGATAGCTAAGAGTAATAGCTTATTTGGTTCTCCATTAAGGCCAGGACTGCATAGATTAGTTGTTTCTATCATCACTGTGATGATTTTCCACAACCAATGCATTGTTAAGGACTGCCTTAATACAGAAAATTGATTGAAGGGGGAACATTTCTTTAGGGGGAACAAATTTGGTGCTCCATTATAATACCAACACACTGTAAAAGTAAATCAATACCCTGTAAAAGTGATAATTTACTTCTACATAGTTTAGTATTAATTCAGTGGTTCTTCAAAGTGTCTTCAAACTCACTAATGCCTCTTTACTTACTGTTAGTGATCATGATTGATTACATCTGGTATCCTCTCTCAGCACGTAAGAGAGTGCTTTGTTTGTTTGTTTGACCAGATTGACCAACACAGTGTGCAGAGGTAAGGTCCAAGGAGCTCAGTGCAGATCTGTAAAGGCTGATCATAGATCTACACAAGTCAGGAATGTCTTTTGTAGATATAAACAACTGCCCAAGATATCTCACACTTCAACTGATTCAACCAATTTCAACAATTGTAGGAAGGTGGTTGAGATGGTCAGGAGCATCCAAAGAACCATCACCCAGCCTGCATTGAATTGGAAGTTGTGGGAAAAAAAGTGTCACTGTTTACACTCAAGCAAGACTTCAGAATTATGAATTGACAAGATTCCTCTACACCTTCCAGATTTACAGAAATAGTGGGGTCATGCATCACGCATCAGCCCAATCGTCTTCTTCAATGTTCTTCCACTCACTAAAAGGGAGAGAGAATGGATGTGACAAACTTCTGCATACAATAACTAATAGAGAGAAAACAGAGCAGGTATTTAATAGTTTGCCATATTAGTGTGTTATCTTTTCAGCTGGACTGAGGTTTGGTCATTAAGAGTATTCCATTTCCTTGCTTTGTTTCTTTGCATTCATGGTATGTTCTAGGCCATTATCCATCTGTAAAGTACCATCTTATCAGTTTCCTAGCGTTCGACTGAATCTTAGCTGAAACTCTACACTTCAGAATTCATCCTGATACTTCTATCAGCTGTCATTTCAATGACAAACACCTTTTCTCACTAACAGGAATACATGCCCACGCTACAGGAGTACCTCCGTCATATTTGACAGATAATGCGGTATGCTTCTCCACCCTCAAGTTACTATTGGTTTCATCTGTGCAGACTTTTTATCTGACCTTTCCATTCTTGGGTGTTACTAGTGGTTTGCTTCTTGAAGTAAAGCCCTCTGTATTATATTCATGAAGGTGTCTATTGATATTAAACTTTGACAATAATATCCCTACCTCCTTGACAGTATTTTGACCTGACTTGATTTTATCAAGGTGTTTTTTTCTTCAACAAGGAATGAATTCTTTGTTCTTCTACATCCATTACCACTGTGGTCTTCCAGATCTTTGGGCTGGCCAGTGCTCTCCTTCTTTAAATAATGTACCAAATTGTTGTATCTGATAGGTTTGGGTTTTGTAGCCTATTGATGACCTTCTTCACTTCTATCATCACCACATATGGAGAGTTACCATGAATAGATGCACAGAGCCTTTGGAATCAACTTCAGAACTTTGTCATGAAATAATGAGAGAACAGAATACACACGTGACCAATCAGTGTGGCTGAAAAGTTCTTTTTTTAACCTCATGTGTCCATAAGATTTCAACACAACAATGCATTAGATGTCAGTAGAGTGCAGCGCATAAGACTTAGGTCACCATACCCAATTCCATGTTTGGGATAGAGGGATAAAAAGCCCCTCTCTGGAGTCATGAAGCTCCGTCCAATACCTTGTTTAGTTGGAGAGCTCACAGCTATGTTCCAGTATCTTGTATAACAAGAGTTGAGCCTGTTAGTGTAGCAAAGATGGGGACTAACTTCTATAATACTTTTGATTTCAGATGAAACACCTAATGAACAGGTGTCTATGAATATTACATCTATATTTTATTAGCCTAAAATAAATGTATATAATTGTGTTATTTAGCCACAGTTAATTACTTTTTTTTCCAATATAGTTAATTAATCCATCAATCAAACTAATCAAGCAGGCCTTTGAATGTAACATATTTCATGTGAAACTCATCAGAGTTTAACAACTTTAGAGAACTGCCACCACTTAACCTCTCATTTAAAAGCATTTCAGCTCCTCGGGTTGTGAAGGCAAAGCACTTAGTCACTGAAGGCTTCATGCTTACTGGTTTCTATATTTGACAAGTGGACTGGCTTCACACTATTTGATTCTGGTGGAGACTACATAGAGACAAGTGGCAAATTAAAGGTAAAATACAATGTTATGTGTATTAATAAGGTGCCAAATCCAAACCATGCTAGCAGAATGCCCCACACAGCAAAGGTAGGAGACACGCAGTCATCAGATCAGATGTTTGTACAAAATATTGCCTGCTAACGTTCCTCTGACAGCCTTGCATTTCCCCAAAGCTGTATGTCAAATTAACCTAAAGTAATATTTGGAATACATTCCAATAACTAATCATAGTTCAGTATTAACAAAGCAAGGAATTGGGACACGGAAGCTCTATTACTGATCTTTTATTCTGCCACCGCTTGGGCTCTGTGGCTGCTATGCACAGTGAAAGAAATCTGGGTTTGAGTCTGACTCTGGAATCTTACTGCTGGTGTAAACCAGCGATCCATTATGAACAGGTTAAACTTATTTACATTTCCCATTCCACCCCAAACTGTGTCATAGTTATCCTACCTGGACACAGGTATCAGGGCAGTGGTATTATCAGCAGCAGAATTTCTTGTATGTTTACTACGGCACTAATCTTTAAGAAAAGGAAACGGGTGTTGTAGTGAGTAGAGCAGGGTGGTGTAGTGAGTGCTGGACATCAAACAATCATTGTGAGAGACAGACCACTGATAGACTCTGGGTTGGATTTCCAATCAGGGATTAAGCCAAACCCTGGGCTACTTGTCTTTTTAATGGAGAATCTTTATTCAGCATGCTCTGTAGTCAAGGACTATGCTTAATCCCTAACTGGGAAACCAACCCTATATGTCCAATTGTTTATGGACACCCCATCTAATGAATGCATTTAGCTACTTTTAATTGAGCCCATTGCTGACACACACCACAGTTTGTCTAATCACTAAAGAGTACATTCTCTGGAGCCGTTTGACACCATGCAAGGGCTAAAGAGGGGAATAAAACCCCCAATTCAAATCCTCACTACACTCCAAAATCTACTAGAAGGCCTTGAGTAGCCCAGGACAATAGGACAATTACTCCAACTAAAGATAAAAACAATATAAAAACAAGATTAAACAATAAATCAGTATGAATATACTTTCCCATATAGCATGAAATGTTTGGCCCAAATGAGCGGTAAGTACCAAAAGTGGCCCAGATTCAGGGGCCCCTTTTCTATGCTGGGCTCCTGATAGTGGTAATACAGTTTAGCAGTGTTTTTCATGGAAGCTCCAGCCATACACACTCCAGTAACGGAAACTGGATCTGTTAATATAAACTGGATAAACTGATCAGCCATAACATTATGACCACCTCCTTGTTTCTGCATTTACTGTCCATTATATCAGCTCCTATTTCCACAAAGGAGCACTTGGTAGTTCTATACATTACATTCTATATTACAGACCGTAGTCCATCTGTTTCTCTGCATACCTTGTTATCCTCCATTCACCCTGTTCTTGGTTAAGACCTAACATGGTGATGTGTGGACTCACTGTCCACTATTAGACACTCCTGTCTAGTTGCTTCACCTTGTAGATGTAACATCAGAGACAGGAGCTCATCTTTCTCTGCAGTATGTGTTGGTCCTCCTCTAGTCCTTCATCAGTGCTCACAGGACGCTGCCCACAGGATGCTGTTGGCTGGATATTTCTGCTTGGAGGAAGCAGCACTGCTGTGTCTGATCAACTCGTACCAACCCACGTCCTGTGGGGCTCTGACCATTGAAAGGAAGTGAGGGAGGCTATGCAAAGTATGCAGAGAAACAGATGGACTACAGATCCTGTACAGTCAGGAGGAACTGAAAATGGATGTGGAATGTAGATACAAGGAGATGGCCATAATTTTATGGTCGATTGGTGTATACGGCACAAATAACGGAATAAGTCCTTTATTGATTATCCTTTGCCAACTGTCTGCGTGCATTATCAGAACACCTTGCTGTTAAAGTGAACAGGGCATGTACGGGACAAATATTCAGTGCTAACAAACAAATCTGGGGAAAAAATGGGATCTTCACCTTGGTCTCAGTA
Source organism: Acestrorhynchus altus (assembly GCA_034509495.1). Taxonomy (NCBI): domain Eukaryota; kingdom Metazoa; phylum Chordata; class Actinopteri; order Characiformes; family Acestrorhynchidae; genus Acestrorhynchus; species Acestrorhynchus altus. The sequence continues at coordinate 33,766,764 of CM067503.1, read as the reverse complement.
ACACTGTGACACGAGAACGCCTTCTTCTACCCATGATGCTCGGCTCTCATTAGCAGCTTTAGTCGATCACTCAGTGTGTTTTCCAACGCGCTGGGCTTTTGATCCGGATGAGGAAAGAGACAGCCCTTTCATTTCAGGAACATGGCATTTCTCTTTGAACACACCAATGGTTTAGCGTCAAGCGCTTCGTTAACGTGAAGGTTACTCTTTTATCACCTGTTTTGGAGCTGTCAGTGGAGAGAGGAAACAGTAACCTGGTAGACAGGCATGGTGAACAAAAACAGGTATAAAAGGGAAGAAGTCAAGTTGAGAGCTGAGTCTCAGACAGATCTCACAGCAGCTTCTCAGAAGAAAGCAGTAGATGAGGCCAGCAATCAGCTTTATACAATAGGTTCAGTGTCTAACCATGAGCTTATTACAAACCCCGAGAAACCATTCGCTTGATACAAAAGAAAGTTCCTTTGAATTTCAGTGACATCACCTTCAGATGAAAAGAGGTGTTCTCACAATTCGTCCTATTTATGGAGTCGTCCTATCGTTCTTATGTTTTCTTGGGCTTTTCATGCTTATTATGCTTTTCTTTATTACAGATTCATCTCTGAAGTTACTACTTTTAATACTGAGAGCATTTTCTGATAAGTGATTCTTTACCCTGGTCCTGGAGGCACCCCTACCCCGCATGTTTAAGCTGTACCAGACGCCCTGCAATTCTGAAGGGCTTATTAATGAGCTGATTAGTTGAATCGGGTGTGATGGAAGCGGGGCAGGCGCTAAAATATGCAGGGTGGGGGTGCCTCCAGGACCAGGGCTAAAAAACGACTTGCTGTTTTAATGCTGTTTGAATCTTGTGTACATTTCTGCAGGGAGCATTTGCTGGTGTGTCACAGTCTGCCTCTGAGAATATCTCCTCAACACAACTTTATTTAGGCAGCTGTACCTATAAATACACACTATAGTAGGACATTTTGACAGCAAACTTGGCTCTCCACCAAGGCAGCTGAGTGGAGCCGTCCCTCAACTTGTCCTCAGGATGTGCTATCTGTCTTCTTGTTAACAGCCCTGCAGATGGGTGCTCAGTGGGTGAATTGGCTAGTTTGTGTGCCACCCGGGCATGGCCTCTCATTGGCATCGCTCTAGGATAGGGTCGGCCTGCTAAACTGTGGAGCTGAGGGGACTGTACCCTCTTAGCACAAGAAACAGTATTCCTTTACAGGGATTAGACTAGCTTTCTGTGTGCATGGGTGCAATTTAAAGTAGCTGAATGGTTTCGGACATACATTTGGACACACACTGTACACAGGGTTAAAGGGTTTGAGTCCCAAAGAAACCTTAGCTAACTGTGATTTGCCACTTGAAGTACATTGTTTAAGGTTAAACTCACAAAGAGTGTCAATCTGGATTTTCATTTCATTTGATAATTCTTCAGGAAATAATTTGATGCACGAGTTCTCACCATGTTTTAATTTATTTCTATATAAGAATAGAATTAAAAAAATGAACAATAGTTTATTATATGCAACAATTTTATAACTCTGTAATCCACTAATACAAAAAACTATAATGCATTCACTATAATCTGACTATAGTCCATTCAGACACTGTACAAACACTGTCCATTTGTGTCCAATGAGAAGATGACTCAAAACCGTGGGTCTGGTTCATGGATAGGGCTGCCCACCCAGCGGAGATGTGTACTCACTGCCTCTGAATGTGTGGATAAAATGCAGAGGACATATTTCCCTGTGTGCAAGCACAGCGGAACTATATGCACATTTACATTTATGTGTTGAAGGCTTTGGGCTAGTTGGGTAATTGGCATTTCCAAATTAGAATAGAAAATTGATGTAAATTAAAAAGAACAACAGTGGGCATGCAAAGCCATGTAGACGATTAAGCGTCATGACCTCAGAATCATTCCATGTGTTTGTAATGACTGTGAGGATGAGAAAAGGAAAATAATTCAACTACTAAGACTGAACTTTGTAGGTGTCTTCCATTCTTATGGAAGGAATGGAAGTTTTAATTAAGATATGAGGACTCACTTGACACTGTGATCCTGTCATTTGTAGCTGAAACGTGACAGTGTGGAATTTGATAGTGTAATTTTCTACATAAATGTTCCCTGCTTTCTCCTAACGCTGAAAAAAGTAATTCAATAAATGAAAGGTGATGATTTTACAGTGTCATTTATATTTGTCTAGCCACCTTTCAATACACCACACAAAGATCTTCACTGCCTAAAAACACGCTAACCCATAAGAGTGTAAGTGAAACACTGCAGAATCAAACATTTTTAATAAGATTACTTGAATACAACAAAAGGCGTTACTTAGCAACAAAATACAATTCCTTAAAAGAGGCACTCAGAAATCCCGCACGAAAGCTACAGATGGGAAATCATGCCGTTTCAGATTAAAAACCACAGCTTCCTTGTCCAATTAGATTATGTTGCTTTATGCACAAATTTTCACACTCTGACGTGCAGTATAAATAGAGCTAGATTTCATTTTCAGCAGTAAGGGAGACCATGAATTGTGAGGTTAGAAAGTCCAATTCTAACACTGTAGTGACATCAGGTGCTTTTGAATCGATAACTCATATTAGGAACAGTAGGAGCATTAGGAAACCAACCTTTGATGAATGAGACTTTTATGGCTTAGTAGCTGCACTCTACCTACATAAATATACTGTTGGAGGTATGCTAGGTCTTATCAATCGAGGGTCTGACCATATGCTTCCATGGAAGTGTGGTTGACTGTAAAATTTGGTTGAAGTTGCTCATAGTGGCCTTCAAGCAATCAAGGATAACTAAGGATGAAAAATGCAAAAGGAAGAACGAGGGAGAACAGAAACAAAGAAAATGGCTCTGAGGTGACCACAATACTGTGACCTCATCTCCAGCACAACAGCAGTGAGGAAGGGATTTAGTGGAAGAAAGACTTAAGAAAACAGCTGGATAGGGATACAAAATAACACATTTGCCATGAGGACGAAGTGTTGCCACCTACACAGCGAGTGTAGAACATATACCAGGACACCGCAGTGCTTCTTTGCGACTTTGTAGACCTTTATTTGTGAAAAATTACAACAGCTCGTCCTTACAAATAAGCGTATGTAAAGTTGAGAACTGAATAAGGAAACCAAAAAGTTTTCACTGCAGAGGAAAAGTGAAATAACAGTTTTGTTGGGGCAGCGTTACTGTTATGCATCTCCATGATTTACACATATAAGACCAAAAAAAACTTGACGCATCAGCAAAATATTGAATAAGAAAAGGCAGAACACGTTTCAAGAATCAACTAAATTTCCCCTGCATCAAAAACTAGCATCGATGTCGAAGTTCACACACTACTCCTTCGAGTCATCTCGTATCCTAAAGCTTATGAACATGTCTGGGCTTATGTCCTAATAATGCTAGACCAAAATGTACTTAAGTATCTACTGATTTCATGTTAGTAAAAAAAAGATAAAGAAGATCGAAAGCAAATACATGATTTTTCTTTTGTTTCACTGTAATGGATTTATACAGGGTAAAACAAGACAATGCTGCAGAGATCAAAAGAACTACAGAGCAAACAGGAAAATAATACCTGTTCCATCCTAAGATACAGAAACCACTTGTTGATGCTTTCAAAGCAACACAGCAAAGCAGATGTTCAGACTAGCAGAACCTCAGCTTAGAGATTCATTTGGTCAAATTAGGTTCATCAATGATGCGACATTCATTCACATGATCTTCTGTTCCACCCTAGTTGAATATAAAGCACTACCATTTTCATCAGTCCTGATTAACCCGATGCAGCTTGGCCATCTGAGCACCTTTAAATCATGTTGTCCAAAGGAAGATAAAAAAAAATTGCATGCAGAGGATTGACGTCCGGTCAACACACTGCAGCTAATAGTAATAATTTGCCACATTACAGATTCACAAAAAAGCACACGCACTTAAAGGAGATGTTCTCAATGTCTCTGAAGACAAATGGTAAAATGCGACTATGGGAATATACAAGCTTTCTGTGCACGTGCTCACACAAACACATGAGTCGGTACAATGAGGTTGTGAGGGCATGACATCAAATTTATGCATCATTGTTTTCTCCATGGAGCAAAAGAATTGTAGGTTACAACCATCAGAGTGTTTTTATTTCTTCTTCAAATGGAAGAGCAGCACTGCCCTCTTGTGGACAAAGCCGGGCACTGCACCTCGAGTTCTGGCTGCACCTGAGGCAGTTGACGGCTTTGCACAGGACATAGAGAGAGAGACGACCTGAGCAAATCTACCTGCTGAGTCTCAGCTTTATGGAGTTTTTCAGCACGGGGATGGGGTTAGCTGGCAGGAGAGGGACATCAGAGAGATCCGTACTGGCCATTTTCTTTAAAAAAAAAAAAAAAAAAAAAAAAGAAAAAAAAGAAAGGATCAGCTACATTAACTTAATTCCTTAACTCTTGTAACTGTCAACAGAGTGCCGATCTCAGATTCTATGCTGCTTTCTAAGCTTCATAACTCAGCATTATCAGGCTTTTTGAGCTAAAATTATTAGCCCAATCAGTCCCAATACTTCAGTAGCCATTCCTGGAATAGAAGACACATGTATACACATAGGTTTTACACAGCTTTTTTTTTTTTTTTTTTTAATAGAACTTAGAACAGTCATAGATACCGGTCCATGACACCATGTAGTAGCACCATGGCAATTTTCATCACATTATTTATGTATCAGTATGATCCCTTCTCGGGAATTTTATTCAAGTGTGAAAGAAAGAAAAGAGAACAAACACCCCCACCACCTCTCACTGATCAGTCGGGAGTCAGGTCAAGCATGCACACAAGGACAGAGCATTAAACATGCACTGGGTGCTGCTATGGCATTTAAACTGGAATTTAATTCAGTTTGAAATGAGTGAAAAGTTGCTGGTTTACTTGCCGATAATTCATCACATGAGAGAACAATGATTCAACAGGACACATCTGCTACATGTGTATTATATCTGTAGGTTACTCTGTTCCTGAGATATGAAGCCTAGACAACAGCATAGAACTTCCTGCAAAATGCAGATCGCTGTCATCTTTTTGTATTATTTAAGTTAAGTTTAAGATTTTGTCAGGTTTGGAAAAATTATCAACCATTGACTATTATTTACCTGAGCCGGAGGCTTCTCTTCTGCACCCGGCTCCTATACATGAGGAAAATAACAGACAGAAATACATCAGTGCTTTTATTCATACAGGCAATCCAGCAATATTTAACTTTCAAATATTAAGCGAAGCAACCAAAAGAACCTACTGTCAATTCAGTCTCCATTTTCACCTCTCCTTCCACAGCGACCTGCTTCAAATGAACAGCAGTATTAAAAACAATGATTTCCCATCAGCAGCATTTGTCAATAGCTGCCTCCAACAGGAGATAATTCTGCAAACTAATGATAAACAGAAAGATGCACCTCAGACTCCTCTGCAGCTTCTTCCACTTTTTGAACTGTGGCCTTCTCTTCTGAGGTAGTCTCCTAGGGTTGAAAAAAGATGGCACGGTTTTAAGAGACTTGACAAACTCTAGGAGATCTAGGAGGATCCCACTACTTTACTACATGTAGAATAGATAAATGTGCAATTTCTCATTAAATGGTTTCCTCTGAAATTAAAGGAGACAAAAAGGAAGAACAAGCAATGAAGCACGTGTCCATATAAGCAGAAACATTTGCATTACCTCTTCTACTTTGAGCATCTTGACCTTGTCAGATTGAAGGAATGAGCCTGATCTCTTCCCAGCAGGCGGACCCAGGGAAGAACTGGTACTGTTTGCTGTGGTCCCCTGGGCTGTAACGGAAAACGTACTAGTTTTACATAAAATCCTTGTGCAAGAAAGCCTTAAACATTACAGATGATACACTCATTCACTCACACACAGACACACACACACACACACCTACCTCCAACAAGAGCTGTGCCTGAAGAGTCCGTTTTACCTTGAGATTCTGAACTGACAGAGGTACCTGTGGAGCTGGACACAGAGACGGACAATGTTTAATTCAAATGAAATATGGACACGTTTGACTCAGCTGGAATCATACCTTATCTACAAAAACTGGAAAACGGTACTAAACAATTTTTAAAAATACCAAGTTGACCTTATCAATATAAGGACTAAAATGAATAAAACCGGGGCTCAGATTAGGATTTAGTTTCAGGAAAATAAACATTTATTGAACAGAGTGATGTTTCTTGGCTGAAAGTTCGAGTTAAACTAGGTAAAGGATTGGGGGAATTATATTTGGTTTAATTAAATGTATGATCACTTCATGAAAGTTGTACCATCAAACTATAGTGTCACTGTAAACAGCTTAGAAATAAATAAAAATTAACATACATGGCAAATCACAGAGAATGTATTAACTCCAAAACAACTTTGTCTAAAGCAGTGCTTCTCAACTGTGGTCCTGTAGGCACTCCTGCTCTGTGTGTTTTAGCAGGGGTGCCTCCAAGACCAGGGATGGGAAATGCTGGTTTAAAGCACAAACATGGCTCACCCATGGGGACTGGTAGCATGACCACTCTTGGTCACAGTAGAAGAGGAGGTGCTGGTAGGGGAGGGCATGGACATGCTGTTGTCACTGTCCAGGGATAAGTCCACACTGCTATCATTCATACATCGCAGGCCTTCAGTCGAATGCTACAAGGCAGAAGAAGATCAATAGTTAGGGACTGCATCCCTATCTGCCATGAAACTGCCTGTGTAGAACCAATAACTGAAACTGTGAACTTGCCTTTCTCCTCTTCAGAATGACCAAGTCGGGCAGAAGCTGGTGAAGCTGCTTCCTCTTCACGTGCATCACTGTTATCTTCATGTCAGGCTCAAACATCTTACTGGTGATGGCCTGGCGGTACACTGTGCTCATTCAGAAGGCATAAGTGACAATTAGTGATAATCAACAACTCAACCTAGTTGCCCTGAACCTGGGAACGAAATACAAACCTTCAACCATTACACCAAAGCAATATTAGGAACTTTTACCTGTCCATTAATCTTTAAAGCTGCGCTTCCAAACATCTGTAACATTTTATCTTCCAAATCAATTCGACATTTAGGCCTAAATATTAACTTGGGCTTAAACTGCCTAATAGAGTGCCGTAATGAACTTGCAGAAGATTTGCGTCAATATTAGACTTTATTATTAGCAATAACGCAATCTTACTGCAGTGATGCATATCAAAAAACCTACACGGCTCATTCAGTGCACAAATATATGGCTTACATTGATGTTGAAGAAATACTACAGAGCCATAACCACACAGAGCTTAGTATTTCCCCAGCTCAAGATTCTACATAAATCAGCAGTTACATGGTGGCAATTAACTGAGGAGCTGCTGGACCAAAAAACGAAACACTAAACTGCACATGGTCACAGCTTTCCAGCAGTGAAATGCGTAAACAAACATATACAAAACTGAAAACTAGACATTCTCAATAAACATACTAACAATCTTTTTTTCTTCTAAAGCCCTATTCAGAGGGGATTCATTTAAAATGGGGAGGTAGGGAGGAGCTCAGTGATTTTAGTCCCATCTGAATGCACCATATCAGTCATCTTTCCTTAATGTGCATTCCTGCATCAGTAAAAATATCAGACTATTTGAGCTCCTGTATGAAAAGCCATAAAAAAAAACAAAAAAAAAAAAACACCTCAGGTTATATAGTCCCATGTGAATTGAGATGTGTAAATACTCCTCAAACCGTCTGGAAAAGGAGTGTTTAGTCAGATTTGTACCTCTGTACCTCTGAGATGGTCAGGATGCATTTTGTTGTGCAAGGCAGATACCTCTGGTTGTTTAAGTCTGTGGCAAATGGTCATACCTACTGTGGACGCTGCCAAAATTGTGGCCATGTGCTTCGGTGGACCGTGAATAAGGGTTTATACAGGACTGATTGCTCATCATCCTCTAAAATTTATCGGTGGTCAAGCCAGGAATTATTCAGATTTTTTGAAGTACACAAAGCCTCAGTCATTTATACAAATTCATTTGTCAAATTTCACATCCTGCAGTAAACATACTTCACTTCCCCAGGTAAAACAAATCCCATCTGAATAGGGCTTTAATAAACTACTCAGGAAGAGGACATCCTACCTGTGTCTGTGAAGGACTGAATATCAAAGGTCAAGTCCACATTGAGATGTTCAGACCCCTCCATTTTCTTAAAATCAATTCCAATGACCCACATGGTGCTAAATTCCTCCCTGTTTAGAAACAATCAAAACAAAAATAATACAATTAGATGAGAACAAGAGCAAGTGGCTGCAGAATTTCTATTATGCCTTCAATTACATTTTTGTCTCAAAGTAATACGGTAAAGTTGACACTTGTTTAAATGATTGTTTTGTTGATTTTAAAAGTAGTGGGACAAAGCCGCTGTTTGATTGGCTGGAAAATGTCCATCCTGATGGACAACAGGTCTGAAGTGGTGCAACAAAACATGAAAAAAGGAAAAACATGAGGTCTGAAAGGGTTAAAACAAGTGGCAAAATTCTGTACAAGAACCATGTCTCCAAAATTTAAAGCACAATCTATTTACTGGCTGAACTGAAACCATTGGTTTAAAAAAATGATTGCACCAAAACTTTGAAACATGCCACATGTTTTTCCCTCAATGTAAAACTGAGTACATAAACAGCAACTGTATACATATATACATAAAATGTGTATAAGCTTACACTCACTTGTCATTGCCTTCCTTCGGGCCTGGGAATGATTGTGGATTCACATGGGCAAGGGTGATGAATTCGTTCTTCTCCAAGTTTCCTACCAGGATCCTGATCTTGGACTCAACGAGGCCAACCCTGTTGGAAACATATGATATTAGAATATCTACTAATAAGCTTCCATAACAGTTACAAGTTCTGTATTTTAAACAAAACCAACAAGTCACTGCACAGGCTGAGCAAACGTTCTTTGAAAACAATGCAACAGCTCATTATACCACTCATGTGACTGCAGTACTCACCACTCGAGGTGCTGCTTCTCAGTGGGCGCACTTGCTAGCAACACAATATAATGCCTTGGAACATAAAAGACAGAACAATGCCATTACATCCTTCAAGCAGAAGCCGTTCACCTAAACTCCGGGAGGGCTACGGGCCCCAGGGCCACCCAGATATAAAGCCAATTGCACATTGGGATCATTCTGAACTCTGATGCAGCATAACTAGCCTGTACTAAAAAAACAACAAACCTGAAGTTTATATGTGTATGCTTAGATATTTAAACTGCATAATATATTTTGCAGTTCTGCAGTTTTACTCTAAACCAACTGAAATAATTAGTTGTACAACAGTACACAGATAATTTTACTTCCAGTGTTAATCCGGAGTTAGTGTTACCCTCAATTTTTAGACACATACAAATGAATCACTTAATGTAGAGAATATTGCTTTGTAATTTAAAATCCTCACTAACTAATGAATTAAAGTCTTGAGCCTAGAGAGGATCATTCATGTATTTGGGGAAAAAAATAAAACAGTACACAATTTCACATAAGAATTTATTTTAAAAGTTGGGTAAACAAAAAATAATAAAATAGTAGTTATACTGGAAAACATTCTTACAAAAGAAGTCACTCACGCTAATTAACGCAGTTAAGCTGCACCGTTTTTCTAAATCAGAACAAAAACAGCAAATCTGTTTGGACCACCAGACAGTTTTCTTAAGCTTATTTTATGGCAGTAAAACAAACCATTATATACATTGATTTTGTCTAAATTAGAGAAGTAGAGCAAGTCTTCGTGCTGTTACAAAAATATTACATATTTTTATTAAATAAAAATAAACTCTGCTCCACAGTCTAAAGGCATCAGCCACAAAAGAATGAACTGAAGGCTTAAGAATGATGGGTTTATTTAGACAAAACCAATTAATATGTTTCCAAAAATTATTTTCTCAAGACAGTAGAAGTTTACTTCATAACCCCACAATACATCCTAAGGCTACTAGATGGTCTACAGAAAAGGACAAGCATGTTCAACAGCTCACTTTTATAGGTAAACGAGTAAATGTTCTATTCCCACAATCTTGAATCCTACTACATGCTGATTCTCTAGTTCAAACAACAGCATATACAAAAAAGGGGACCAAGAGGATGCACAAGCAGATCCGAATGATCTGGAAAACGCTTCGACTAACTGATTAAAAATGTACCTCTTTCTTGAAGAAAACTGTTTTTCTGATCATCAAATGGATGTTTGAATATTTATGGTTTCCTTAAATTTGAAGTGCTTAACAAAAGATTAACACTTTTTTGGTAAAAAGGGTCTAACTTCATATTGTCTTCAATCATGAGATGAGAACATGCACACAAAATGTTTATGGGGAAAAAAAACACTACAAACACAGACTAACAAGAAATACATTGTACAAATTGTGAACTAAAGCATTTTATTTTTGAATTGCATACAATAAGGCACAAGAAAAGCAGCAATCATGTTTTTTTGATTTCCATATACCTACCTTAGGAAAGACAATCATTTCAAAGAGGAGTTTGGTACATTGTGGGCAAAGTCTACAATTATTAAGAGTCAAGCAGGATTATGACATTTGGATTCACAAGTATGGCTGTACAGCCTTGTGCTCAAAGTAATTCAAGGTTATCCATTATTGTGCGTCATTTCTTCTTATTCAAACTGTATCAGGGTGCAACATATGATGTAAAACAGCTTGTGTGTGCAATTTTGAAAAATAAATCTTTATTGAAATAGTTGAATCTCACCATGTGTGTCCAACAGGATAAGCAGCTCAATACATACTTGTATTTTTGAAAGAAGTTTGGAGCTTCAAATAGTTTGGACCAATCTGCTTTGTTCTGCAATATTTCATCTGTGATGGCTAGGCCTGGAAAAAAATAGCAAAAAGCTAAGAAGCATTTTGAGACACCTGATGCATACGTTCTTATAACATTTAACTGTAATATAAACTAAACTGTAATCAACCATAAGGATACAGTGTGTAAACAAGACTGACCCTGTTTGAACTCTTCAACCATTATGTTCCGTGTGGACACAGACACATTGTATGTAGAGTTCTGCTGGGGATAGGCTGGGGTGATGATTGGCATGAGGTGGTATCGGTCACTAGGGGTCACCTGCAACAATCAAAGTCATTTAAATTCTTCAGACAAGGAAAGTTCAGCAAATCAACTAAATAAAAGAATCAAGTGAAAAACGAAGATGTGTAACATTTTATTAATTTAAGCTTAGGTTGATAAGTTTACAAAGATGGACTTGAAACAAAGCTGTACCCTTGGGTCCCAAACAGGCAGGTTGAGGTTACAGTCCTCAGGCTGCTTCAAAAGTACTGGATTTGGCCACTCCCTAACACAGAAAAAAACAGGATCAGTGGTCTGCTCAAGTGTCCATTTTATACCACCACACAATGTTTTAGGGCCTCATTCCCCAACACCTTACTAACTTTAAGACTTTAAGGTGAGCCAGATTTTAAAGGTGAAAATGGTGTTTGATAAGACAAAACCAGCTCATTTTAGAAGTGGTTTTGCATCTAAAAAGGTCTGTTGCATCATATGTATCCATTCAAATGCTTTATTAAAATGTCACATTACATTTAACCCGTTCTGAAACCATTTCTAGAACTTAAGGATGAAATACAAGTTATGAGCCATTCATTTAATGTAACAGGTTCAGTTATTTTGTTTATATAATATATTCATAGTTTGAACATTAAGAACGTGTTTATAGGACAGTCACACAAAAAATATTGTTCTTTGGAGCTCCTCGGCTACTCTAATTTGTTTTCATTTGAGATTATTAACAGAAATTAACTGTTTATATTTGTATGATATTTTATTATTTTGTTATGAATCATTAATTAAGGATTTTTATTCTGAGATTTGAACACTGTGTGAACATAAAAAAAGAGAGCAAACAGCCCTTCTGTTCTCATTTTTCCTCTATAACCCAACATTTGGGTCATTGACATCACCCTCGCCCCTCTCACTGATCAGTCAGAGTCTGTATGCGGTTTAAGAACGTATACGTGGACAGAGCTGTAGACATGCACGGGAAGGCTCTTGTATTTAAACAGGGGTTTAATTCAGTTGGAAATTGGTGAATTTCTGGGCTGGAATACTTGTTGATTATTCATCACACAGTGATGAGACCACCATGTTTAGAGTGAGTCTTTTAGTTTGTTATGGTATGAGCATTATGTCGGTAGGTTATACTTATCCTAAGAAAAGAAGTTTAGAATACCACCATGTAACTGCCAGTAAAAGGCAGATCTCTGGTTATAAGAGAGATCTTTGTGTAATATAATGTTTACATCAGGGGAACTCACCACTTGGAGAATACCAGGAAGAATTTATGAACAAGGGTCGAGGCCACTGCATTGGGGTAAAGCTGACAGGTACGAGCCACCAGCATGGCCCATGACACACCGCCCAGGAAACCCAGGATGTTGGAATAAATGTTATGACCTGAAAAAGTGAACACTGTTTCAAGCCCCTTTACTTCCTTTCAACTCAAATGCAGGGTAAATAAGTTTATCACATTTCTCAACATACACTTTAGTCTCTTTAAGTACCTTTCTGTACAAGAGACATTTAGATAAAAAAAATAAATAAATAAATAAAATAAATAAATATTAAAAAAAAAAAAAAACTTGACAGACAGCTCTCTAGAGTCACAAGAAGAAGCTGAGACGTTGAGTTATACTTAAACATTTAATCTTTTTAATGCTCTTTAAAGCTGCCAGTTGTCTTACTATTGTTTACTAAAGTGAAAGCTCAACAGCGAAGCATCACATGCAAGCCAAACTATTTTGCTCTAACAAAAGACAAAAGGTCAGAGAGCAAAATGCTGCAGTGTAGATGCACTTTGACTGCACTAATCCTTTCTAAACACAGCAGTTCTTTTGTTTCTTTTGTATACAATAAGTGCCACATATGAATACTTTAATAAAAAGAGCAGAAAATAGAAAAAAGGCCAATGGAATCATAACAGGTAAAATAAATACACTCCCCCCCCTCCCAAAAAAAGCATTTTGCTGTAGACTGAAAACTTTGGGTTTTACATTAAAGAATGAATATGCTTTTACATCTAGGTATTTAGATTTGGATCTTATACACAGTTCAGAAGATTTATCTGAACACACCCATTTTTCTTGTGAGTAAATGTACTGGAAGAGTGTGTGTGTGTGTGTGTGTGTGTGTGTGTGTGTGTGTGTGTGTGTGTGTGTGTGTGTGTGAGACGGGTGTTTTATTGTGTGTTTTATGTCTATGCTCAGTTTCAGACTTGGGTTTTGCCTTGCATTTGAATTTAAGAGTAACCACCATGAAAACCAGAGAGCTGTCTCTGGGTGTAAGAACAAGCAGTTGTGAAGCTGAGAGAAGACGGAAAATCAACATCAGAGCCACTGCACAAACACTGGCCATAGCCAGTATATCCATTTGGAATGTCCTCAAAAATAAAGTCATCGTTGGTGTACTAAGGAACAGATGTCCAACAGGTAGACCAAGAAAAACAGCAGCAGCTGATGACAAACCATGTCCCAAAACAGACTGCCAAAACTACAGATTATTTCATCAGGGGCAAGATGTGAAAGGTTTTAAACTGAGTTTATAAATCTTAAACTTAAACCCTATACAGCTGCATTTTACCTGCTAAACAGGAGACTGAAGGGAGTCACCCCCCAAAAAAACAGCACCTAAAGAGGCTGCAGTAAAAGCATCACAACAGAAAAATGGAAAGTTTTAGTGAGTTCAGTGGGTCACAGGCTTGATGCATTTAGTGTTTGTATCACATTCATCTTTTAATAACAAACAAATGTTTTCCGTCTACAGCAAAAAAGCAACTGGCCTGATTGTTCCAGTAATTTTTGAGGGGAGTGTAATAAACACTTACGTTTTGCCCACAGTTTGATGGCTCTGAGGGTAAGCCTGAAATTCTCAATGTTGGGAACCAGGTGAAGAATCTCATCGGTGACCCTGCAACCTGAGCAAGAATAGCCACATCAGCAATGCATCAGATTTTATTTCAAATGGGGCTAAAGTACAGATCTTTTGATAGCAACAGTCTACCGGTGTGTGTTTCCACTACTACTTCTTAAACTAAGTAGTCTATCCTTATAAAAAACAGTGCATCTGGAAAGTATTCACAGCGCTGCAATTATTCCACATTTTGTTATGTACCTGCCTTATTCCAAAATTTATTAAATTAATTTTTCCCCTTTTGTCTCAGAGGTTTACCACAGGTGTCCAATCAAGCTGTAGAAACATCTGAAGGATGATCAGTGGAAACAAGATGCATCTGAGTTCAATTTTAAGTGTCATGGCAAAGGCTGTGAATACTTGTTAGATTTTGGTGTTTTATTTTTAATACATTTGCAAAACTTTCAAACAAACCTCTCTCACTTTCTCATAGTGGGGTAGTTTGTGTAGAATTTAATCCATTTTGGAATAAAAAGCAACATAAAATGTGCAAAAAGTGAAGCTCAGAATACTTACCAGATGCACTGCATACGTACAAATTACTTTCAGTCACTGTTTTTGTATGTCAATTTTAGCTTTCACTTGTTGAAATAACATGAAGTTATTTTTTTTTTTCTTTACACCGTATAAATATTACACTGCATAAATATTTCTTGATGAACAAACCAATAGAAATGATCCAAAATTAATTGGAATAAAATTTCATACTAACTACACACTGGAAATTAAAAGGACTTTCTTTCTCATGTAAAGTTGCCATTTTGGTGATAAGGCTTTTGCATGACAGCAAATATATTTTACTTGACCAAATAATCAGTTTACAGAACATAATTACCATTGAGGCTTCTTATACAGCGGATGTCTAGGTTCTTCAGTAGACTGTCATCTCGCAGGTCTAAATTTTCCGGAATGGTCTGCAGTGCTAGCCGGGCAAACAGTATGTCGATCTGTCACAGACAAAAAACAAATAACTAAGATAAAAATATGATGAGATAGTCTGTGTTCCATTCGATCTAGAATTGAGCACATCAACCAACCTCAATGCCATCAAATGACAGCTTAATCACAGGTACAAAAGCTTCTTCCACAGCCTAGAAGACAAATATATAAAAAAAAGACAGTATCACTTACATATCTATAAAAATAATCTGATATTCTGTTTGTATAAATATCCTACCCTCAAGTCTTTGACCTCCTCTTGTTCTTTTAATTTATCATAAAAAGAGGTGAAGAAGTCAGACCTCTCCACATGACGAGGAGCAACACACAGAGCATCTATATCAGCACCTGAAATTCAGTAACAGAAGTTTCCATTAGATACTCAAATTTAACTCTTAGAACCTGAGATCCGCACTTTGTGGGCAGTTACATGCCGTTTTTTATGCTTCATACCTCAAGATCAGAATAACCTACAGACACATCACATATCATCAATTGCAAGGCTTAGCCGAACCATTGCAGTCTCATCATTGTACAATGAACTATCAGCAAGTAATCCAGTTCAGAAAACATCCAAAATGCACTGTGCCTGTGCACATGCTCGACCTACGTGCAGACTCTGATCAGCACATGTACTTTTTTAATCATTTAAAAAAAGGAGAAAGAAGTGGATGTTGCTCTCTTTTTTGCCTATAGTGTTCACATTTCAGAAGAAAAGTCATGAAACATAAATAACAATAATAATAAAAAAAACAACCTAAATGTCCATGTCTGCCTATTCCTTAAATATAACTCAAAATTACTGCATTTTCAGCTAATTGGATGATCAAATCCCAACAGGATTACTAAACTGTAAAGTGTTTTTTTTTTTTTTTCTTTTCCATTTTTATAAGCAAAAAAAATTCTAGGCACAAATAAATGTTTGATCAAATATGGTAAAATTCATACAATAGTAATACTTATTTCTTTACGGTTCTCTTAATTTTACATGTCAAGTTAAGACAAATTTGAGTAGCCTAGAATCTCCTGAAAATTACAATCTGGCATGTGTGACTATTTTCTATGAATACCTTTAGAATTTTTTGGCAAATAAAAGTACTTCAGAGAACAAAAACATCCTGCAAAATTAGCCTGAGGTTAACTGAAAAAAAACTAGAGAGATTAAAGTTATGTGAAATGCTGAATTTACCTTTTGTGTGGACTCCTAACCTGTAGGAGCCAAAAGTAAATATTTTTCCTCCAACATTATCAATCAGTGACGCCGGAATGTTCTGGGGGAAAAAAAAAAAAATCTTATTTGGAATGGCTGTACATAAAGCAATTCAAAGAATCAAAGAAAAGCATTCTACATTGCAGCACTTTCAGAATTGCTGATCATTATTTTATTACAAACCAAACATATACAGGAAGCCCCAAATCCAATCCATAAAAAAGTAGTACATATTACACAGCCACTCAAAGAAAAGCAAAATATGAATAAATAAACGTTAATCATGCAGGAAGCTATACAAAATACTTTACGCAGTAAAGGATCTGGCTTTAAGAAAGTTAAAAAACTTGACATCATACCTTGGATTCACTGATCTCACGGATCCATTCCTTAACCAGTGTATTTAATTTCCCCAAAACCAGGATTCTGTAAACACAAACAGCCATTCTCACAACCTAGTTTTCCCTTTCAACCTGCTCACATTAACATTTCCTAAAAATGACCATAGCTTGATGTAGCTGCTTCTCTGTGACTAAAGATAAAGAATCCATGTTCACCTTCGCTGAAGCTCCAGCTCCTCCTCAAACACCCCAAATGGCTTCAACGCATCCGTCAGTTTCTGCGTTAGCGCCAGGTCTGAATCCTTTGGATGGACAAGACTGATGGGAGACGTGATCCCATAGTGCTTTGGGGTCTGCTGGGCCATCTGTACTTGATTCATGATTGGACTGTGAAACGACAAGGTGTCAGGTCAGTTATGCACAATTTTTAACCCACACTATTAAGAGGCTGCATTTGACTTCCTCGGTCACAGGTGTAAGTGCCATTACAATCTATTATTTCCTGTCATTTTCATGTTTTAATCAAGTTGTTTAATTTTGAGAGGGGACTGTAATTTGTCAAAATGACAGGCTTCAGATTTAGACTGTTAAAAAAATCTATTCAAATTAAAAACCTATTCAATTATCATTCATTCTATGAAAGGAATAGAAGATTCCTTACATTTTGATTTTGCTAATTCTATCCGCCCCCTGCTCTCAGCTTCTCCTCTATTCTGCTCCCCTCTGTCCAATTCATTCTCTCACGTACACACCATGGAAGGGCCAAAAGACTTACATGCAAGTGTGTATAAAGAAGAATGTCTAAATGTCTATGTTTAAAAACAAAAATGTAGAGATATAAAGGGATTTCATTGAGGGTCCTACTTTTTCAACCACATCACATATTTATGACAGTGGTTCTCAATCTTTCCCACATCATGGCCCAACTGTTAATAGCTAAAAAGCCTGAATTTCTAGATATTTGCAAGTGGGCTGTATGATGCAAATGGTTGGGAACCCCTGTGCAGATCCCTGCTGCATTATCTCAAACTAATACTGTCTAATTTGCCTTGCAACATTTCTGTACAATTTGTGCATTTCTAATATTTATAGTTTGAACGCAATTGATCTCAATTTTCACTACTATTTTATCCACATACGCCAATGGATTTATTATTTAAAGTGAGGTTACCAGCCCAGTTTGGACTATTGACTCCCTCACAGGATGGGCTGAGGGGATGACTGGAGTGCGCTTCCCAGCCCACAAGTTGAGAAACCCCAGTATATCATACACCCCCCTAAAATATATCAGAATGTGATTTTATTTTTGATCCACATCACCCAGCTCGACTACAATTTCACAATTGATTTGAAAGCCTTAACACAACATTAACTGGGGAAGCAGGTTGTATTTCTGAAAATGACTGCACAACCTCAGAGATATTGGACCTGTTAAACACTAGACCTGAATAAAGGGGGTAACGGCGACACCCTGCGGCGACAATTGAAACGGCGTGAGAAGAACAAAGTGTTCAGAGACGGAAAACAAAAACAAGCCCTTCATTGACTCTGTTCTTCAACTACCAGTCGGAAATAAATAAGCAGGGGTTAGACCTGTGTCTGGAGATGTTAGCTCAACGTCAGCTTAACGTGATCCAGGCTGAACTGGGCTTTTTCAGGGCCACCTGTAACGCACATTTAAGGTGGAACCGAAAACTTCACGAAGCAGTGACCTCCACGAAGCACTTTAAAGTCCCAGTTTGGGGTTTTCTGTGAACTGGTGCTGTGGTTTTGTCCCAGTTAACTCCCTGTATGACCTCTGTACGTTCTCAACGTCAGTTCAATGAGTGTTAAAGGCAGTATAAGATGATAAACATGACTGACTGTTCCGTTACAGCAGCCTGGTGATCTAAAGTGGGGCCTAAAGCTGAGGATACAGCTGACCAGCGTTCCTCTGAGCCTCTACACTACCCGTAGCACACAAACAACCCGCAGCCCTGCTGTCCTCACAGCTGCACCAAAACCACTTATCTCCCGAGCCC
Source organism: Acestrorhynchus altus (assembly GCA_034509495.1). Taxonomy (NCBI): domain Eukaryota; kingdom Metazoa; phylum Chordata; class Actinopteri; order Characiformes; family Acestrorhynchidae; genus Acestrorhynchus; species Acestrorhynchus altus. Next base: position 33,748,268 of record CM067503.1, on the reverse strand, counting down.
CGAGACGCTCGTTTAACTGTCAGGTCCAGCGTTTCTCGCCCCGATAGCCGAGCAGGCCTCGCTGCAAACCCGGCCTCCGTACTCACAACGGCATCGCGGCTCTCTGTCGCTCTCAGTCTCAGCAGCTGCGCTCAAACCCTCCACATCCTGCCGCACGTCTGCGGAGCTCTGCTGCGCGATTTTGGCGCTTTTGTTCGCGCAAACATGGCGCTCCGCAAAACAAGACAACACCGGGGCTTCTTCTGCTCAAACAGCGGCGAGAACCCAGAGCACAACACCGCCCCCAGCGGAGGACCCCGGACTCACAGGGGAGGCGTCAAACCCGTGGCGTTCAGGGTGGCCTGAGAACCTTCAGTTCACTTCCTTTTGAACCCTGACATCACTTTGTGGATGCTTTTATTCATCCAAATATTAAAGACTTATTTATATGAGCCAGACGTTGTTATTTTCAAGAGATATTTAGGATAATCTGTTTAATCTGTTCAAATTAGTATAATTTGTCTTCATTTGAGATGTAAATATTAACAGGATTTAGATATTTGTATGAATTGGGCTGTTTTGCTTATAAAGACTAAACATTTAAATCTCCGAATTCCTGTTGGAAATCATTCAGTGCTAAAAATAATTTGATGAGTATTTGTAATTATTAGATTGACAAGGATATTTATAAGAATAAATCAGCCCTTCTCAGGACTTTTATTCTGAAATATGAACACTGTCTTCAAAGGGTCAGAGCAAACAGCACCTTCCTTCTTGTTTACTTTTATTACTCAATTTCTAGGTCAAATCAGCCATTAGGGGTGTAGTTTGTGCACTTCTGGTGCCAGTCCTAAGCCCGGATAAATGGTGAGGGTTGCGTCAGGAAGGGCATCCGGCATAAAATTTATGCCAAAACTATAATGCGGTTTATAAATATGATGATCCGCTGTGGCGACCCCTCAAGGGAGTAGCCGAAAGAAGATTCCTGGGTCAATTTCTGGGTCAGGGATGTCATCAGCCCCGCCCCTCTCTCTGATCAGTCAGAGTCTGCATGCAGCCTGCGTCCACCTCATGGAAACAGAATGACAGCCCACAAGAAACAAAATTCAACTTTATTTGTAAAATTGTTTTTGCATTTTATTTCTCAAGTGCTGAGGCAAAACATGAGAAATAGGGACTGAATAATTAACTTAAATAACTTAAATGATATAGCATGTCTTCCTAAAAGTAACCTTACAAAATCAAACAGGATGAACATGAATTTATCTGACAATATGCATTATATGACATGTCTAGTTATATATGCACAACTTTAATTCTGTCTGAAGTCTGTCTGTTTGAAACCTGTTTGCTTATGCTATCCCATCAATTAATTTGCCTTACATTACTTCTGCACTGTATTATTATTTGAGTTAGTTGCCCATTATGGCCATATGCTTCATGCCTGTGGACCACTAGAAAGTGCTTCACAGCCCATTGGTGGTTGAAGAACCCTGGTAGAAGAACCCAATCATACTGTTGTCACCAAATTGGAAATAGTAGTGTTAATGTGCCTTCATTCTACTGCTATGCATTTTGCAAGTTCAGCAATAAAACAAACCATAGTTTGCAATTTTCTTTACTTCCCCAAAGAATGAAGGACAGCAGTTATCATGCTAAAATCAAAGAACTGACTGCTGACACTGCACTGAAAGAACAGACCATGGCACACAATGTAAAACCAAAATAATTTTGATTTAATGTTACCCACATATTAAAAGCTGTAGCTAAATTGCCAGCACTGCTGTAGAAGCTGGATTTTCCCTGGTTTGTTGAAACATAGGCACCACAACAGCTTTATCTGCCTGTTTCCTGAAGTGATTTTATGTTGTGATGATCATCATAACAATCCACATTTAAAGTGGATTTCACATGATATGACACTTTCAGAAAGGACACTATTTCTTTAATATGTTCTATAAAACAGCACTGATCACCAGCAATGATATAATGTAATTTTTGCCCCGACTGACCTCAGATTTTGGTCAGCTATAATAACTATAAATCAGCAGGGTGTTTATTTATGCAATTAAATTGTGAAAGGCTTGGAAATTTCTATTTACTGTCAGTCAAATTAGAACAAATGTTAAGTCACTCATAAAGTGAAGGGGCATTATATATATATATGCAAAGTATTCACTCAGTGCCATGAACATCCCTGCAACATCTAAAATATCATTTCTAAAAACCAGTCCAAAGGTCAGTTTTTGTTGTTGTTTTTTCTGGCCTTGTCACACATCTTTATATACTTTGTATTTGTATTTATATACATCAAATGCACCACATCTGAAAAAATATCTGTCAATCTTCTGGAGCTCTGCCAAGTGAACAGAATGTCAATACAACTACTTTGAATATGAAGCCTTGTTTTCATCTGCTCATTCACCCACTGTCAAACCAAAGAAACACATAATTACAACTCAAAAGAGCTGGCAAGACAAAGGAGAGTGTGGCTCTTGTAAAACCAGGATAAACACATACCTGTCTTCTGAAAGGCGGCGAGTTATTGGTTTGTATAGTTTAATACACCTAGTTTAAATTTAAATGAGTACGTTTAATCACTAAAAGGGAGCAAGAAAACAGGCAGGGTTGGAGTACTCACAATTCAGAAGCAGCTTTTTAATGCATGCAGTTGATTAAAGTATTCAATTATATTTGAACTAGCATTGCACATATTTTGTCAGATCAATAGAACCACATAATTGAACAACTGTGATCTGATGTCAACAATTATGCTAATTACCCACTGAAATAAATTCTCAACCCCAAAGACAACTTGGTCGGATTCTGTATGTCAAATTTGACATGTCAAGCATGCATACATGAATTAAGCCATTATGTAAATGCATGGAGTACTTCCAACTTTTGCAAAGCATAAGAGGTATTCTGTATCTTATTGCAATATTTTATACTCATTATTGTGCTGTAAGATTGATCTCTTGACATGCCGCTGCATAATATATGTACACTACCGGTCAAAGGTCTCAGAACCCATATTAAGTGGTCTAAAACCTGTAGTGTACGATTAATGTTTAAACTCTTTTTTTATGAGTATGAGTATATTACTTTATTAATAAACAAAATAAAAAGAGAAAATGTACAATCAATTTGTTTGTGTACCAAAAGATCTTCCCAAAAGGCATAAGAAAAAGGGCTGTACCAAAATAAATGAAATAAGTCCTAACATTAAAGTATTGTTTTCTCATGATTTTCAAAATTTAATCTCATATTCAACTCTGATTTACAATTTATTCGCTTTAATCAATTTGGTTGTAACAACTGCTTAGTGTAAAGCACTTTGATAGTAATTAGAACTGATCCTTTTCATCATATGATCACAGCATGAATTGTTGCAAAATGGTTAAACACTTTATGAGAAGTGGACAAGTGCTAAAACCATTCTGATGTAGCAAAAATAAAGGCCTTTCAAATAGGAACAATACTTTATTTTTACCTTCTGGTGGAAATAAACAAACTCGTTAATCATAAGATTACACATTTTGTACACATGTAGTAGTAAAGATGTATTCAATTCATAAAACCAGCAAACAAATAGAAAACTATAAAATCCTCAACCTCTCTTCATTCTTGCATTTGAGTCAAGAGCTGAAGACTAGTCTTCCAGGTTGCTTCTGAGAAGGTATTCAGCCTGAAACATAGGTCCGAATTATAGATTTTCGTGTGTGTCAAAACAATAGAGAAATAATAAAAGACAAAGAAGGAAAGTCAAAATAAATCAAAAGTACCAAAAAGTCAACAGGATCGTCAGGCTTAATCTTGCAACACTCCACCAACCCCTTTGTGACTGACGGTATAATGTACTTCATCAGGTAATGTCTCAATGGAAGGGATCGAGCCTCCAGCAACTCATACTCCTGCTTCTTCACCTCCTTCATATTCCTGTTCTAGAGAGACACAACAGCTTCACACACAACAGTATAGGGATGTAATTATTCACAAATTAAAAATTCAATATGATGCACTGGTGTCTCAATATGATACATTTTTCAACAATGGGTGCCTAAATGTATTTCCAATATTTCCCATTTCAGTTTATTAGAGCAGTAGTTCTCAGTCCTGGTCATGGTTCACCAATGCCTGCTTGTTTCAGAGTTTTGCCAAATTCCAGCAAAACCTGGTTCCAACTAATGAATTCACTGACAAGCCCTCACATCCAAAACTTTGAATAATAATGACCAACATACTGCCTAAGCAGCAATAACCACACAGTACAACACAGTTCTACAAGACATGGGCTGTATTCAAAAAGTCAAACAGCTATGTGCCGACAGTTAGCTAATATGAAATGAGCACTGCAGAGATGAGAACTCCAATGATTCCACCAATCCAGCTCATCTGCATAATATCCATAAATGTCTATTTTGTCTCAAAGGGCATCTTCGACAATGGTATTCTATAAGACTTCTATAAAAATGAAGGTCAGTTGTTGACATTTATTTCTCCACTTATTTCTGCCAGTTTTCTTCCATCACAATGCATACTTCGCAAAATGGTCTATACCATGATTGACAAAGTTTTTCATAAGGAAAATTATGAAAATCATTTCACTTTTCGTTTAGTTCCTTCTGGTCTAGACAGATGCCAAGTGCTGTTTCATGTTAGCTCCCTGCCCAGCCCTAGCCTACATTATTTAAGCAAACAACTAGATCCATTCAAACACCAATGAACTCATGATGCCCAACAACACTAGAATCACTTTTGGACAAGAGAAGCATTTTTGGTAACACTAGTCTGTGCTTTACCCATTCCTCTAGTTGTGTTCTCATTCTAGCCTTCTCCTCAGCTTCTCTCTGCTCCCTCTCTGCTGCTTCCTGTATGAGCTGCTGGTTTCTCTCCACAGCTCTTTTTCGATCTTCTTCTGCCTGTTCCTCTGGGGTAGGACCATAGTTCATTGCACCTCCCACAATCTGAATTATCTTCTCAATCACGTCTTTATTGCCAGAATCATCAGTGCTGTTGATCTCTGGAAAAGAACACCAAGCCTTGTCTCCATTAAGATTCCATTCAGTAAAAAGTTTCAGTTTCAGGCTGGATGGTGCAGCTGTTCTCAGCTAAATTGCATGCTTTTGTCCATTTTTATTCATTATAAACATAAATATAGTAACAATATTGTGCTATATAGAACTCTTTTTCAAAAGGTTCTTTAAAGCAATATTTCTTCCCTGATAAAGTCATTTAAACACACAACTAATCACTTAATCATGCAAATGGTTCTTTGAGTTGTAGCTTACAGTTGAGACACTTATTTTACACATCAATCAACAATACTGTAACATTATGACCACCTCGTTGTTTCTGCTTCCACTGTCTGTTTTGTCAGCCCCACTGACCATGACACTTAAGGGTTTAAACAGTCCAGCAGCACTGCTATGTCTGATTAACTCATACCAGCGCAACACACACTAACACACCATGACCATGTCACTGCAGTGCTGAGAATGAACCACAACATAATACCTGCTTGTGATGGTCCTGATGATTGAACAGCAGGGTGAAAGGAGGATAAAAAAGTATTCAGAGAAACAGATGGACTACAGTCTGTGATTATAGAACTACAAAGTGCTCGTGTATGGTCAGAGGAGCTGATGAAATTGACAGTGAATGTAGAAACAAGTAGGTAGGTATAGTGTTATGGTTGATCTGTTTATTCTAAACTATAGCTAGGGACATAAGCTCCCATAATTGTTGCCAATTAACAGTTCTGTAGCTTTAAAACTTTATTAAAGGGTGCAAAGTTTAGACACCAAACATGCCTTGGATGATATATTTATTGGAAAGGGAGAACTGTGTATGTTTGAACAATTACTGTATTAAGAACCTTAAATAGTTGTTTTCTAAACTGCCAAAGGGGAAGGTGATTTGATACCATAAACAGCTTTACCCCTTATTATTATTAAGAATTGCAATTATGATTATTAAGTATTACAATTTAACATGTAGAATAGATACTGACACTCACCTATGTGTTCTGGGTGGATCTCCAGTTCATCAAAATAGTTAAGAACCGTTTCATCCTCTGTGTTTTCTGCCCTGAATTTAGAAAGGCGCTGATGAAATTCATCCTGTGTGTAGTGCATCTCCTCCACTATGTTTTGTGGAAGCTCCAGAACCCGCTCTTTTAGAAATTCATCAGTGGCATCCATTGAGAAGATGTACTCTACAGAGAAAATGTGGTTATTATGAAATATACATCAACCAATTGTTAGTAATCACTATTCTATATTTCTGATTTATTCAGTATCTACCAGGAGACATTTATTTACTGCAATCAGAATATTCAATAATATCTTCAGTAACTATGAATTCAAATATCCAATATTAATAATTCACAACATACATAATATTTAGTAACTATTCATCTGTACATCTTACCTGCATCTTCCTGGTAACAGCAGGAAAACATTCATCTTTATTTCAGCATGACCATTAACTGAAACTTTACCTGGTATTATCTTTGCATTATATGGTGGTAGTTTGGATCTGGAGTCCCTCTGTTCCATGTCCTCATCTGAGACAGATTTGACATTTAAAAATGAAAAGTCAGTAGCTACATTAAGAGATATTTGGTCCTGGCTGCTCATGCTGAATGATCACAGTGTCAGATGTGTCTCACCATAGAAGAGTTCTTTAGCTTGTTCACATGTGGTGGGATAGCCATCCAAAACAAAGCCTTGGTTTCTACAAGGTTTTAAGCTGAGCTTTTCTCTGATTATGTGCAGCACATTCTGATTGTCCAGTTGTTCTATACACACAAAAATATTTGACATCAAACTCTGAAATACTGAATTATCTAGCCAGACCTAACTGGTTTCCTTTATAAACTAGTTTTAAAAAGACAAAATCACACCAATATTCTGTGACAGACAGTCCTTCAGAGAGTCCAGCTCCTCCTGTAGCTCTTGTAACACTTCATCATTCTCATTTTCTCCATCAGTGACCTGAAGCTTTTCTTCCTAATACAAATATTATGCATGTTTAACTCATACAGTACTTGTCAGTACTTATAACAAAAAAAAACAGTGGTGATGTTAAACAGCTTGGTACAGAAGGAATATGTATACAAACTAAAATAGTATATCCATAAAATTGGATCGCACTGACCAGATGGCTTATTTTTTCTTCAATGGCCTCCTTCACTCTGATATGATGGAGTTTATAATGTTTACATAGTTGTACTGCCACTGAAGTCTTCCCAACAGCAGGAGGGCCAAGAAGACAAATTTTGATTGGCTGGAAAAAAGTACATTATTAGTTATTAAATCCTATTAACAAAGACATTGCTCTTAATTACATAATACCTGTTAGGGGAGTAAATATTTTAATATCTTAATATGAGTCAGAATGCAGCCATAACATTATATAGTCCATCTGTTTCTCTGCATACTTTGATGTCCTCCTTTCAACCAGTTCATCAATAGTCAGGACCCCACAGGACCACCATAGAGCAGGTATTATGTGGGCAGTTGGTCATCCTCAACAGTGCAGTTACACTGATATGATGGTGGAGTCTTAGTGTGTGTTGCATTGGTACAAGTGAATTGACACAGCAGCACTGCTGGATTGAAATTAGTCCACCGCTTTGAAATATCCAACCACAGCATCCTGTGGGAACTAGTGAAGGACTAGGAAATGACAGATACAAACTGTGCAGAAACAGATGCGCTTCTGTCTCTGAATTTATATCTACAAGGTGGAGCAACTAGGTAGGAGTGTCTTAGAGTGGACAGTAAGTGGGCACAGTGTTTAAAAATTCCAGCAGCACTGCAGTGTCTGATCCACTCATACCTGCACAACGCACACTAACTACAGTGTCACTGCAGTGCTCACAATGATCAATCATCCACATAAAACCTGGTCTATGGTGGTCCTGTGGGGTCCTGACCACTAACAAACAGGGGGAAAGAAGGCTAACAAAGTATGCAGAGAAATAGATGGACTACAAGAAAAGTGATCCTGTATGGTCTGGATACCAGATGACAGGAGGAATCATTGATACAGTAGACCATTTCATACAACAGAACCTGTACAGTTTCTCTACTTTTTTTATATGAATACTGACTACAAGTTTCAATTGACAAAACTTAACTGAAGATTATTTCGGTATTTGAGTATTACTGAATTTTGAACATATGATCAATTCTAATCACCAGGTTGGATGTGTCAAACACAACTGGTCTGAACTAGTATGCAAATTGTTATACTCACTAGAAGCCGCCTGGTCTGTTTGTACTCCTCCACAACACGAGTGATGTTGTCTACTATTCCAGATTCACACACCCAGCGCACATTCAAAGTGTCCCTCAACAAAACCTGCTCAATCTGGAGGTTCAGGCTAAGATGATCTCGATGATTTTGCTAGAGAAATTGAACATTCAGATGAGAATTTCATTTTCACAAATCCATGTTTAAGTTTATAAGACATTGTCCTTTAAAACTGCAGGAGGCATAACCATAATTTAGTGTAGTTTCCATACATATGCTGCTTTAATATACAATATACTCTGATAAACCATAACATTACAACCATTCCTGGTTTCTACACTCACTGTCCATTGTATCAGCTCCTCTTACCATACAGGAACACTTTGTAGTTATATAATTACAGACAGTAGTTTCCCTGCCTACTGTTTCACTGCAGTGACAATGACACAGTGTTGGTGTGTTACTGTGTGTTGTGCTGGTATGAGTGGATCACACACAGCAGTCCTAAACTCCTCAGTATCACTGCTTGAACAGTCCTCCAATCAGAAATATCGAGCCAACAGTGTCCTTTGACCACTAGAGGATGACCAACACAAATTGTGCAGAAAAAGCTGATCTTCTGTCTCTAGACTTTACATAGACAAGATGGAGCAACTAGGTTGGAGTTTATAATAGAGCGAGCAGTGAGTGAACACAGTGTTCTGTCTGATCCACTCATACCAGTTCAACACACCACACTAACACACCATCATCTCAGTGTCACTGCAGTTCTTAAAATGACCCACAACCCATATAATACCTGCTCTGTGGTGGTCCTGTGGGGTCCTGACCATTGAGGATCTGGGTGAAAGGAGACTAATAAAGTATGCAGAGAAACAGATTGACTACAGTTTGTAATTATAGTACATCCTTTGTAGTAATTACAGTAGTAAGGTAAGAGTAGCTGATAAAATGGATAGTGAGTATACAAGGAGGTGGTTATATTGGTAATACTCCATTCCAAATTTTCACATTTTATTGAGGAACAGCAATTTGTGAACTTGAACTTGAATTAAGTGTTGCCAAATCAAAGTAGGCATACCACAAGTTCCTGTGTGATGTACGCATCCTCTTTGGGTACTTTCTTGACTTCCCCAGGACCCAGTTCATGTGCAATAGCCTGGAGCATAAAGTAATATGGTGTGTAAATAATTGCAGCCCATAACCTTGATTTTTCTTCTATATTGTTGTCATAACAGAAATGCTATTTTGAAATCAAACAGCTGTTTTTGTAATTCCCCAAACATTTCAATTCTTATGAGCAAAGTTTATCAAATTGTTTTTCATTGGTTTTCACAATCAGTAAGAAAGCAGAAAGTTAATGAAAAGGGTTGTTACCGTCACAATCTCTTCAAGTGTATTCTTCGAGTTATCTACAGCAACGAAGTAGTGTGCTTTGGGTTTGTGATCAATTATATTTTGTACTATCCTGAAGATACAGATTATAAAATAGGAAAAGTAAATAATTTATATATGTGCATGAAATAATCTGCGATGGATTGAATTGTAATATCAGCATCACAAACCCAGCAAGATCGCAGACGTGGATGGTAGGAATAATATTAGTGCCTGACCCAAAAACAGGGATGATGCTCAACTCTCCAAGCCAAGATGCCTGACAGAATAATAATAAGGGCAAATGTTACAATAACATTATTGCAGTCAAGACAATATTAGCACCGACTGGTATTATATAGATGGCACAAATCTCACACCCTGTACTTGATTAAGACTAATAAAAGTCAAAAGACATGTCATGGGAGCACCTATGAAGGAATCTTATCCAATTCTGTAACAAATATAGTCTAAAACATCACGAAGTGCAGCACAGTGTAAAGCAAAGTTAAGCAGGTCATATGAAATTTACAAAAGCATTAATACAATAGTTTAGATTCACAGAATCGTGTATTGTAAGTGATTCTTCTAGATTTGTTGTAAAAGAGCTTAACAGACTGGGCCAGACTCATAAACACACCAACAGATGTACTGTGTTTCTAAAATCACAAACAAGGATTAGTGGTTTTACTGGAGGTTTGACCAATTATATCAAATCTGGGACTATCACTCTTTTCTGCCATTTGAGTGCATTTCTTAAACCACCATGATGCAAAAAATAAGAATTAACCTAATTTACTGTTAGTAAGAATCTCACAGGGATTTTCTGTAAGTTTAGAAATACACCAATCAGTGTGCACTATCATTATGGCCACCTCCTTATTTTTACACTCAGTGTCCAGTTTTTCTGCTGCACTGACCATACAGGACCACTTCGTACTTCTACAAGTGTGTTAGTGTGTGCTGGTGCCAGTGGATCAGACACAGCAGTGCTGCTGGAGTGTGTGTGCACTCACTGTCCATTCTATTAGACACTCCTACCTAGCTGCTCCACTGTGTAGATGTAAAGTCAGAAACAGAAGCTCATCTTTTTCTAAACAGTTTGTATTTTTCATCCTCTAGCCCTTCATCAGTGCTTACAAGACACTGCCCACAGGACACTGTTGGCTGGACACTGCCCAGCTGTGACACAAGTATGAAGAGAAACATGTGGACTATAGAACTACAATTATAGAACTACAAAGTACTCCTGTATGGTCAGTGAAGCTGAAAAACTGGATAATGAGTAAAAAAAAGGGAGATGGTCATACTGTTATGGATTATCAGTGCATTTGTGGTCTCATAGGTGAGTCTTGATGTTCGCACACATTCTTATACTATTAAAAAGTCTCAATTTGATCTGTTTCAATTGAATTAGATCAATATCATAACTGCAGTTGAGTTTAACAATATGGAATAAGTATCCAATTACATAACTTTGGTCAGCACATGGTTAATGTGAGTAAATGAATGTGTTAGTAAGTTACAAGACATGCTAATAAAGGTTCTTTGCATCTAAAAACAAATTGCACTAATTTTTACTATAGATTTCTGTAGGGCAGAGGCAAGTGGAAGTGTGGAATGAAAACAAAAGCACAAGAGCACATGCAACTGGGTAAATATGAATGAAATTAGGCAGAGAGGTTAAACCTCAAACTGTGCAGATTAATGCAGTCAAAACAGAGCTTACTGTAATGTTACAGTACCTTGAAGAAAAAGTGGAAAATACCCTCACCCATCCCGTACTGCAGCCCTGCTGCCACAACATAGGTGGTGAGCTTGGACTTTTTCTGAGAGAGAAGATTAAGTAGGGTAGAAATGATCAAACAGTTACCAAATAAATAGGACTATAGTATTAACTGGGATGTATTCTAACCGTTTTTCCCAACTTCAAGACAAGCTTCTCCGCACTGGCATGCTCTTTGAAATTAGGATGTGCTCTTTTCCGCCTGTAGTCTTCTTCTAACAAAGGAACTTCAGGATCATCCTAAGAAGTAAAGTAAGACTTTTGTTGAAGTATGAGGTGTTGTTTCTTTCATTGCCATAGGAGTATAAACCAATTTGGTGCAACACTCACAGGATCAGCTGGTTTAGTCATTGACCACGTCATCAACGTTGACACCAAAATGAACATTTTGGGAAATTTAAAGTGATGAATTTCACTGTGAAGAGCTGCAATGAGAGAATCAAAAACATTCAGACAAGCATGAAGTAAGACATACCCATACTTGGCCACATGTAATTTGGATTTAAACTGGACATATAATGGTCACCTGAGATTGCCCAGGTTGCTTCATCAATTACGTCTGTGTCCTCTGAGATGTTATACACAATAACATCACACTCCATCAGGCACTGCAAGAGCTCATCTCTGCTTAATGCCTGAAACAACAAGGTTACAAAAATAACACAGTGAATCCAAGTGAGCATTGTGTCAGGTAAAGTGGGACACTTAAGCCTTATTCAGACAGGATTAGTTTTACCTGGGGAGGTGGAGTAAACAGTATATCATCGCTGTCCAATCAAAACCATGTATGTCCTTTTCACTTTTTTAGTTTTTAGGTTTTTCATGGTTCAACCAAGTGGCTTTTCTGTACACTGTATAAATAGTTCTGGGTGAATAGACCAATAGAAATGCTCGTTTTACAGAAGGTAAAATAGCCCTGAATGTTTACTGGTGTGTGAACGCTCAGTCGGTTAAAATGACTGACTTGGTGCATTCAGGTGGGACTAAATTCACTCAGAACCACTGTAAAAATGACGTAATCCCACTTTCCCATGTTAAACTAATAACATCCAAATAGGCACAATCAAAGTAGATCAAACCTACTTAAAGAGCCCACACATCATAGGCAACCAAATTACCATCCATTCAAATCAAATATATTTGTGTAGTGTATATGTAAACATGTCTCCCCATATAAGTTCTCCTTCAGCCAAATTCAGCAGCCAATCAGAACACTCATTTACATAAACCAGTCTTAAAGGCAGAGAAATAATGAGAATAAGACAGGACAATAGTCCTTTAAAAATAAATCATAGGGTTTTTTTTTGCTTTGTTTCTGTTTCATATGTTGTAATTACATGTGTTGTTTTTATGACATATCTAATTTTTTTTAATTATTACATTTAGAAGCAATTTAGCGGACATCACGTGATTACTGTGCCCAGGGGAGCTGTTTAACTCCCCGTTTAAGTCCCCAATGGAATAGAACAGCAAAACAGCGCCCCCTGCGGTCATTTAGTGTAATATGTGCAAACACTCACCGCGTATTCTTCCAGCGCAAACCTCCTCGCCTCCTTATCTTTATTTCGAACAGTCCCAATGACCTGAAAATGCTCGTCTTGTCCTTTTTTAACTGTGACTTCATCTTCATCTTCATCTTCCTCTCCTTCACCCCCCTCCAGAGACCCCCCATCCGCACAGGTGGACAGAAACTGACAAACATGGATAAGTCTCCCAGATTGCACTTACATAGGCTGGATAGCGAGACCACGCTCGATTGCTTACCTTAGCGATGTTCCTCGACGAATACGAGTCTATATTGTTGATGAAAATCCGTTTGGAGAGCGGGAACCGCGTCGCCATGTTCCCCCCCGTTACTGGACACAATGGTCTCGTCCGCTCGGTTGCTAAGATAAACAAACTGGAGTTTCTAGTGAAATAAAAGGCTAAAAAATTCATTCAGATTAAGAAACCTTTTGTTGCTGAATTGAGGATAACGTGTCAAATAGTGTCTAATTATGCAGTAAAATGATTAAGTAAAGAAAATCCAGTTTCTGGAAGTAAGAACTTTCACTTCTATAATCCAGATTTTACACTTTTTTGTGTGTTCTCTGCAGTGGATTTCTCATTCTTAAAATAAAATAAAAAAAAGTGAATCTGAATGAAGTACAATTTACTGATTTGTAAAATCTTTATTACAACAGTCCATGATTCATTTATTACACTTAATGCTGAAGTCAAACAAAACACACACACACACACACACACACACACACACACACACACACAGTGAAGATGCATCAATTTACTCACAATTAAATCAGTCAAATCCTTGTAAACATTGATCTGGAATTTTCCCTCAAATACACATTAAAAACACGCAGGCACTTTCTGGGTATTTTTAAACACCAGATGGAGATCAGTCTGCATCCACCTGAAAGTTATCAAACTGTGCAAACTCAAATGAGTGTGTCCCTATTGCAGCCCAGCCATTCTTTGGTTGAAGTACCACAGCATTCTTCCACAGAGGAAAACCATTCAGCATCCCAAAGGCATAATCCCCCTGATGGAACATTAGAAAGTGTTTTTCAAGTACAAATATTAGAGTAAGTAAAGGGAAAAGGTAAATAAAGTGACCTAATTAACAAAAATGCAAGTAATCGAAATATGCCTGTTCATTTGTTTAATTTGCAGTACCAAACAATGCCTTTGTTTGGTTGAAAGACGAACAACGCTAAACATTATATTATTGCTGTCCAATGAAAACCATGTATCTTCTTTTTTCTTTTTTAGTTTTTCTTGGTTCAAACCACATGGCTGCTCTGTACACAGTATGAATAGATCTGGATAATGCTTTGCATTATCAAAAATTATTATGTTCTTTGTCTAAAAACTTGTACTAGATTTCTGTTAAACAGTATATGCAAATGAGAAGTACAGGTGAACAATTAAAGCAAGGTAAAGAAAGTTGTACATGGTATATTTATGACTGACACTAGTTGCTGGAATCATACTTTTTTAATAATAGAGGTCCTAGAGTTGAGCCTTGCATGATGCCACAAGACACTCTGTATCACTTGGACACATAAGTACCCAGTAGGGCAGGGCAATATGGACAAAAAATTATATCCTGATATATTTTAGCTTAATGGCGATATATATGATATACTATACAATGTGAAAAAAATTAGGACACCCCATGAAATCCTTTATGTCTTTAACTATATTTAAAAATGTTGAAATTTGATCTTCATTTCTTCTGAGTTGTCTTAATGACAGAGCTCTGTTTTGTGCCCCCTCTATAGTGTGTATGTGAAAGCATAAATAGGGCAGAGTAAAGGAGGAGCTGAGAGCAGGGGCGGAGCAAAGTAGGGAGCAGAATAAAGTTTTTTTTATTGATTGAAACAGAATGTTATTTAAAAACTTTAAAACTCAATATAAATGACATCACCTCAGCTAATATCTCACTGTGTTTATATTCTCATATAGATATACATATCAACTTATCACCCAGCCCTAGTATCCAGTGCAGCATTGTAATGCTGAAGTCCTAGAAGCCAACTCCTTGAACTAAGGAGAACCCATGCTGTTTGTATGTAGGTGACAGACCAAACTGATCACCCTCAAGATGTACTGCAGTACTGAATTGAAGAAAAACAAATAAATGAGTATAGATTTGTAGTGCTAAGAACAAAATGTTTACCTTTACAGTGAGAGTTAATGCATGCCATACAGCTGGTCTTGTCTCTGACAATCCTTTAGCAAGAACTTTTTGTCCACCTTAAACAAACAGAAACCATGGTTAGCAGAGTTTCTCATTATCATAACTTGCAGTGAAAAGCTACAGAGATCATGGTTTATGAAACCTTCATGAAAAAATTGTGAGAAATAAAGGGCAACTCACTGATATCATTGGACACTTTGTATGTGCCATTTCCAAATACCCAGTAAAAGACCCCCATGGCATCTCTTACGGATTCTCCTGCTTGATTCACCCTTGCTGCAATGAAAACACCTCCATTCGCAGTTTCAATGTAGATGTCACAGGACACAGTCAGATTTTGCCTAATGAACAGAAAGCATTGCAGTAGCTTCACCAAAGTCTGCATGTGAGAGCAATTATACTGGATGCACAGAAAAAGAAAACAGTCAAAAAGGAATGTGCTGATGCTGCTTAACATATTGATGCATGAAGAAATGCTTTGTAGAATCTGCGATGAACCCACCAGCTGTGGTCTCCTATGACGCTGATAGTCTGGTCAGCATCGTTAGCCCATGTAACTGGCCGCTGGCTGACAACCTGGCGTAAGGTGAAGACGTGCGGCCCCGGATCTGTGACGTTTCTGAAATACTCAAACACTCCAGTTTGATCAGCAAAATATGGAGCCTCTGAGAAGGGAGGGTTAGCTGAAGATAAGAGGAAGATGATGTGTAAGGGTTAGAAATCTCCGACTGTACAAAGATTTGACTGATACTTTAGAAAACGATTAATTTCATAGAGAAATCCCAAGTGTATCCATAATACAAAGTAATTCAATTATTTATGTATGTCATTATTATTTTGTATCATTTTTCTAAAAATACATTGATTGGAGATCCCATTTTCACAGCAGATTATTGACAAAAAATATCAGTTATTTTCACCTGAAAGCATACTTTATTTAATATATTATAAGATAAAAAATAGGAATAATCAATTCTAATGAAATTGATGCAGGTAAGTTGCTGGCATCAGATAATGCACACATTTTAAAATGTCGACCAGGCTCCTGTAATTTACCACATTGTTGAAACAGATGAAACATCAAATTTACACAAGTTTCCAACATAATTCACAGGCAGTCAGCCAGATAGGACATGTTTGGTGTCCAAATTTTACTTAATTGGTTTCGCACTGGAACCACAAGCAAACATTGGTAACAAACACCAAAAGTCACGTCACCCAAATCTTTCCTGTAAATGAATGACTGAGTATGTCTTGTAACATGTCAATGTGGTTTAATGCACAGCATTATATAAAATGTAAACTATAAAAATGAATAAAATATCACCCATTTTAGCACTGGGAACTCTGTACTCTGCACAGGTTTGTGCTGTCCCTCATCTAGTTTACTTGATTTAAGTAACTACTTAATTAACATTATGGATTCATTAATTTCTTATGCTGAGCCAGGTATTCTGGAGTTGGGAAAACACTAAAATAAGAGAATGAGCTCCCCATGACTAACATAAATCATGAATGTTATCTGCAGGGCAGCGCAGCTAAATAGTGAAGTTTGAGTTCATTTTTATAACTGAATGTAAGTCATCCATTAAAAGAAACATGTCTGTGCAACAGACCTAGATGCAGTCTGTCCAAAATGGTCGGTAGGGTACGGGCAACTATTCACTTCTAGTGCTTGTTTGCCCCACAGCTCCAAAACTAAAAACACCAAACATGCTTTGTTTAATGATTACATTTTGGACTTTCCTCCTTTAAAACTGTCACTGTCAGAGTAGCGTTTCCAAACCCTGGTCCTCGAGGCACCTCTGCCCTTTTAACACACCCCCTGCAACTCTGAAGGGCCTATTAATGAGCTTATTGGTGAAATCAGGTGAGTGGGAGCAGGAAAAACCCTAAAACATGCAGGGTAGGGGTGCCAACAG
Source organism: Acestrorhynchus altus (assembly GCA_034509495.1). Classification (NCBI taxonomy): domain Eukaryota; kingdom Metazoa; phylum Chordata; class Actinopteri; order Characiformes; family Acestrorhynchidae; genus Acestrorhynchus; species Acestrorhynchus altus. The sequence goes on along the minus strand of CM067503.1, from coordinate 33,731,242 downwards.
GATGTATATACAGAGCAAAGAACCAACAAAAAAGCAAAAGATCAAAGAAACTTACAGACATCAAAGTCATCAAAATATTTCTTGGGGAAAGGTGCAGACTTGGGGGGATCAGGGTAGAGGCCTTTTTGTCCACCAGCAATGGTTGTAATTGTATAAACCTCATCAACATCCAGTGCCAAGGAAAAAGATCCATTTTGAATCTGTTAGAACAGAGGATTTATAATGGTGGTGGTATAAATAGTGCCCAGTAATTTTTTATTATTTTGTAAAGAACTCTTTAGCTTTAAGTCCACAGCTAGAGTTGTAATTTATAATATTAATCATTTCCACCTTAATGGGATCAGTCTTCTTGAACAGTACATCCTTTTTGGTCTCAAAATCAAATTTTGTGTACCACTGCTGGAGCTCAGTGATTGCTGCCTAAAAAAGAAAGCAGGCAACATCTAATTAAACCTTCTAGTTAACAAAGAGCCGTCTGGTGATATTAAACATAGACCGCACACTCACAAAGGAGCCTTTGAGCTGAAATGTTGCTGTCTGAGGCGAAATGCTGTAAGGTGGGAGTTGAGGCCGTATGCACTGGGAGTGGTTGTGACTCTACAGAAATAGGAATAGAAAGCACCAGTGTAAGTAATTTGGTCTGAGAACTAAGTGTAAATGATTCACTCGAACTTGTGACTCCTCACAAGACAAAAAGAAGACAAAAACACCCACCATGGTCTCTATTACAATCGTGAGGTTTCCTCTGCCATCCGTTAATGCTACATAACTTCCACCCTGAGCAAGGTGCCCCACAGTGTTCAGATAGCTCCAGCCGGGCTGTGCAAACTGGGTAGTATGAGCTAAACCACAGGCAGACCTTTCTTTAAGCATAACTGTCAATACACAGCTGATCAGTGCATTAAATAACAAGAGTTACGACTATTTCTGAAAAACCATATAACTGTACACAACCTTTCAATGTTTTCAATATAATAACAAAATATATATATATATATATATATATATATATATATATATATATATATATATATATATATAATTTCAAATAATTAGCAGGTAATGAAGAAACTGAAAAAAATGCTCAGAACTGTCAAAATTAAAATTAATATTGATTATGCTTAGTGTTTTTGAAACAATATAAACTCCCTAGGCATAACATTTGACAAGAAATAAGACAATTACGTGTGCACATTTTATCAACTCCATTGACCATACAGGAGCACTTTTTAGTTATACAATTAAAGACCAGTCCATCTGTTTCTCTGCATACTCTGTTGCTTCCTTTCACCCTGATCTTTAATGGTTAGGACCACCACAGAGCAGATATTTGGTGGGTGATGGGTCATTCTCAGTACTGCAGTGACACTGATATGGTGGTGGTGTGTTGCTAGTTTCTTGTTTGAGGCAACTATGAAAACATTGTTTTCTTCTAAAGACCCCACATATTTAAAAGTTTAAATATACTTTACCTAACAACTAAAATGGTATATGAGAGCATAAACCACAAATATAAAAAATTAAGTGCTATAACATTCTAGCTTTGTGAAATTTTATGGTTTTTAAAAAGATGTATCCTGTGTGGATGTGCAACTACAAAAATTCCACCAACAACATAGTGATTGTGTGTTAAGTGTGTGTTGCAATGGTGGATCAGACACAGCAATGCTACTGGAGTGCTTAAACCACTCAGTGTCACTGCTGGACTCAATAGTCCACCAACCAGAAATATCCAACTGTACTGAACTGTGGATAACTGGATCTGTGTGGTCTGGAATGATGCGGCTCCATTCAATACTTCTGGGATGAGTTGGGGAGTTTGGGATGAAGTGGAGTGGTAAGCAACCATCATTCTGACTCCTCTAATGCTCTACAATCAAAGCCCTACAGCAATGTTCCAAAAGTCTTTGTTGGACAGTACAGTCAATTATATAGTGTAGTTCTACTGGTCTACTTGAGAAAGGCCAGTATTTAATTACTGCATTACAATAATTATTACAATAATGATGACATACCATCACCTTTATCCTAGATATTTGGGCATTTTTTCATTCTTATGTGGATCACTATTGGCTGATTACCAGTTATCCATATTGGGGATTCTACCACGTAATTTCCACTCCATGGCTCTTCTGCTGTCATCAAACCATCTCCACCAAAAGAGAGGTCTTCATAGTAACTTGCGATCAGATTCCACGAAATAGTCCTAAAAGACAAGACTATCACTATCACAAAATGACAAACTGAAGAATTTGTAGGTGATTCGTGGCTGAGAGATCATGATTATTTGCAGGGCAGTTTACTCACGAGGTCATCCTGCCATTGATGTAGTTCTGGTTCAGAATACGAGCCCAGCACCCTGCACCTATGTCATTATTAAATGTGCTGTAATCCTCAGAGGACCAAAGCCTTTTCCCCGTAAGCAGGGCCTCCTTCACTGTGGTTGTGCCTGGGTAGTGAACTCTGTCAAAAGAACAGGTCGAGCAGGTCTAAATATGCTAAGGTGAAGTGGTGCATAAGAGAAATGGGTAATAAGGGTAGCAGTGGACAAGATGATTTAATAGAGGTTACATGATATGTCAAAATATACTTTTCTAGTGCTAGCACTACTGATGTACTAATATTCATGTTCTGTTCATATTCTCTTCATTTACTCATTTATACTTCTTGGGGTTTTTGGGTGTCTTCAAATAATCATACACTGATCAACCATAACATTATTACCACCTCCGTGTTTTTACACTCACTGTCCATGTTATCTGCTTTTGTTACCACTTTGTGGTGAGCACTTTGTGGTTCTATAATTAATCCATCTATTTCTCTGCATATTTTTGATATGTTATGCTTCCTTTGACCCTGTTCTTCAATGATTAGAACCCCACAGGACCACCACACAGCAGGTATTCTCAGCACTACAGTGATACTGACACAGTGGCGGTGTGTTGCGCTGGTAAGAGTGGATCAGACACAGCAGTGTCCACTCACTGTGCACCATTAGACACTCCTGACAAGATGAGGTACCACTCACACCAGTGCAACACACATCAACAGTGCTGAGAATACCTGCTGTGTGGTGGTCCTGTGGGGGCCTAATCATTCAAGAACAGGGTGGAATTCAGAACAGCACAAACAGCAGAAAGTTGCAGTTGCTGTTCTGAATTAGGAGGCTAACAAACTATGCAGAGAAACAGGTGGACTAGGTTCTTAATGTTAAGGCTGATTTCTGTATTTATTCTGCACCATGCCCCTTTTTAATAAGAAGTTGCATATATGTTGGTAAAAAATGTGTTACCCAATCACATCAACAGCATCACTGAGATAGGGATCAACCAGTACAGCTTTTGAAATGTCCCAGTTCCCATCTGCTGCTATAATGCCAACGTCTGTTAAACCAGCTCTGTCTAATGTGTCTCGAAGCACCTGGAGGAAGCACAGAGTTTTAAAGACGACAGAAAATTATGAAATGTTTGATATCTATCTAGTTAAAATACAATAGAATATAAAATTATATGTTTGCCTTACTCTGATGTACTTTGCATCAAATTTCCTTTCATTCCATATCTGGAAAAATAAATAAAAGCTATAATAAACCTGACACACGTAATGAGAGTGTGGAGAAATCCCATAATGAAATAGAAAACTCATACCCCTATGTACTCAATATCAAGGCCATGATACTGTTTAGCACCAATGACCCAAGACACAACATAGTTAGCAGTGATGTCTGGAAAGGAGTATGGCCAGTCGGTCCCATTACCAACCCATCCAGGGAATGCCCAAGGAAGGCCTTCAATAAAGTCATAAGATCTGATGTCAGATCACCAAGATAATTGTATGATTATTTCCTTCACACAATGTTCTGAATTTTATCATAAAAAAATGAACACCCACCAATGAGAGTGATGTTTGGGTTCCTCTTCTTGGCTTCCTTCATTAGCCACCATTCATAACCACGGAAAAAATTTGCATCTTTCTTACTGTGCATGTGTGATGGTTCTGTGCCATCTGAAATAAATAATTCACATGAATGTACAGATATACACCAATCAACCATAACAATGTGACTTCCTTGTTTCTTAATTCACTGTCCATTTTATCATCTCCTCTTACCATACAGGAGCACTTTGTCATTCTATAATTACAGACTGTAGTCCATCTGTTTCTCTCAATATATAATTATTAGCCTCCTTTAACCCTGTTCTTCAATGGTCAGGGTTAGGGTTAGGACCACCAGGCACTATGTAGGTGGTTTGACATTCTCGGCAATTCAGTGACACTGACACAGTGATGGTGTGTTACTGTGTGTTGCACAAGTACAAGTGGATCAGACACAGCAATGCTGCTGGCGTTTTTAAACACTGTGTCCACTCACTGCCCACTCTATTAGACACTCCTACCTACCTAGTCCTACCTAGCTCCACCTTGTAGGTAAAGTCACAGACAGAAGCTCATCTGTTTCTGCAGTTTGTGTTGGTCATCTTGTAGTACTTAATCATTGCTCACAGGACACTGTTGGCTGGATATTTCTGGTTTGTGGAGTATTCTCAGTTTCTGATCCACTCGTTCCAGTGCAACACAGACTAACACACCACTACCATGTCAGCATGACTGCAGTGTTGAAAATTAACCAAAGCAATAACCATAATAATAAAGTGTAACTTTAACAAAAGTGTTAAAGGTGGTAAAATGACAACCTGACATTCATATGACTTCTAGAATGACATGATCATGGCAAGAGCCTTTTACAGAAACTCATGCACTTCATATGAATAGAGAATGGCAGACACACTGACAGTTTCTTACCTGTGGTTTGGGCATCACCACCTATTTCCACTTTAAGAATATGTAGTGAAGCTCCAAAGTTGGGCTTGGAAGAAGAAAGATGTTCCAACATTAAACAAAAGTGAGAACAAACACTTGGCAAATCTAAATACTGTACTCAGAGCCATCATGGAAAGTTAATCTCAGGTGGACAGAGTTATTTTATAAGAGTTCAATCACACACTTTAAAAATAACAGTGCTTTGGAGATTCTTTGGCATGACCCTAAAGAACCATCTCTCAGCTCCAGTCCTGGTGAGGATCTAACTGGTACATTTATTATATTGCCTCAGCATATTGTATTGCACATATTAATCAAAATTATTTAGAGTTATCTACATATTCCTATTCTGTGACTTCATAACAGGTGGGTTGTTTTTTAGTTTCATGCATTTTAGACCCTTTAATCTAGAAAACTGTCTCCATATATGTCAATGTCACTATAAAGCTTTAAGGCTCAATATCTGCTCAGAATGCAGACTGAACCTTATAGCTCCAAGAAAATGGTCTGCTTCAACTTCAATGGTAGTATACACTGTTGGCCAGTCCAAAAGAGTACCCTAATCTTAGTTCCCTAAGAAACTCAAAGTAATGTAAACATTCTGTACTAATTTACTCAATACATGTGTTAATGTGAAGAAATGTGATATTTAAAGAATGTTATATTTAGAAGTCTAAGATTTGTAGCTTTAATATTTTTATATATGTCATGTGCTGTGCTCTTTTGCCCTTTGATATTCATTGTGCTGCTGTAATATATGATTTTCCCCTTAGGATCTATCTATCCATCTATAACTATCGATCTATCTATTTATAATGAGGTGCAGTTTGGTAAACATAAAGGTAATACTGTCACTAGGATGGCACCAAGACATTTAAGCAATTTAAATTCCTTTATGATTAGTTTTTTTTTTAGAAGTTAAGATTCCAAAAAGGTGCACTTTCGTATATATGTGTACAAAGATGGGCAACAACCTGCAGTGCAAACATTTCCCTTAAAATCAATCTGCCAGAACCAATACAAATATGTAAACCTCTATAATGAAGAGTGTAACCATTATATCCAGCTACCTTGAAAAGGTAATCCAGTATCTGACTGCGATAAGGTTCTTTATAGTTGATCAAAAGTCGTGAAGTGGCCTGGGGGAACAAAACACATCTGAGCTGTCAGTGTCAGTTCCAGAAATCACCCAAAACTAGACAAAAGCAGAGATGACCTACCCCTCCTCCACTTAAGCCCCCTATCCCATCAAACTGCCTCCCCAGCCCAATCCAGTCATCCAGAATGTAAACCTCAGCCAAGCACACGCAGAAACACGGGCCAAGCAGCAGAACCCTGGCTGACACCATCTCAAACGAGCTGCTGCCAAAAGAGCAAGTGATTAGCACATGAGCCTGGTGTCCACCTTAATGTTGCTGCTGCTTCCTTGTTTACGAGCGTGACTCCCTGAACTCTCTGAAGTTCTGACAGACCCACTCAGTTTAGTTAGTTTCACTCTTCACACGGATGTACAGGCGTGTCCACACATAGGGGGCAAAAGTGGTAAAGTGTGAAAAAAGAAAAATGAAACACTAAAACCATTTAAAACACATTTTAATCCGATATATCATTTATAGCGCCCGTAGGTCGTGAATCGCTTAGGCTCTTCCAACGTAACGCTATGTTTATTCTTAGCAACCTCCTCGACTAGAATAAAGAGAGAGAATATAATCTTAAAGGCGGTTTTGGTGAATTAAAGTCTGGCGGGAGCGGCGCGAAACGAGCAAAAACAAACGAGGGTCCTGAAGGCGGCTTTCTGACGTAATCGAGAGGTTGGGCTGCGATTGGCCGTTTCTGTCAACGCGATTTCATCAACAAGGAAGTGGAAAGTGGAGCGGGGTGCTTTGGAAGTTCTGAGAAATAATAATAATAATAATAATACTACATTAAATATTTGATATAAACAGTGACCCGGGGCGGACATGTCGGTGAAAACGCCGAAGCAGACTGTGCTTAACCCGGTGAGGTGAACACGGGGTAGTTATTCAGCGGTGACTGTAGTCAAATGTTGTCAGAGTGGTGGGCTGATAAAGGATCCAGCGGTTCGTGGGACGAGACTGAAGTTTGACTCTTATTAGTTTGATTGTTTCTCGTGTGCAGTGCGCTTTGCTCGGGTTGATCGCCTCTTTTGCAAATTGTTCCACCTTAAATGATGGCGGTTGCCTCGCTGTGTCCGTCCAGCGCTGGTGTGCCTCTGCAGTGCCATTTAAGTTGGAACGAAAAATTAAAAACATCTACTTAAAGTCGCCGTTTCGACCTAATATTGTTCAGACAGTTAAGACAGTTGGCAGCGCTTCAGAGCTCAGTGTTTCCCAGTGGTGCAGGCGCTGCTTTGGGGTAAATAAGCATGAACTCATTCTCGATAATGTTTGTTAATAGACGTCCGTAAGTAAATTAGTTACTACGTGAATTCACTCGCAGTTTAACGAGTAGTCTGATCTGTTATTGACTGTTATTGAGTACTGAGAAGCGTTTATCCTGCAGTTCAGCTCGCAGCCGCCAGAGGAGGCCAGAGGAGTGGACCAGCTGAGTGTATAGAATTTGTTTTATCAAACAAATATAAAAAGATTCTTCATAAACAACAATCTATTCTTAGTAGTAGTAGTTATTGTGCTAGTATTAGTAGTAGTTGTTGTAGTATCAGTAGTTTTTGTACTACTAGTGGTATTAGTAGTAGTATCAGTAGTGGTTGTAGTAGTGGTTGTAGTAGTAGTATTGGTGGTAGTAGTAGTAGTAAAGCTGAACATCGACCCACTGTGCTTGCACACAGGGGAATATGTCCTCCGCATTTAACCCATCCACGCACAGTAGTACACACACTTACACACTAGGGGGTAGTGAGCACAAGTACCCGGACTGGTGGGCAGTCCTATCCACTGCAGCTGGGGAGTTAAGTGCCTTACTCAATGCACTTCAGTCATGTAGTGGGATGACAGAAGTGGGATTTGAAACCTTCCCGTCACAAAGTCGCCAGACCACAACTGCCTCCAACTACTACTACTACTAGTACTAGTAGTAGTAGTAGTAGTAGTAGTAGCAGTAGTTGTAGTTGTTGTGTTTGTTGTTGTTGGTGTTGTGGTAGTAATTGTAGTAGTTGTGGTAGTAGTGTGTACTATCATAATGTAATGTGGAATATTTGTATTAAATAGTTGTTAGCCAAATATGCACAATAATTTATTACAAAAGTTTGGGCACACCCAGGCCAAATGACAAAATCAAATATGCTTGTCATGTAACTGAATAATTGCACATCCTCTACAGAAAAACACTTCTGTGTATTAAAAAGTATAATTGCTGTCAGAAGCTTAACTGGTTTACTTAATTTCTTAATTACTTTAATGTCAAAAAATGAATACATTTATTATAAAAAATAATACAGTAATAAATACATTTCAAATCAATTTTGTCACATTACACAGGTGTAAGGGTGAGTGAAAAAAGAAAGATAAAGAATATGCCTATATGTAATACAAAGTATTTACATATTAACTTACACTATACATACATTATACATTCATATACATACTAAACGTAAAACCATGATTGATGTATACAAACAATACTAATTTCAAAATTAATCTATTTTCTCACTACTTACTTTCCCCTCCTCTGTCCTAAGTGGTAGTGGTGGTGGTGGTGGAGATGATAGTATTTTTTTCCCTCTTTATTTAAAGCAACCTTGGGTATTAGAAAGGAACTATTTAAATTCAATAAAAACAATAATAATATTTATTATTATTATTATTATTATTATTATTATTATTATTATTAGTAATAGTAATGTAAAAAAATATGAGAAAATTAATTCAAATAGCAAACAGTATGACAAAACTAATATGATGTTTTTGATTTTTCAGACTGTCCCCTTTGCTGTAACCATCCTTGGTGGACTCCATCCAGGTGAAATGGTTCTGATACAGGGTTCTGTTCCCAGTGATGTGGAGAGGTGACTGATGTTTGTATGAAAACCCGAATGAAATAGTAATCAGCAGGTTTATCCAGTTATTCCTGAGGTTTTATCATGGAATAAAGTAATAACAACATCTATATATTCCAGGAACTAAATAACAATCTCTGATAACTTTACATTAACATATGTTGCAGGTTTCAGGTTGACTTCATGTGTGGCAGCAGTATTAAGCCCAGAGGAGACGTGGCTTTCCACTTTAACCCTCGCTTTAAAAAGTCACATATTGTCTGTAACACGCTGCAGCACGAACAGTGGGGCAAAGAGGAGATCCACCATCTGATGCCATTCAGAAAAGGAGCAGGGTTTGAGGCCATCGTGCTCATAGAGAAAGATGTGTTTAAGGTGAGTTTCCATATCACTGCTGATGTGTCCCTGACCCATCTGAGGAATTGTATATAAAGTCTTGTTGAGATACTTTCAGCAGATTTCTTTCTGTAATTGTTTTTAATTAAACTTAATCATGGCAACTGCTTCTGTTTTGAATTTCTTGGCCATAGCACTCTCTCCCAGTGCAATGCTGTCTGTTAAGCTTTGTATTGGAGCTGGGGACCTGGTGCTTTCCTCTGGCACATGGCAGAGGCATGTACTTGCCTTCACCCTCCTAGTGTCAGGATCATTGTGTGTGATAGTGGGAGAGACCTAACGGTACATGTCTTGTTCTTGATTTAGATCATGAATTGTGCTTAAACTGCATTAAAAAATGGTTCCAAGTGTCAGAACTTAGTCTCTTCTCCTGCCAGTAGTATGCCTTGCAAGCATGCACTCATATGCTGCTGTTTCAGTGATTAATGCCATTCATTCTTTTTATGTAGATACCTTAATACTCTTTCAGTGTCTTAATATTATTCTAACAGCTCTGATGATGCGCACCATGATGATAGATTACTCATTATCTGAAACATGTGAAACAGGTTAATCAGTTTTGTGTCCAATATATGTCAGTGTATGTTTTATAATGTTCTACAATGAAATATGGAACAATTAAACACTGATATTATATATGATATATAGGTATTATAAGTACAGAGAATAAAATGCAGTTGCTTTGTGAGAAATGAAGCCCTCTCGGTTTATTTACTAACTCTGAAGTATTGGCTCAGTGTTATCCCTCATATAAATGCAGTGACTAAACTATTTGTGATGTAGTTTTTACCTCATGGGAAATGGAATGTGGAACTTGTCAACATCATCCTCATTATATTGATTAATTTATTAATTAATTAGATTTATTTTTCAATTTTTACCCAATTATCTCCCACAAATTGTGCCAATTCCCGAGCCCCATTATAGTACTCCTCCTATCACTTGATATGCACCTGACACTAGGGGGAGAGAACGAGCACATGCATTTTCAACCTGCTGATATTTGCATCCTCACTGGACAGCCAATGTGCTTGGAGGAAAGCACTGACAGACACCTGTGCCGACCAGCATCACACTGAGTATGTGATGTGGGGAGAGAGTGCCATCTACCCACCCAGAGAGGGAGCGCAGGCCAATTTTGATTTGATTCTGGCTGCCAATGGCAAGCAGCATGACCCGTGATTCAAACTCATGATCCTTGGATCAAAGTGGTTGTTAATAGTTGTAGAACTTTCCCCATTGCCTTCTGTAGTTTGTTCTCAATACTCTGATCCATAACTATTAGTTGCCAGAATGTGAGCTACAGAACCTGAGCCTATGCGTGTGTTGTGTTTCTCTTTATCTGCAGGTGGCGGTAAATGGTGCACATGTTCTGGAGTACAAGCACAGAATAGATCTGGATAAAGTGGACACATTGGCGATATCTGGCAAGGTTAACATCCAGGCTGTTGGATTCATTCCAAGTACAGTGAGTACCTAACGTCATGATCTAAAAAAATCTAAAATACAGTTTTTCATGAAAAAGTGTGAAGGGGATGTGAGTAAATGTGAATATTTTGTGTGTGTTTTCAGAGTTCAGCCGTTTCTCCAGCTGCTGTGAAGGGGTTAAACACACAGGCCTGTGTGAGTTGAAGTGTGTGTGCGTGTGTGTGCGTGTGTGTGCGTGTGTGTGCGTGTGTGCGTGTGTGCGTGTGTGCGTGTGTGCGTGTGTGTGTGCGTGCGTGTGTGCGTGTGTGCGTGTGTGTGTGCGTGTGTGTGCGTGCGTGTGTGCGTGTGTGCGTGCGTGTGTGCGTGCGTGTGTGCGTGCGTGTGTGCGTGCGTGTGTGTGCGTGTGTGTGCGTGCGTGTGTGTGCGTGTGTGTGTGTGTGTGCGCGTGTGTACAGTCATTTAAACATATGGAAATTTTACCTTAATTTTCACTCTATTGATAGAAGGAGGTAAAAGAATTAAACACACACAACTGAAGAGTTTTTTAAAAGCGTCTTTGAGTGTCTTGAAAAGCGCCATATAAATAAAATGTATAATTATTATTATAAAATTGTTGAAATTGTCTTTTAAAGATTTTGTAATGTTTATTGTATGAGAGGAGACTTGAGAAGAATGTAAGATCTTCTGTAGAAAGACTGACACTGAAACATCACACAGCTACAGCTTTCTTAGAAGAGAGTGTGTAATATAACCCTCAGAATTGGACTGGCTAAGTGTATATTTTCCCCCAAATTTCCACAGATACCTCTGATTGGTCATAGCCTCCTTGTTCACAAATGAGATAATCCACATGACACACTCATTAATAGGAACAATATGCTGCAGCAGCGTTTGTTTCATTTCATTAGTAAAAGGGGGATTGGAACAGGACTGAAATGACTGAGCTCTGGATTCCCTCCACCAGTAAATCTGCACACATTCTGCGTTAAAATAACTAAAATAGGTTTTTCTGTGTTTGCACACACTTAAGAGATTCATACTGGATGACAGTCACACCACAGTTAGTTGTGTCAGAGAGTAAAACATTGCAGAGTCATACTGGATCAGAACCATTATTACTTACAGTAGGTCTGTGAAAAACAGTGTAGACTTAATTAAAACCACACCATAGTTATTACTGTCAAAAACGATCTGTGTCTAAAAATGTCTACTCATGTTTTACAGCTTTCATGGAAGAATGAACTTTCAGGTTTTAGCATTGGGGTCACAATTTCAGATCATCTAGGGGTTTTCTTTTTGCTGTTAATCAAAATAGAGGGTCAGTTCCTGACCCTTATAATAGCACAAGGGTTAAAATCACATCGCCGTCAGACTGTACAAACAGCACACACTCCATGCTAATATTATTCAACCCCTCTTTGAAGTGTTTCTGGAGACTCACTGACTCACTCATGTTTATGTTGTCATAATTAAAGCAAGGTTAAAGATGAGAGAATTATTTTGGGTGGGAATGGGTACCATTATCTCAATATCTCAGATTTCCGAGTGCAGATAGAAACGTGTATCTCTAAAGGCAGAACACTGTTCTAAACTCATTTTTACATGCTGTGCATGCCCTCCTCTGTCCTGCAGGCTGTGCTGTCAGAGTCTGATGATATGGTGAGTACATGTTGCACTACTTCATGTAGACCTACTGTATGTATGAAATCTGTGTCACAGTTGAATCTGTACCAGTTGTGTTTAATGACGTCTCATCAGATTCATTGTTTTAGTTTAAGACACAGCTGGATAAGTACATGTGAAATGAAAATAAGGTACAGGAATCACATGGGATCTGATTTGTCTTTTTGTGTATTTTGTCTTTTCAGAGTCTTCCTTTTAAGCGAAAGCTGTTGAAGGGATTGAGTTCAGGACAAACAATTACAATCAAAGGCAGAATCACTGTTTTTTCCCACAGGTATGGTGATACAATAGAGTAATAGAACACTAGAGTGAGTGTGTTTATCGTGAAATCTGCATGGGTGGGATGAAATGGTCGTATTTCATCACAGCCGTACTGTTATTTCCGATAATGCACAACCAATATTCTATTGATTTAATACACAATGTGGGGAAGAAAAAGAAGCAAGAAATTAATAAACTCAGCCATGAATGTTGCGGCACAATTCTCCACTCACTCACTGCACAGCCTGCAGCTCCTTCTCCAGCTGCTTACACAAACCAACACATTATACTCCACTCACTCACTTCACAGCCTGCAGCTCCTTCTCCAGCTCCTTACACACACCAACACATTAGACTCCACTCACTCACTGCACAGCCTGCAGCTCCTTCTCCAGCTCCTTACACAGACCAACACATTAGACTCCACTCACTCACTGCACAGCCTGCAGCTCCTTCTCCAGCTCCTTACACAAACCAACACATTATACTCCACTCACTCACTGCACAGCCTGCAGCTCTTCTCCAGCTCCTTACACAGACCAACACATTAGACTCCACTCACTCACTGCACAGCCTGCAGCTCTTCTCCATCTCCTTAAACACATTAAATTCTGTTCCTTAGTTATCATATGAGATCTTGCTGTGATCTCAGCCCCGGGGAGTCCAAAGACTGTCCAACCGCATGCCTCATGGCATTTTGCCACCAAACATGTATAGTGCACAAGCAGATAATCCCATATATACCCCAAACCATGACCACAAACACAGTCTAATTGAGTTTCGGTCACTGTCTCCATATGCCAACGGCTGAGTTTTTTAAAATTGTCTGGGAGAGATAATTTGCACCTAAGCAACTGCAGTTGGCCCACAATCAGGGTGAGCCAATGAGAAACTCATAAAAGTTCAGGGCTCTTACTAAAGGAATTGCTGCTGTTATTCACTTAGCAGCACTTTTCCACAGAGTGATACCATGTTTATGGGACAAAAAAGTGCTGTTGTGGCATTATTTATGGCAGTCAATATACAGTGCTTCCAGAAAGTGTTCACAGCTCTTCACTTTTTGTTATGTCACAGCCTTATACCAAAATGGATTAAATTCATTTTTTCACTCACAATTTTAGGAACAATACTCCACAATGACAATGTAAGAAATGTTTGTTTGAAATCTTTGCAAACGTATATAAGTATTTACAGTCTTTGCCATGACACTCAAAATTGATCTCAGGTGCATCTTGTTTCCACTGATCATCCCTCAGATGTTTCTACAGCTTGATTGAAGAACACCTGTGGTAGATCCAGTTGATTGGACATGATTTGGAAAGGCACAAACCTTATATAAACACAGTGAATGTCAGAGCACAAACCAAGCCAAGATATCTAAGGAATTGTCTGTAGACCTCAGAGACAGGACAAAAATTCTGCTGCATTGAAGGCCTGATGTACTGTAGGAGGCATAACATATTATAAACTTGTAATATTTGTCATGTATGACTGTATTTGTCTGATTGAAGTTTGTTTGTTTTGATATTCTTCCTGTGTGCTTGGCTGTGTATAGTTTCAGTATAAACCTGCGTGTGGGTAACTCTGAGGATATTGCACTGCACCTGAACCCTCGGATCAAAGCGGGATTGTTCGTTCGTAACTCGTACCTGTCAGAATGCTGGGGTCCGGAGGAACACAGTCTTGCCAGTTTTCCATTCATCCCAGGGGAATACTTTGAGGTATCGGGTCCTATCATACAGCTGCTAGCACAGACAGCATAGCACTGGTCATTGTAGTGTACACAGTTCAAATGATTGGTGTTAAAGTTTTCAGTAATGTAAAATCAGCCAATTACAGTACAATATTGTAATTTGCTCATCCTGTGTAGCATCACAGATTTCTATTCTTCTTGCAGATAATTTGCAAGAAGCTGTAAAATACTATATACACACACCAATCAACCATAACATTATGATCACACCTTGTCCCTACTCTCAGTATTGTATCAGCTCCACTGACCATACAGGAGCAGGTTGTAGTTCTATAATTACAGACTGACTGGGTCATCTCTTTCTCTGGATACTTTGTTAGCCTGCTTTCATGTTCATGTTCAATAGTCAGGACCACCACAGAACAGGTATTATGTGGGTGGTAGGTCATTCTCAGCACTGCGGTGACACAAACATGGTGGTTGTATCATTAGTGGAGCTGATATGCACAGTGAGTGTAGAAAGTCATTATGTTGTAAATAATGAGAAATAAAATATTGGAATTGGAAGAATATTAAATAACTGGTCATCTCTTCTTCCCTGCTCCAGTTGATTGTCCTGTGTGAGGCGCAGCAGTTTAAGGTGGCTGTGAACGGGGTCCATCAGTTCACTTATAAACATCGTGTGCAAGACTTAAAGCGCGTGGACGAGCTGGAGATTCTAGGAGATCTGGAGTTGATGGATGTCAAGATGTGGTAACCGGGTGCAGCCTATTGAGGTCATGAGACACACCACAGCCAGGCTAAAGACTTCCAGACTCCGCTCATCACAAACTAGTTGTTGAATCAGGCTAGGGAGAAGCCACTGAATGCAGGACCTTCTGCTAAATCCCTTCTGAATTATGGGTGTTGTATATTTTCCAGTAATAGCAATATCGTTACACGTTCTTTCTGACCGTAAACCCAGATGGTGAGAGCACATATCACATGGCTTTTTGGCTGCGAGCTGTGGGGAATTCTTCAGCCTGGCTGTGGAGTTCATTTTTATTCTCCTTCCTGTTATTCTTGCCACTATACACAGTGAGAGCTTTTAACACCGCAGCAGGGTCTCTCATCAGTCGAATAGGTAATAACACTGTTTCCTCTATAACCACTTCAGCCTCTTTAGCTAAACATAGAATAAATGACAATCATAGCTTCAGGCCTTACGGATGGATATCTTCTTTTTTTTTTTTCTTGGGTAATGTGAGTACTGTTCCACCTACTATAAAAGTTTGGTTTAACTTGGTGAACTATAAGCCATACAGTGATATGCAAAGGTTTGGGCACCCCTGATCAAATGAAACATTTTATTTTGTAACTTAAAGGTAGTTTTTGTTCTGTAACATAATTGGGAAAAAAGAAATATTGTGATCACATGAAATGGGTTTTTGTAAATATGGTAAACACAAATGATTTAGAATAGGGCTGGACAATATTGGAAAAAAAAAACTTAAATTGCAATGTTTTGTTGTGCAATATATTGAGTGATATTAAAAGAGTAATTTCACTAGGAATTTTCACCAGGTTTAGGGCCCTGTGCTTTCCGTGAGGATGTATATGTGATGCATTTACCTGAAAGGAATAAAAACAAAACAACTAAAAATCTAAATGTGGACAAATAAAAAAATTAGAAAGGGTCATATAGGTTTTATTAGAAGTTCCAAAGTGTCAATGATCCCATATTTCATGATATTAATAATGGCTTAAACAGCCTCTGGTAAATATGTTATGAAAGAGTGTGAATATTTCTTTATCAAGCAGCAAAATGTTTTGAAATGTTTAATTTTACTTTGCACAAGATATTGCATGTGCTGCAGTGTTACTATATGCATTTGTGCACATTGCGAAAAGGATGCTGAAACGATGATGCAACTTTGCAGCCCTACTTTAGAAAGTGCAAAAGAGGTGTAGGATCTGTAGAGAATGTACACTTCAAAAAATCAATAGTGCATGTAATTTGACCATGGGTTCCCAAACGTTTGTTAAACGTTTGTTAATATTGCTCAATAAGCTTTGTCTGTGTTCAACTCCCACTATCTGTCCTAGCCTGTATAATAAGGGGAAATTTCCAATCGAAACCATTGTTTAATGGGTTACATGTTGATATGATATGTAGTGCAGCCTTGCATTTGTCAGCCTCATTGTTCTGATAGAATTCATAATTTTGTGTCCTTTTTTTCCCCTTCCTTCATTAATCACATATAGTGCACTATGTACATACAACCACTGAGAATCCTTACAGCTATGTGGCTTTCTTCTGCATTAACTGACTAACAGCTTGTCCACCAAAATCTACTTCAATTCAGCTGTAGTTTAATCTTTATTTCTTATTTTTAAGTTCCTCCCACCTTAAAGATTATCTCCAGACATGACCAGAACATCTCCTATGGCACCACTGTAGGCAGGCGAGAAGGCACCTTTATTTCTGGTACAGCGATGGTTACATTTGTGTCCCTTTATGCATCAGATTTCAAAATCATCCTGATAAATCCACCTTTTACTCCACAATGTGTGTAGATTTATGCAATCCCTGTTTAGAAGTTTGAGTTTTTAAGAACACACTACCTTTACCATATATTAAATCCAACATATATATATATATATATATATATATATATATATATAACCTCAAGTACACAAATCACATGACCATAGTTCAGAAAGATATAACTAATAAATGTGTGTACTGTACAGTTTCATTGTATTGTTGGGCATCTTAAGGCCATTCATAAGAATTAAATTGTCTTGTCAGATCAAATAATCCTGCACAAAAACTTACTGCAAGCAAAGCTTATGAAAGTTTGAAATAAGCAAAGCACGTAAACGGATCAGGAACGCATTAGAGAATATGATGTCTGGAGCCTTTTAGGCCTCAAGGCACTGACATTTAGCCCTGCACTCTGTAGACATCACAAACACATTTCAAATAGGCCAGGACACCTAGAAATCATTATGGAGGAACATGGCATTTGTAGTTGCTAAAAGCCAAATTCCAAGGGACGATTGGGTGCCATGTTTGCTTTTTTTGTTGTTTGTTTGTTTTTTTGCACAAATCCAGAAATATGTTCAGGAGTTTGACCAAGTTAGGAGCAAACCAAATGAAGGTGACCCTTAAAATGCAAATATGCCACAGTTTATGACAATGCATGATTAATGTCAGATCATTATTTGATGTGGGCCAAATGTAATCCATCAGGCAAGACATGATTGGTGTCTAAAGTCCCACCAGTTTTCCTAAATTTTCACACAATTCACTGATTGTGTGATCTGAATAGCCAGATCAGAAGATTTTTACATCTTTCTGACTCAGCATTTCTCATATGTGTGCAGAACTGAAGGGAAAATGAGGATAGTGAGGGAACAAACTGTGGGAAGGTCACGGTTTCTAATGAAATAGGCAAATGTAGCCAAAGACGGGCGTGGTTTAAAGATGCAAAACAAAGAAGTGGCCTGAATATTGTGTGCTTTTTCTCAGTGATAAGCCCAGCTGTCAGTCACTGCAGCTCTGCCAAAAATTAAAGTAAAGCTCTGGGAGCAAAACTTTTGCCCATGCATGCCAGTGTGGGAGTGTGACTGTTCAGATGAATGTCAGATACTGGTTACATTATAAAGGTAGAAAATCCAGAATTGGGCCACTTTTCTGGTCGTGTGAATGCCGCCATTGACATCGGGCAGCATATTCTTAAATATTTCATGTAATATTACTCTCCCACTCTTTAGGGGGTGTTTAAGAGAAATTAAACTGACCTTATTATTAAATATAATGTTTATGTTTTAACAGTCAAATTACACTCAACATTCGAAAATTTGGTGGAATTCCCCTTTTAAGTAATCTTGAATAGAATTGCTAATATTGTTTCTGACACTGTTGTCTTTGAACATGGACAGACATAAGCAGCATTCATTCTTTGTTTATTTTAGCTGCTTATTTTTGTCCATGTTCAAAGACAACAGTGTCAGAAACAATATAAGCTTATTTCAGGTAAGAAAGTGCAAATAAAGTGGAGAAATTACTTTGACAGAACACTGAGGCTTTC
Organism: Acestrorhynchus altus; assembly: GCA_034509495.1. Lineage (NCBI taxonomy): Eukaryota > Metazoa > Chordata > Actinopteri > Characiformes > Acestrorhynchidae > Acestrorhynchus > Acestrorhynchus altus. The sequence goes on along the minus strand of CM067503.1, from coordinate 33,712,908 downwards.
ATTTGAGCACAGCTGAATTCATTGAAGATAGTAGGTTTAATTATTATTGTAATAACTGACATTCTTCTCTTTTCAGACAGAGCTGATAACTTAAAAGTTATCAAAGAGCCCTTTCATGCTGAGGAATCAGCTCAGTTATATGCATGTTTTCAGCACTCTGTATTCTGTCTATGCAACTTCCAGCTGATCCTGTCTGTTATAGCCCTAAACATGAGGTACTGAAGCTGAAAATGTTGCCAGAAGTGAGCATATCACACTCGCTCACACGATACCCACATGTATCTATGCTCTGTCCACAAATGCTTTTATAGGAACTGTCCCAGTGAACCTAATTAATATGGGCTGGACTGTGTAACATTGAGTGTCCAGTTTAAAATGAAGCATTACTGAGCTGGACTATATTTTGAAACTCAGCAGGTTGGAGTTGGTACCATTGAATTTATCTGCATTTAACTGGATTACATGAAACAAAAATACCTGAACTGTAATACCATTACAATATGCTATGGTGTGCTACTCATTCAAATGAGATTTTTGTTCTGCACTGTGTTAAGCTTTTCCTGTCTAATTTTGGACAAAGCATAGATCATTTGGTGGAAACGTGAAGGATCAGTAAAATTAGCAGTGATTTTCAGTGAACAGGGTTTGAAACATTGTTCCATGTTGTTGTTCTTGTCACTCTAATATCAGGGGAAGGTGTAATTTATGTTGCTTCTTGATACAATTAATATATTGCAATTCTTTTCTATTTTAATCTGTAATTCTGAACAAATTCTCTACATAAACTGCATTAATACGTTCTGCTGGTTTCCTGTGTATTTCTTTTAAGATGTAGATCATTACAAATTTACTACAAGTTATAGATTGTTACTCTAACCTAATCCTGGTGCCCCTTGCGCTGCACATTTTGGAGGATTGAGTTTAAGGACCCCTGCTTTACTGGAACAGTAAGGCTGTATACCTCAATCAGCCATAACATTATGTCCACCTCCTTGTTTCTTCTCTCACTATCCTCAGCTCCACCCACTATACAGGAGCACTTTGTAGATCTGCAGTTACTGTAGTCCATCTGTTTCTCTGCATACTCTGTTCGGCTCCTCTCACCTTGTTCTTCAGTGGTCAGGACCCCACAGGACCACCACAAAGCAGGTATTATGACAGCGCTGCAGTGACACGGTGGTGCTGTTAGTGTGTGTTGCGCTGGTGCAACTGGATCAGACACAGCAGTGCTGCTGGAGTGTTTAAATCCCTCAGTCTAAGTGCTGGACTTGGAATAGTCCATCAACCAGAAATATCCAGCCTGTGAGGACGGATGAAGGAGAAGAGGATTATCATCCCAAACTGTGCAGAAACAAATGAGCTTCTGTCTCTGACTTTACATCGACAAGGTGGACATCTACAGTGAGTGGACACAGTACTTAAACACTCCAGCAGCACTGATCCATTCACATCAGCACAACACACACTAACACACCATCCCCAGGTCAGTGCTGAAAATGACCCACTGTTCTGTGGGGTCCTGACTACAGTCTGTAATTATAGAACAATACAAAGTGCTCCAGTGTGGTAAGGAGGAGCTGATAAAATGGACAGTGAATGTAGAAACAAGGAGGTGGTCGTACATGGTATGTCACGATGATATTTATATAGATGCAGGCATGAATTCCATACAAAGTTGTGAATTTATTGACAAGATATCACCTCTACAACAGTAAATCAGTGAACTTGTATTTTGGCACATAATCACATCACCATGTGTTGGCACCTGATTGGAACATTTCAACAAAAAAAAAAAAGAAAGAAAGAAAAAGAAATCTGATGTAGTAGGTCCATAGCATATTCCATAATCACTGATTAGACCACCATGGCATTGTCAACAGAACCCCAGAGATATTAAAAGGCAGTGAGATTGCATTTAAATTCAGCTGTCAATTTTAAAGTGGTACATCAGTCCACATGCAAAGGTGGAAGAACTGCAGGCTGTGTCTCCTGGGGCTAAATAATAATCTGCTCTCATTAGCCTCTTGACCACATAGATATGTTTTGTGGAGTGACTCACTTGCACAATGATATTGAAACAGCCATTCTAGGAACAGAGCTTAGCTATCAGGTTTATAGGCTGATTTTAAAGTCCTTTTGGTCCTTCAGCACACATTCCACTTTGAGGCATAAATGCGAGTTCGCTTGGGGATGTTTATCAACAGAAGAGCTGGAAGACTGCCTTTGGTCCTAGTTTTGGGGCTCGCATATTTCTGTGGTCTGTGGGATCTTGCGTTAGAGATAAAGCTCACTGGAAGGAGCCGTTTGATCTGTGAGGGTGAAATAAGGGATGCATCAATATGGAATTTTTTGCCAATAACAACAACCAATAATGAATACCTTTGTTGGAGCATATACTGTCAGACTGTAACCCATACTAGTGCATCTCTTTTATATTCATTATATTTAAAGTTATATATTTCGAGCTTTTTGTTTTAAAATTGATACTGTGATTAGTAATGTATTCAATTTCAAGTAAGATTTTCTAATAATTTTCTATTATTTTAGTGGCTTAGTTATAAGCCATACTAATCAACAGTAAAACAAAAAAGACTAGAAATATCATTTGATGTGTAATGAATATATAATGACCTGTTTGAATGAACTTGTGATCATGAATGAGTTTTTTTTATAATAATGTAATTTTTTTGAGATACACCATATATAACTGCTAGGAGTATTGCTGATTGGAACCAAAGTTCACAATGCCACAAATTGTATTTAACAAGGTAGTCTGTAGTGCATCTGTTTCTCTGCCTCCTTTCACCCTGTTTTTCAATGGTCAGAACCCCACAGGACCACATCAATGTCACTTCAGTGCTGAGCATAACCCACCAACAACATAATACCTGCTCTGTGGTGGTCCTGTGGGGTCCTGACCATTGAAGTACAGCGTGAAAGGAGAAACCGATGAACTACGGTCTGTAGTTACAGAAATACAAAGTGCTCTATCAGGAGAGTAAAAACAAGGAGGCGGTTGTAATGTTATATATTATTGATGTATGACCCACTCTAAATGAAATGCATGTTCAGCACAAAGTCCAGGGTCAGTGACTGGATTCAAGGTACTGATTTGTGCATCATTGTTTAGTCCGTGCAGGCATTTTTGCTCTAATTCAGTGTTCACTCTCTTCAATTATGAATTCCTGACTATAAGTAATACATTCTGAGACGAGATAATGCACTGCTTTATAAAATGTAAGTCTTGCTTCAGAGTCAGATTTAAGCCATAAGCAAAATGTGATTAATCACTGCTTTACATAGTCCTTCCATTTTCACATACTCGAAAGTAATTTAAAGGAAGTCGACTGATACCGTTTCATGCCAGCTGGTGCTTGTTCCTTCACTCAATCGCATATTAAGCAGATAAAAGGTCTGGAGATGATTGCCAGTGCTTACTTTGCATGAGATGATTGTTCATGGAAACGGTCAGTATGCTGTCCAAAGAGGTGTCGATACAAGAGAAGGAGGCAATTATTTGGCCAAAACAAAGAAACGTATCCGAGAAGGCAGAATCATCAGGAGTGGCCAAGACAACAGCTTGGTACATTCTTAAGTAGAGGGAACTGTGAGCTCAGGAATGCCAAAAAAAAACCTGGAAGACCATGAATGGTAACTCAACTAAGGTTGATATAATCGTTTCTTTTGTGGCGAAAAACTAGTCAAGGACACAGTCCAGGAGGAAGGCGAATCGCCGTGAAAGTCAACAACTGATGCAAACCACTGGTAACTCAAAATCAGAAAAGCCAGCTCCGAACGATAGAAAGCATCTAATTTTTCCTGCCCATTTGTGGAACAATCACTGAACAGAAGAAACAAAGATTGAGTACAGAGGGAAAGATTCTAGGTTCAAAGCTATCAAGCATGTCAAAGTCCCAGTAATGGACTTGGACATCTAGGGCTGCCAATTGTATGACAGCTGATAGAAGCAGTAGCAGCAGGATGAATTCTGAAGTGTATTGCTTTACTTCTGAATTCAGTTAAATGGTGCAGAACTGATAGGATGCTGCTTCTCTGTACAGATGGATAATGAAGCCAAACGTACCACAGAAGCAACCCAAGGGCTTTTAAAGGCAAATAAACGGAATGTTCTTAGTCACCTGACCACAACACCACTGAGCAGACTTTCACTTACTGAAGACAAAACCAAAGCAGAAAGACCCACAAACAAGCAGCAAAGAAAAGATGGCTGCAGTATAAGCATCTCAACGGAGGCAGCTCTGTATTTGGCGAGATCCATTCGTTTCAGACTAACACGACGGGAAAGAATTTCCTTCCAGTTGTTAAAGATTCATTAAGATTCATGTGTGTCCAATTACTTTTGAGTCTGTGAAAATGGAGGGACTGTGTAGAAAATGGCTGTAACTCAAATTTCTTGTGAAATATTTTTGAAAAATCCCTTGAATTAAAGCTGAAAGTCTACATTTCAACCACCTTCCACTTTGCTTAATTTCAAATGAGTTATGATGGGTCACAATAATGATGTCACTGTCCAAATACATATGGACATGGCTGTATACAAACCAAAAGAGTTTTTAAATAAATGGCTGGACAAGTGATGCGATATCTTCCCCCAACTCTGAAAAATGAAATTCTGTTGTGGTGTTGGTTGATTGCCTAAATTTATTGGCAGAAATTCCAGTATTGAAGCAATGAACTGTGAATAACATTGGCCACCAGTATAATATCACCCACCCCCTGATACGTATGGCTTCAGGACCCCACCAGGCTGCTTGTGGCTTTAAGTGACACCACTTGTCCATTTCAGCTGACCAATACCACTAGTCCTCAGACGGAGCTGAGCTTGACCAGACCACGTACAGAGTCCTCATGGAGGGAGTCCTGGCTGGCTGGGTCATACAGGGGCACATGGTGACCCAAATGGGCAGTGCAGGGTGTCTCCTCTGGGCTAATGAAGTGCTGGTGGTGGAGGTGATGATGACAGTGGTTTTCTGAGTCGTGTAGAGCCAAGACCTCTCCTCCACAGCTCAGGCCCGGGATGGAGGAGGGCAGAGAGGGTTGCCCGGCACCCAGGGCTGAACAGGGGCCTCCTACTGATGGCTTTGGCTGCAGGACAGCACCTCCACCCAGCAGAACAGGCTGAGCGTGCAGCAGGGGCGTCGTAACAGCAGCCTGCAAAACGAATTTGGTGCTCTGAATGCACTGATCTTGGTGACACTGAGAGTGGAGTAGAGAGAGTGAGAGGAAGAGGGAGAGTCAAACAAATAGACAAACAGAGAAATGAGGGTAAGAAGCTGTTACAGAGAAACGTGGGTTAGAGTAAAGCATTAGTGAGGACAACTGGTGAACAAACAGAGCAACTGTTGTAGAAAGTAGTGCATGATATCAAGTTAATGTAAAATACTGAAAAACTAGAAGGAAGGAGTATGAAAGATTTGAGAGATTGACACCACCATTCACGTGTTTTCAACCAAGAATAATTATTCGTAGTAAATGTATAAGACAAGTGTAATATGCAACAGAGGTTTCAAACAAGTAAATGTATGCACTGATTAGCCCACAAGAGCACATGGTGACACACACACATCAGCCATAACGTCAACACAGACACAGCAGTGCTGCTGGAGTGTTTAAACCCACTGTCACAGCTGGACTAAGAATAGTCCTGTGGGCAGCGTCCTGTGAGCACTGATGAAGGACCAGAAGATGAGCTTCTGTCTCTTGATTTTACATCTGCAAGATGGAGCAACTAGGTTGGAGTGTCTAATGTTGTGGACAGTGAGTGGACACTGTTAAAAAAAAACACACACATTAACACTGAACCATCATGTCAGTGTCACTGGAGTGTTGCCAATATCCACCACCTTAATAATACCAGCTCTGTGGGGGTCCTAACCAATTGAAGATAAGGGTGAAAGGAGGATAACCAAGTATGCAGAGAAACAGATGGACCACAGTCTGTAATTATAGAACTACACAGTTCTCCTGTATGGTCAATGGAGCTGATCGGATGGATATTGATTCTAGAAAAAAGGTCATAATGTTATGGCTGACTGCTGAATGTGTCACCAACCCTTAAAAGTTTGTCCTTCACTATAACTCATGAAGTCCCTCAGTGACGCACACAATCTGGATGTGTCACAGGACAGTGTGAATGTATAAGCATGTGACCTCATTTACAAAATGACTGTGTGTGTGTGTGTGTGTGTGTGTGTGTGTGTGTGTGTGTGTGTGTGTGTGTGTGTTGTTGGTCAGTGCTTGAAATAAAAGCAACTCATTTATAAATCTTGTTCCAAACCATTTAACAATTTAAAATGTGATAATAAAATATCAGATATTACACTTAAGCAGTTCTGAGCCCATTTCTAAAACAAAAGTCTAAAATTCAATGGATGATTTTTTTTGTTTTAATCTTATAATACACGTATCATCAATAAAAAATAGTTGCACCCAGAAGGAACTTTGGGATTGCAATTAAAATGTAGACTGATATTGGCAAAATGAATTGATCTGCACGTACAGAATTAGTGTCTCAGTATGTCGTCGGCTTTAACGCAACATGCCAGATGTCTCTGCTGAGTCGTAGAGGCTACTAATGGTGTCCTGTGATAATTCATCCCATACAGCTTCAACATTGTCACTGAGCTCCTGCAGATCGTGCGGTAGGGGTGGAGTGTTGATAGCGCGTCCAATAGCATCCCACACATTTTCAATCAGGGATAGGTCTGGCAATGGGACTGGCCATGGCCCACGGCAAAGCAGCAGTATGCAGATGAGCATTGCCCTGTTGGAACAGTGCACCGGAGTGTATGTTCAGAAAAGGTAGCGCCACTGATTGCAGAACCTCATTAATGTAACGTTGGGCTGCCAAAGTGCCTGTAATGAAGACCTAAAGTGATCTGGCATCGTATTAAATTTGCACCCCACACCATGACACCAGGCCTTCTGGATGTGTGATTTTCTGAGGAGACTACGGTCCTTCAACATCTGCAGGAAACTCCTGGGGATGTTTTATCAGTCCGTGGTCGCCAGTGTCCTGTTCTACACTGTGGTGTGCTGGGGGGGCAGCATATCCGAGAAGGACACACACAGGCTGGACAAACTGATCAGGCGGGCTGGCTCTGTGGTTGGCACAAAGCTGGACTCTTTGGTGTCGGTGGCAGAGAAGAGGACTCTGAAAAAACTGCTGGACATTATGGACAATGCCAGTCATCCTCTACACACTGTCATCAGCCACCAGAGGAGCCTGTTCAGTGAGAGACTGCTCCTTCCCAAGTGCAGGACCAATAGACTTAAAAACACTTTTGTCCCGCACGCCATCAGACTGTACAACTCCTCTGTGGGGGGGAGGAGGGGTAACAGGAGGATTAAGGATGGGAACGAGTAGGAACTGAACTAACAGTCAACAGCTAACAGCAACCTGCAACCATCACAACACACTAGACTCTCTGTGCAATAAACATTTTCAAGTGCAATAATAATGTGCAATACACCCTCCTACAGGACTCATGCACTATTGTCTATATTGTGTACTGTAATATAGTCTGTATATTCTATATATTTATATATTCTATATATTTATATAGTGCTGCTTACTTCTACTAAATTATTTAAATTTTTTTTTCTGCCTATCTTCTGCTTACTGTAGTGATGCTGCTACTGGAACCTTAATTTCCCTGAAGGAACCCTCCCAAGGGATCAATAAAGTTCTATTCTATTCTATTCTATTCTATTCTAAGAAGCCACTGATCTTGGTGCTGACCATTTTGTCTCCACACACTGATTCGCTGGTCATCTCCACCAAGACAAAAGCAGGACTCGTCACTGAAGACGACCTGCTGCCATTCTGAGAGTCTCTGTGACAGTCTGGCGTAACACCATTGCAGTCGTGCTTTAAAAGGTTGATTCCTTCTGGGTTCAAATATTTTTTGGCTCCTCAATTAATGAATCCACTGATTTGGTTATTCTAACCAATATTCATAACTGGATCTGGGCTCTCGTGGGTTATCGTCATCACTTCTGAACATCAGGATCAAAGCACTGATTAACCTCAATGAGCATCTAATTTCATACGGAATCTATTAGGTTTACAAACAACATCAATTTACCACCAAAACTGCGAAACTGAGAAAGGTAAAGGCGTTTAGTTAGCCTCCAACTTCAGACATCAAACATGACTTTGATGACTTTGTGAAGGGAATGTGATTTGGATTATTTTAATGTTAAATAAAACTCTAAGTACAGGATCGGATCATCAACAGTTATTGGGTTTTTTTGTCACACACATCTCTTACCATATGACTCTGGAGCTGAGTTGTTGGACACGTGTTGGTTCCGTTCGACTGAGCTGCAGGCTGAGGGGTGTCTGGCTCTATGAAACCTCTTCTGTCAATCAAACTGAAGGACAGACACAGAGAAAATGAGAGAGAGAGAGAGAGAGAGAGGGGAGAGAGAGGGAAAGCAAGAGAGGAAACAACAGCAGATTAGCAGCTTTCAGCAAACAGAGTGTGAGTCACTGAACGTGGGTGAAAGCTGAAGAATAAGTGAGCTTGAGGGAATCAAGAGGGTCCCTGCCTCTGCGTCCCTTTGCGTGTGTGTGTGTGTGTGTGTGTGTGTCAACTGGGACTTCCTCCCACTCTGTGTGCCTACACATGAAACAGATGGTAACCACCTGTACCAAACCCGATCCAGCTCCATTTCCCCATACTGACAGGAAACTCGCTAATGGAGTGCAAAATGCTGTGTGTATAGTAGGGCTCGGCAATATGGACAAAAAAAAAGAAGATACATTTTAGCTGATTGGCGCTATATACTGCATTTCCAAATGAATACGCAAATGATATTTTTCTCTGATTTTCCTAAACGGTCAATGCAAATGATCATTTTTATGTCATCAACCGTAAGAGTATAAATCACATTTTATTAATCAAACCTCCCAATAATAACAGTATTAAAAAAAACAACAACAACTCAAAATGACTTCAAAAATGCACTGTTCAAAATTCTTACGCACAATGGAGTTTCAAAACATTTTATACTGAAAATGAAGAAGGTCAATTGTTGAATTTGCAGCATGATCAGGCCCAGTTACATCTTAACATAGGACCCCTTCTTTGAAATCACCTTCACAATTCTTGCATGGATTGAACTTGTGAGTTTCCTGACAGCTTCTGCTTGAATTCCCTTGCAGGATGTCAGAATAGCCTCCCAGAGCTGCTGTTTTGATGTGAACCTCCTCCCACCCTCATAGATCTTTTGCTTGAGGATACTCCAAAGGTTCTCATAGGGTTTAGGTCAGGGGAAGATGGTGGCCACACCATGAGTTTCTCTCCATTTATACCCATAGCAGCCAATGACACACAGGTATTCTTTGCAAGATGTGATGGTGCACGGTTTTTCGTTTTGTACCATGGAAGAAAGTGGTCGGTCAGAAACTCTATATAGTTTGCCAAGGTCATTCTTACACCTTCAGGGACACTAAAGGGGCCTAATAGCTCTCCCCATGACTTTGGCCCAAAACATGACTCCGCCACCTTGTTGACATCACAGTCTTCACCATCAGCTTCAAATATATGTTTGCTGCTTTTAAATGACATTTTATCAGCTGCTCTCTTTATCTGTCAGAAACCTTCCTCATTATGCCTTTATCTGAACGAACCCATCTGTGCTCTGAATCAGCCACAAATCTCTTCACGGCATGATGATCATACTTAAGATTTTCTGAAATATCTAATGTATTCATACCTTGTCCAGGGTATTTCACTATTTGAGTCATTTCAGCAGCAGAGAGATCCTTTTTCTTTCCCATATTGCATGAAACCTGTGGTCTGCTTCACACTGTGGAACATCCTCTCTAAGCAGTTTTCCTTTACTTGGGCTCACCTGGCAAACTCATTATCAAAGGAGTCGGAGATTGATTTCAGTGATCCAAAGAGCCCCGAGACACAATACCATCCGTTTGTTTAACTGATAAACAAAACTGTAATCTTTCATGACACTTAAATCTAATTTGCATAATAATTTGGAATGCGGTATATACGTATATATATAAGTTGAATTTTTTTCCGCAAAGTAGTTTAATACATTTGTTGTAGAATCTTTGAATCCCTACTCTGTAATATGGAAAAAGGACCATTTAAAGCACTTTAATAGGAACATCATCAATGTCAGTGGGAGACCCAAACCAACACCTTCTCTACAGGTGCTGAAATCTGAACTCCACATATTAGACATTAAATTCTTGTACCACATTACAGTTACGGCCTTTAATAAGAACTGAATTAGTCTCCTGTCCCCAAGTTTCCTCTAGATTCTGATTATCTGCCCTATCTTACCTTGCACTTGTACACAATTAGTGCAGTAGTGCAGCACAAGTGCACAAAGTGCTGTAAGCTCAGCAAGCTTCTAATCCCACCAAAATAAAGCTGATAAAGATGTCCTCGGTGGAATTTCTGTTGTTGCACTTTCACACAAACAACATAATGGTGGTGTGTTAATGTGTGTGTTGCAAAAGTGGATCAGACACAGCAGTGTTGCTACAGTGTTGAACCCCCTCAGTGTTACGGCTGGACTGAGAATAGTCCACCAACCAGTCCTATCCAGCCAACAGCGTCCTGCGGGCAGCATCCTGTGAGCACTAAAGAAGGACTAGAGGATGACCAACACAAACTGTGCACAAACAGATGAGCTTCTGTCTCTGACTTTACACCTACAAGGTGGAGCCACGAAGCAGGAGTGTCTAACAGAGTGGACAGTAAGTGGATTCACCGTTGTAGAGTATACTGAGAAACAGATGGACTACAGTTTGTAATTATAGATCTACAAAGTGCTCCAGTACGGTAAGAGGAGCTGATAAAATGGACAGTGAGAGTAGACACAATGATAAGGCAGATCTCGTTCACATTCAGAAAAGAACTGTACACAGGACAAAATATCTGGGCAGGACATCAGCAAGAGAAGAGTGTCCTGGTTTAACACATCCGCATAATTCCATCTAGTGTGTCAGTGCCTGAAATAATGGGTCATTTATGAATAACTGCTTTGGTTACTACAAATAACTCTGGTCCTAGAAGAAGACCACACTGCAGCAGCTGGAGAGCACGGTGAGCAGAGTGAGGCCATTAGCATCACGACTCAGCATCAGTTATATTCATACTAGAGAGCGCAAACTGCTGACATAATCACACTGTTCCAGACACAGCTGAATCAGTTCCCCGAAACGACAGGCGAATGTAATTATCCTGAGCATGCAGATGGAAATATTCAATTAAATGTTTTTTTTTTTCTCATTCAGTACAAGTTAGTGGCGTTCACTCTTGGTCCTGGATGACACTAAACCCCTTGCCCTAATGAATGTTTTCCGACAGAAATGAATGTTTGTGTTGCGTGGGGGAACAGCAGGCAAAAAAGCATAACTCCAATAAGCCGAGGCAAACCAATCTACACTATACGGACAAATGTATTGAGACACCTGCTTGCTCATTGTTTTTCCAAAATCAAGGATATTAAGAGTGTTTTTCTTGCATTTTCTGGGGTATTTGTCTCTACTGTACATTGCTAGATTCTGCAAGAGGATTGTACTGCATTCAGCAATAAGAATGTTAGTGACTTTCCTGTTTCAGAGACCAAAGCTCCACGGCCCAGTGCCCTCTAGCCCACACCTAGCATTAAGCATGGTGCCAACATGTTCATGTTTATCTGTTCCACAGAATCCTATTCTATTGGCAGATTCTATTACTTCTCTCCAGCGACTACACAAGCTGTGTGTGCATTTGCACATCTGTGTCAGCAATGGGTGAGTCTCCACAAACATTTGGACATACAGTTTAATAGTGTATGTGACTACAGTATTATTCATATAGTACAGTCTTAATAAACATCCCATCAAGATGTATGGCCAATGTGGAAATATGAAATGAGCACTGCAGAGGAGAGAATTCCAGATGTTTTAATCATTTATAGAATACCATTCAACAATGTTCTTCTATAAAGGTTTTCCATTCTGAACAGGGCTTCTTACAGCACAAGTTTCATGGAACTCTCCTGTTTCACTCTATTTGTTTCTGCCAGGTTGCTGCCACCACTATGCATGCACAACTGCCCGTGATGTAACCTTGACCGAAATGGTCCATTTACCTGGGTGGCAGAGGTCCACAGAGGGCAGCGCAGCAGTTGGTGATGATGTTTCCGTAGCTGTAGGGGTTATAGTTGTCTTTTCCTCGTTTGGATGACCATGATCCTTTGATCTGAAACAGGAAGATGGTCAGTTAGGACAGCGGCAACTGACAAGAAACTTCATAGTCAAGAAAAGAAATGGAAAATTCCAATGGTCATTTAGACGCAGCAGGTTGAGAAATTACCTTAAATTGCCTGGAAACATAAATTTAAACTTGCATTTTATTGAGGCCAGCATTCAAGTTCAGCATCTGTTCTGAAACATTCTTCATTCTAATCTGTATTTGCTATTTGATAAATAATACAAAAGTACTGACAGTAGAAAGGTACTATCTCCTCTGAATACTAAAACACTGAAGTCAATGTAAATTCAACCTCAGGGTGAGGAAGAGTCGAAAAGTATAATCATATGAAGCAGCTCTGAATGACTGCCTTTAAGTAACACATCTAGCCACTTAATCATGTCAGACCATTACAAAAATAAGCATTTGTTTGAATCATGCTGGTATAAAACCCTTATGTAATGATTCCTCCCGCACATTTTTACATTTTTGGCTGATTTATTTGTAGCTCAATTCCAAGTCGTGTCTGTGGTCTGAACCACTAATCAGTGAAGGGTACAGACTCTTCCTTGGAGACGTTTGAAGTCTGCCACCCTATCTAGAACACCTCTAGAGCATTTCCTTTGATTATACTCTGTAGCTTATTATAGCCAGACACACTCCAAGGGCTGGATTAAAGCAAGATTGCGTAACTGCTTATGCATGAAATGTCTGGTAGTCATTCAGTTAAATAAAAGGTGAGGCATACAGGAGGTGAGGCACACACAAGACGAGGCACACAGAAGGTGAGGTGGCATAGGATGCAAGGCACATAAAAGGCGAGGCACACAGAAGGCGAGGCACAAAAGGCAAGGCACACAGAAGGCGAGGCACAAAATGCAAGGCACACAGAAGGCGAGGTGACGCAGAAGTCAAGGCGACGCAGAAAGTGAGGCACACAAAAGTGAGGCACAAAGAAAGCAAGGCACACTGAAGGTAAGGTGATGCAGAAAGCGAGGTTCACCGAAGGTGAGGTACACAGAATGCGAGGTACACAGTAGGTAAGGTGACAGAAGGCGTGGCACACAGAAGGTGAGATAAAAAGAAGGCGAGGCATACTGTTATCTTACAGGGCAAATTAATAGTCACTATTGCACAATGTGGCAAAAATATGGTGTGAACAGACTTGTAGTGTTTATTGTGAAACGTGTCTTCATCTCAAAATGTTTCTGAGCTTTGATAAGAAAGAGGCAAAGTGCAACAGCTCTGCCACACTGAATAGGGAGAAATAATGCAAATACTGCAAAGATCATAGATCTTTTGATTGGATTATCTCTAATTTAAATAGAAAAAACAAATCCATAATTCCTTCAATTATTATTTAATTCACACTGATCGACTGAAACCTGAAAACGACCTGATTAGGACTGGGTAGGTATTTCATACAGTGTTGTTTCTAGGGCAATATAAACAACCCCACATCGGGAGTCTTTATTGATTTTTACAAACTGGGAATGTGTGTGATGTCAAATCATGAAAAACTTACACTCATTGGGGAGTTTTAGTAGTTGACAGGCATGAGTTAAATTAAAAATTTCAGTATGGGGGAAAGAATCCTGAGAACAAACATCACATCATGAACTTCTTAATTTATTCCCCCTGAACATCTCCACATAATGCTGTACTAAAGTCCTGTCATCCGTTAACTTACAGTATGTTCATTAGTTAATCAGGAGAACAGTGTGAGCAGCGTGCCTGATGTTTTAGTAATAGCGTGTTTTAGCGTGTTAGTCATATTATACACAGTGGCTTTCAAATGCAGAGAAACCTTCATCGGCTGTAAACAAACAGAACATCATCTACACCAATCAACCATAACATTAGAACCATTGTGAATAGGTAGTGAGTGTTTCTACACTTTATATTACATACATTCTTTCATGAATGATCACATGATCCAAACCCCATCACCCCGATTTGAGAGTCAGAAGTGCATCCATTAATATATGCAGTACAATGTTTCTAACTTTTATCTTACTGCCCAACACCCCAATTAAGTGGGGCCAATTATGCCCTCTTGGTGCCGATTTCCAGACAGTGAAACCTCAGACAGCTACTTGAACAAATTTCTTTGTTACAAAACATTCAGTCAGTCGGTGTTGTGTAAATGTCAAAGTATTAGCAATACTACCAATAAATCTGCTGTGAATTGATTCATCATTATAATACCCTGGCTGAAAGAGTACTCTCATTCACTGCTAAACACAACAGTAAACCAATAACCAGAATAAAAGCATGACGGTGTGTCCATGCAGAGAGAAGAGAGAGAGGGGGAGAGTTTTGTGTACACAGTGTGTAATAACTCTGTGATACTCACGTCTTCATTAGTTGTCTGGTTGGAACTGATCAGGTAGGTGTGAAAACCCGACAAACCCACAATGGACCAGACAGAGAAAAAACATACCACAACCTCCAGAACAGTGCACCAGTCAAGGAAAGGGGAACACTGTTTCCATGACAACACTCAGACTTCTCTTACACACACACACACACACACACACACACACACACACACACACACACACACACACACACACACACACACACACACACACACACTCACGATGCAAAAATGAATCTTGAAATGAGCTGTAATAAAAACAGCTGGAGGATCTGTAGAATATTTTTGAATATACAGTGCAAAATTCAAGGTCCTCACTTAATTCTATAATTTCAAGATCAAACAGCCATTAGGTGAAATTTAAAAATGTTTAAAAAAAAACAAAAAAAAAAACAAAAAAAACAAACACACCCAGAAACAGTTTCTAATACTTAAGATACTTAAGAATACTTAAAAAATGGGACCCTGAACAACCATGAAATACCTTGTAGACCACCACCACCATCAGATTACAGCACTTAATCTTTGAAAGAGAAGAGAACATCAGTGTGTATGTGTTCATCTCGTCACTGTGGAAAAAAGCATATTGGGTCTGAAAGCATGTGGAGCTGACCAAAAGCTCTTACTGAGAAGCCAACAAACAGAAAACGGTTCTTAGAACAATGAACTGACCAACCCAGAGTCCAGTTGCACCAGCTAAACACAAGTTAGATAATAGATAAGGAGGTAAAAAGTCTATCCTAAGCCATATGCTGAATGTAGTTTAAAACTGAGACATTAGAATTGACACCACAAAGACTTCAGGTGCATCTTAACTTGTAGTGCACTGTTGCAGCCAATTAGGAACATTATCCAACATAAAAGAAGTATTTTACTCAAGATCATGATCGAGTACCAAAGTCACTCACATTTTCACAGTACTGTGCAGTGAGTGTTTATTACATCAGTAAAACACCAACTCATCAGAACTCAATTCCTACAGAAAGTCATGGTTTTCCGTTGGTATTTTCATTAAACCCCTTAATGGGAGTGTTATTTATAGTTCTCATCCAAAACCTGTCTTGGTAAATCAGTGTTTAGTGATGTTAAATCCGGAGCTCTGGCAATAGAATTGAAGCTTTGATCTTCAAACTAGTTCAAACCAGAATTTCTAAGCTAAACTCTCTCTTATTAATCACAGACAGGAGATTAAATAATGGGATTAAGTGCCTAAAACCTGCACTGTACTGTATGTTGGAGGTCCAGCTGTCTCTGTTTACTGACTTTTAACAGTGTAGGTTACACCTAATGTTAGATAGGTGTAAGATTTAAGTCACTAAGTAGTGATACATAGAAACTAGTTTGCTTGGTGCAACCGTTTCAATTTTATTATCTTGTAAACTCCAACACTGGGGTTCTGAACCCCATTCAGTTCTGTGTTCAGCTTCTGCAATTAGATACAGGCCTCAACAAGTGGTCCCACGTCCGAGGGACTGTAAAAGGAACTCCAATGTTTTGGGATGGAGTTTGGAACAGCTTCAGGGTAGGAAGGTAAAGCTGAACACCCCCTTCTTGGCAAGGTACAAAGAAAGGAGCAAAAAGGGGAGGTAATGGGGAGGTGTTGGCTTATATAGGTGGGAGGAGATTGGGACGTGGAAAATTAAGTTGTAATATAACTCCACTTCTCCACCACTGACATTAATGACATAAATGGTAAGAAGCCTAAATTGCTTCTAAAGTTCTACGGCTGAACTGCAGAAACACTTAAAGTGGGTTTCCTGAGAAGAATGGAAGCTGAAATAGAATGTCTGGTATTACGTTGAGATGTTGAGGCTTCTGTGAACTTTTACTTAATAACTGTTTTGACTGCAGAATGAAAAAAGGTGTGGGGGTCTCTGTACTATTTTACAGTACTATTTACACAGTATTTACACCTTTCCGTTTGAATATCTTTAAGCATTCTTGCCATAAGATTTCATAGTTCCATTTTTAGACACCTTTAATTTGCTCAACCACTGACTTTTCCCTTCAGCTCAGAAACAGTTTGTGTGTAAAATGTATCTGCTAGGGGAGCAAGGGATGTGCATGTGTTTACCTTTGTGTTGTGTCTGTGTCTGAGTGTGTGTGTCTGAGTGTGTGTGTGTGTGTGTGTGTGTGTGTGTGTGTGTGTGTGTGTGTCATTAGGCAGTAACCGATGCCTGACAAGCCAATAATTCACTGAAAGCAGCAGGCGGGCTTCAGCTAATGAACCCGATCGCCGGTCCCTGCAGCAGCGAAAAGTGAGAGAGAAAAGATGTCATCTGCTATCACAACTCTTTCACATTCAAATCCACTTTCATCTCTGCGTTCAAGCAGGCAAATGTTACACCACATTCCTTTAGAGTTTTAGAGAGAGAGAATAAACAGAGACAGACAGAGAGACACAGAGAGATCGAGAGTGAGGGAGCAAGAGAGAGCGAGAGCAAGAGAGAAAGAAAGGGAGAGCGCACGGAGGGAGTGGGTGTTCAGCCACATTATTACTTATCTCAAACCTACTCAGAGACCTTACTCTTTGTCATTGGTTTTTGGGGGGGTGGGAAATCTAGAAATAGGTTATTTTCATGCCATCTTCCCACTTGTGTTCTCTCTCTCTCTCTCTCTGTCACACACACACACACACACACACACACACACACACACACACACACACACACACACACACACACACACACACACTTTGTAAAAGGATATCTGGCTGGGCTGTCTTTGAGAGCACTCAGGAATCCAGTCCGGTTGGATCCTAAAGAAATAGCATGGGTTATATAATGAACTGAAACTGTACAGACAGCGGAAGAAGCAAACTGTCAACAGACTTATGGCCCACATCCCATACGAGTCCACTAACAGTGTGTTGGAAACATAAAAAGTCAGAATTTGTCACAATTCATATAATTAGATAAGATCTGATTGGTTGGTCTAGAAACTATTTGTATAAAATCAATGCAATCTACAAATTCACAGACTTTAAAAACATCCAGAATGCCCTCTATTTGAAAAGGAGTGATCAATCCTACAGGCAGATAAAATCAAAAATGTCTTCCTGGGGTCTAGTCACAAAAAATAAACACAGTTTTATATAAATCTGTTTTTGAATTTTTCTGACATAGAAAATGTGAGAATTGTGGCCCAAACAGAGCTGTATCTGTAAGAGCTGTATTATGTGTGCTTATGCCACTACAATATATCAAATGTAGTCTGGATTACATTTCGGATCTTTTTTTTTTTTTTTGCTTTTTCTGTCATCATTCTTTCTTCATCTAAATAATTCTACATTTATGGTTCACCAATGCTGCATTTTCTCAAACTGACAACATTTACTTTGCATTGCTTTATTCTGTGATGTTATTACGTTCGTTTCTATTAATGTGGACACTGGGGCAAAAACGTATTTACTCAGCCACTGATTGTGGAAGTGCTCCTACTTATAAAGATGAGAGAGGTCTGCAATATTCATCATAGGTACACTTCATCTATGAGAGACAAAATGAGAAAAAAAAATCCAAGAAATGACATTTTTTAAAGAATTTATTGCACACAAATAAATTTATTGGAATAAATTGTGTGCATTTTGTCTCTCACAGTTAAAGTGTATCTATGATGAAAATTACAGGCCCCTCTCATCTTTATAAGTAGGATAACTTGCACAATATGTGGCCGTTTATATTTTGAGCATGACCGGCCTCTCAATTTTTACTGGCCCACTGGTTGAGAAACCCTTATGTCTAAGTCATTGTTGAATAAATTATTATTATTAATTGATTTTGTACTATTGAACGGTGTTTTTCATTTAAAGCTGTCCACTGTTTGTTACGTCACATCAGTGTTTATTTAGATAGGAACTATGGACATATAAAAGATATTAAAGTTTGGTTTTCCCAGTTTCTCTCTGCCACAGTTACTTTGCCTACAGCAAGTTCTGCACCATTTAAGGTGGAATGGCTAATGGCTAGTTTATAATAAAATCTTTTTGAGTCTTTTCATTGAAAACTAATGAGGTGTTTTCCTCCTCCTGTAAAGCTGCTGTTTAGAAAATAAACAAAACCATTTCTGTAAAATGTAGGTTCTACAGCATAAAAGTCTTCCTACAATATTACTAAATTGAAAAATATCAGGAGGGTCTTGAGATAAGTCCATATTTCATGCGTGAATAACAAGAAACTTCTAAGTTGGCGAATTTGGAGATTTTCAAACAAAAGATGGCAATACTCACTGTCCTATTAATCACTGACAAATTAATATTAATTCTAATACTAAATAGAATGTGTGTCAGACACGAATTGGACCCCCCCCACAAACATTGTCCCCCAAATTTGGTGCATCTTACCTAACCTCTTGGAATAAATTGTGTCACCCACCCCTCCCCCTGGTTCACCCTGTTCCTATAGAACAAGAACCATTTTAAAACATATCTTTGTGAGGTCTGGGATTTATGCTCCTACTGCCCAGTGCTCTCTGGGACAAGAACTGCCCTGTCAGCAGCCCGCAGGCACACATCTCCTCTACTGACCATCAGGATCCAGAGAGGTACGCCTGATTGATAGAAGGAGGCCATCCATCCATTTTGCCAAATAGAGCCCACTAGACAAGAAGCTGTACAAGCCTTTCAAAGGAGAGGTCCAATGCATATTATGTACAGTCCATTAGTAACTGCACCAGACAATTAGTCTTCATTTGGCTTTTCATTCCAGTACATTAGATTTGAAATCAAATCACGGCTACACAGTTAAAATGCAGACTGTCACTTTTAATTTAAACTACTGACACACACACACTGCAGGAGACTATCTCAAGGATAGACTAATAGACTGTAATGTGTTTACTATCGCATAACAGGTGTGTAGCAATAGTGAGCACAGAAATTGATAATTAATGAGTTACCTGCAGGTGACTCCTGTAGTTTTATTACATCTCTAATTCGATACACCTTTCTTTCTTTCACCTTTCTTACGATTCACCTTTCCTTTCAGAGTGTGAAAATAACTAGTAAATTTAAGAGAATTCTTTCAACAAACAATGCAAAGGGTTTTTTTTTTAGGCCTACTGACGTATAGTAGTAGTACAGCACTTGAACTCCAGTGCAATATCCTGGAACAAACTGTACTGAGATGCATTAAGTATCAATTAATGTGTTGTTTTCCTGGTAAAGTGACTTAAAGTAGCATTATGCAAGAATTGGTATTTTCCAGTGTTACATTCGAGTCTAATCATAAACTAAAAAAATGTGAGCTACAATCTTCTCACAAATGTGAGGATGCGTCAGCTCACACAGAAAAATGCTGTTAACTGTGCAGACAAGGTCAGATCATGAATAAAGTGGTGACATTTTATGACTTTCACGGTTTCATGATCCAAGTGTTGAGTAGATCTGATATAAAATGGTTTAAAGAAATGAACACTAAAAAGTTTCCTGTGGGTTCATCTTGCAGCATGAAGCCCGACACTCCACCTTAAAACAGAGCCACAATTGGTCTGCCTCCCGCAAGTTTCATTGAAGCTAAGCAGGAGAATAACTTCAGACATGTTGGTGTAGCTCTGTTTGTGGAAATGCTCAAAACAGAACCTTCATGCTGTTTTATTGAATAATGAAGGGAAAAAAAAAATCACAGGAGTAAATGTTGAATACAGAGCTTCATCTAGCTCAGAACTTTCATTAGCACACGGACATTCAACTGCCGTTGGCACTGAGCTTCCACTCAAACACAGAGCTAATTGAGAAGTTTTCACTAGCAGAGGAACTTACATGAGCGTGTGTGCAGCCTGAATGACTGTGTTTGGAAATGTGTGAAAGAGCTAGGTGACAAACAGATCGCTAACTCTGACTGTTTATGCCATCTGACTGGTTTTTTGGCCCATCTAACGTCAGATTGGTCAAAGAACCAGTCCGAGTTAGTGATCTGCTTAGTTGCACTCCACTGCAATCCAACAAACACTACAAAAAAATGGTAGGAAAGATCTCTCCACAGAAAAGACCAACATTGTTTTTTCTTTGTCAAATGCGCTCGGGCCAAATTTCCTTGGGTCATATGTACCCAGGCCCAGTGTGCTCGGCCCAAATGTACTCAGGCCCAATGAGCAGCAGGGCATGACGCTTTAGTATAATTTTAACTACAGTCAAAAACACGCAGGCTGAGGACTCAAATATGAGCTTAATCCAGAGGGTGCAGCAGCCCTTGAGCTGAGAATGGTAGTGTTGAATAAGAGCAGGAGTGTGTGTGTGTGTGGGTGGCTAGTGTTACTCACTCAGGATGACGTGGGTGATGACAAAAGCGAAGATGAAGATGGTGAGGAAGGAGAGAGAGAGGATGAACAGGTAGAAGAAGCGGTAGTTTCGTTTTCCCACGCAGTTCCCCACCCAGGGGCAGTGGTGGTCAAAGCGCTCTGTTTAAAAAAGCGAAACACCAGAGTCATGCCAAAATATGGAACCATACATTTAATTCCTATTTATTAGAGATACAGCTGTGGTCAGAACTTTGCATACACTCATCCTGAATATCAGTTATCACTCAGTTCAGTAGCCAAAAATCTTGGCCTCATAATTGATTCAGATTTATCGTTTGACCAACACATAGGTAACATTACTAGGACCGCTTTTCTTCATCTTCGTAATATGTCCAAGTTAAGAAATGCGCTATCCTTGCACACTTCTGAAAAACTGGTGCATGCTTTTATGACCTCAAGGTTAGATTACTGTAATGAACTATTGTCAGGTTGTTCAAGCAGGAACCTAAATAGACTTCAGTTAGTTCAAAATACTGCAGCCAGGGTCTTAACTAAAACTAGAAAATTTGACCACATCAGTCCAATACTATCAGCACTGCACTGGCTTCCGGTTAAACTCCGAATTGAATACAAAATTCTTTTACTTACATATAAATCCCTACACGGGCTCGCTCCTGAATACTTACAGGATCTAATTCACCTTTATGAGCCACCACGATCACTCAGATCACAGGGTGCTGGCTTCCTATTAGTTCCCAGAATTCAGAAGGCTTCAGCAGGGGGAAGAGCCTTTTCTCACAAAGCCCCCCAGCTCTGGAATAACCTTCCAGATAATGTTCGGGACTCAGACACTGTCTCAGTCTTCAAGTCTAGGCTGAAAACTTATTTGTTCAGTGTAGCATTTGGTTGTTAATGTCTTAGCTTAGTTACAGGCTGCAGATCCAGGGGTTCATGGACGTAGGGATTTATGGTAAACCGGGATGTTGGTGCTGCCGTCTGACGCCAATGTTTCAGGATGCTCCCATGTTTATGTTACCTTCTGGTTCTCTCCTTAGTTAGGCTATTATAGTCATAGGCTATAGTCATAGGCTATTATAGGCTATTATAGTTCTCTTCTTAGTTAGGCTATTATACTCTGGTAATGTTTACATTCTCTATTCTCTTTTTAAATTTCAAACTAATTCATCTCTGTATCTTTTCCGAGTTAACGATGACCCACCGGCCTGAACTGATTAGGTCCTAACCTCAAGCTCTTCTGCCCCATCTGAGAACGACGCCACCCTCCCCTGATATACCTTTACATTAGCTTTCCACCTTCCGGCTACTGGACCTGGACTAGTTTCCCACCCTGCCATGGACTAGCTGCTCACCCACCATCACCAACTGTAGAAATCTACTGTTAATATTATGTCCACCAGTGAACTAACATTACTTCAGTACCCGAGTATTAGAACAGAGGTGTAGGGGTCCAGTGTCCCCAACTATGTATAAGTAGTTTGACCAGAGGGGGATGGGTCCTCCCCTTGTGAGCCTGGTTCCTCCCGAGGTTTCTTCCTCCAGCTCTGAGGGAGTTTTTCCTTGCCACTGTCGCCATTTGGCTTCCTCACTAGGGGATCGGTCATTTATACTTTGTTCCTGTTTTAACCTTTTTATTTATTTATTTATTTATTTCATTTCTGTGAAGCTGCTGTGTGACAACTTCAGTTGTGAAGAGCGCTATATAAATAAATGTCGATTTGATTTGATGATGTCTATACTGGCCATTCAGTGATTTTCAGGATTGTTATTCCTGGGTTAGAGTGGGTGACAACAAACAATACTTTGAGGCACAAGCTTAAAATTTGGGGGACAGGGTGAAAATTACACACCCACTCAAGTGAAAATATATGAAAACTAACCAATCAAAAGACATCAACCATAAAATTAAGGCCAACCTTTATATTCTCAATGTCCATGCATCAGCTCCTCTTACCATAAAGGAACACTTTGTAGTTCTATAATTACAGATTGTAGTCCATCTGTTTCTCTGCATTTTTTTCCGTTTGTTAGCCTCCTTTCACCAACGGTAAGGACCAAACAGGACCACCAACAGAGCAGGAATTATGTATGTGATGGGTCATTCTCAGCACTGCAGTGTCACTGACACAGTGGTGGTGTGTTAGTATATGTTGCGCTAGTATGAGTGGATCAGACACTGCAGTGCTGCTGGAGTGTTTAAACACTGTGTCCACTCTATTAGACACTCCTACATATTTGCTCCACCTTGTAGATGTAAAGAGACAGAAGCTCAGCTGTTGCTGCACAGTTTGGGTTGGTCATCCTTATCCATCAGTGGTCACAAGACACCTCCCACAGGATGCTCTCTGTGGGCTATTCCAGTGTCCAGGAGTGACACCGAGGGTTTTAAAAACTGATAAAATAGACAGTGACTGTAGAAACAGACACACACACACACAGAGCTTGTCCCACTTGCCCACACAGTTGTCACATAGGCTGCAGTGTGATGCCCGAGGTGGTCTGAAGATTTTACAGGTGAAGCAGTACTTCAGTTTGACTGTCTGACCGTTGATGACCACCTCTCTGGTCCTAGGAGGAGGCCGATAACCAGGACCACTTGATCCATTAGCAGCATCTGCAAGCCACACACGTACACACACACACACACACACACACACAATGATGATTCATGAATTTCACCTTAAGAGGTAGACAGGTTGCTTTTAGTTATTGTGTCTTTGAGATTCACACATGTAAACAATCTCTAATCTGCGCTGACGTGCCGTGTCTGAGTGGGCTGACAGACGCATCAAAACACTCATCACATCATTCTGAATGAATGACTTAACTGCTGTAGACTGAACATGAGTTCATATGTGCTATAGATGTACATTGTACAACAAAAACATGGATGAACTCAGGATCAGGCTGTTTCTCAGGATTGTGGACAGTCTGGGTTGAGGACCTGAATCTTATATAGAACATATATTTTATTTTCATTTAAGGAAACACACCTTGCTTTCTCTGACAAACTATTTAAACAGGGCTTGATAATTAACAGATGAGTTGAGTCAGGTGTGTTAAATCAGGAGAAACACTTTTTTGGCTCTCAAGAGTTCAAGTTTGACTCCCATTTAGCTGGGTTAAGATGCACTCCACTTATATGTGCTTTCCCCTGATACGTGAACAGTGGACTCAGCACTTTTGTGGATTGCTAGCTCTATGGCTGGTTCAGCAGGAAAAAAGCCCCGGGGCACAGCAGCACTGTTTACCAAGCTTCAGATTATTCATCTGAGCTGCATGACAGTTAGACTTGTTTTCCTTCAGTCTTTCGTATCCACACAGCAAGAGCCAGCTTCAGCTCATAGAGCTCAATCTAAATCATTTAGCCCATCAAAGAAGAGAAAATTGAGTCCAAAACCTTGGATTAGTATCACTTTAAAAGAAATGTAAACAAGATATTTGGGTTCTGATTCTTTAGGAATTGATTCAAATCCAATTTCACCCCAATTTGATTATTTTGGCATGACTCATTCAATACACAAATAGCTAGAGGAACAATTTACACAGCAGTGAAATGTGGACAGTAAAATGGGGGTAGATGCATTTACTCATTTACAACCATTAACATTTATTAACCAAACAAATAGAAAAGTGTTTATAGGAGACACACCAGATATTGCTATTTTCAAGAGTTCCTAGGCTACTCATTTGAGATGTAAAACTTAAATATTTGTATCATGTTTTGATCAAAAATGTTTTCTCTTTTGATTATAAGGAATAAGTACCTGTTCATAACTGGGTCAGTGATGTCTTTAGCTCCACCCTGAGCATGTACACTGGATGCTCCTTTGCCATTTAAACTGAGGTTTCATTAGGCTAGAAACAAGTGAATTTGAGCTGTTTTCCGAGCTCGATACAATCATACAATGATGATGCCAACATGGTTAGACAGGGTGTGGGCTGTTGAATGGGGAAATACAATCATTTTAAATGAATACATACATTTTAAATAAATACCTTGAGAAGGTATCATTTTAAAGGATTAATATTTAATTGTAACCCCAGAAACACACAGCATGCTGTATATTTAAATACTAACTGTTAATTTCGACATTTTATGACTCAAGACTGTACAAGACTGTACTCATCCAGAAACCAAACCATTTCCACCCAAAGACCAACACATACTCATAAATCTCATATAACAGGTGCAATATTCAGATATGCCTATTTTTTTATATCTTATACAAAATATATGTCGAATATTGATTGTTCATGATATATTGCCCAGTTCTTGCTGATATTGAAATGCAATATTTTTTTGTACACACAGTAGTGTACAAAAAATTTAGTCTCCTGTGAAATTATAACTCAAAGCTCCTTATTTGGGCTCCTTTTCAGTAAAACACTAATATTGGAATAAATACAATAGGGACTACAGATGAATTTGCCTTTACAGAAATCCTAAAGAGCACGGTCCCTATTAAACAAATAAATAAAATTTGAACAAATACAAAAACACATTCAAAAAGACATGGTTTTCCATCACTGTGTTCACTTAAAAGGTCTCCTCATGGAGGTCTAATTACAGACTGTAGTCCATCTGTTTCTCTGCATACTCTTTTAGCCTCTACATTCTTCAAAATGAGAAAGCCTTCTTCATTTTACTGTATTTTTCTTTATCTGCATCTGCTTTAATGGGATCTGGCGTTACACACAACACAACCACTATTATTGACATGATAAATACTTTTTAATAATCTGCTTAAGTCTAAAATCTCTGCACAGTCCACCATTTCCTGATGTTAACACATTCATAAAATGTAGAATTAGTGATTAAATACATATGGAACAGCATTCCAGAGAAATGTAATATCTGCTTACAATAATCAACAACAACAACATTATGACCACCTCCATGTTTCTGCATTGACTGTCCATTTATCAGCTCCTCTTACCATACAACAGCACCTTCTAGTTCTATAATTACACACTGTAGTCCATCTGTGTCATCTGTTGCACTAGTACGAGTGGATCAGACACAGCCGTGTTACTGGAGTGTTTAAACCCCTCAGTGTCCAACAGTGTCCACTGAGAACAGTCTACCAACTAACTACCTAGTAAACAGTGTCCCATGGGCATCTACAAGGTGGAGCAACTAGATAGGAGTGTAACAGAGTGGACAGTGAGTGGATATTCTCATGTCAGTGTCATTGCAGTGCTGAGGATGGTCCACCACCCACATAGTACCTGCTCTGTGGTAGTACTGATCACTGAAGATCAGGGTGAACAGAGGCTAACAAAGTATGTAGAGAAACAGATGGAATACAGTCTGTAATTATAAAACTGCCCCTGTATGGTAAGATGAACCGACAGAACGCGAATGTACAAAGAAGGTGGTTACAATGTTATGGCTGATTGGTATATGTTACACATGCAGTAAAACCAATTCTACTGCAGTTCTGTAACTTAATCCTACTTTTAGTAGCTGCTACCTTTGAACACAAGTTGTTTTGTGAGTCTTATAAAGTGTATTCTGAATTCATCAAATTTCTTTTTGTATTTATTATTATGTTTGCAAATAAGATGAGGATTTAATTTTTGGTCAGAAATCAAATATATTAGTGTATGTTTTCAGTATTATAAAAAACAAATGACTCGTTTTCCTCTGCATAACATTGTTTGCTTTATTAATTTTATTAGCGCTTGATTGCTTGAATAGGATTACATTATGAGGAAGCTGAAGAGGTATTAGGAACTGTAAATTTCCCAGATCATCAGTAGGACAGGA
Organism: Acestrorhynchus altus; assembly: GCA_034509495.1. Classification (NCBI taxonomy): domain Eukaryota; kingdom Metazoa; phylum Chordata; class Actinopteri; order Characiformes; family Acestrorhynchidae; genus Acestrorhynchus; species Acestrorhynchus altus. Next base: position 33,686,264 of record CM067503.1, on the reverse strand, counting down.
ATGTGCATAATGACTGGGTTCACTTACTGCCTGAGGTGCAGATGACTTTGCTAATGTATGTACAACTAGACTTTTAAGTTAAATATTAGGCTTGAAAGTGTAAGGAAAAATCTACAGACCGAGCACTTCAATTTCTGCTCTAAGTATGAATATTTAACGGGTTTTTCCATTTTAAACACCGACAGGAGAAGGAGGAAAGGGCATGTATTATGCATATCCCCAGAGAGGAGGAGATAATGGCAAATCCTCTCACTCTAAATCCTAACACACCCTGGAGTCTCTCTATATCAGTCAAGTCTCGGGAAGCTGAACAGAGAAGGCCGAAAGGGCTTTGTTCTCCCACAATCCATGTCTCACGTTTCATTAAGACATACTAGGATGATGTAAGAGACAATGGGACATTTATGAGAAGCACTGTGATGTAAAGTAGAAGCTGAAGTGAGGGACGTGGGTATTGGCTGGAAATACAGAGTAACTTTGTGAAAGTGATCTAATTAAGGCAATCATTGCTCAAATTCACACTTCACACCAAAGAGAATGTCTACAGTTTGGTGTCTCAAGTTTACTTTGTATTTCTATGAGGAAGAAATAATTTACACCAATTAGCTCTGCATTAATAGCATGCCTCTATTATCACACTGACATCGAACCACATAGATGTTCAGTGATTTCTAATAAGCTTACTTATGTGATTTCTGACACTAACACAATTATCTATAACCAAGCAATCAAACAAACTAGCATCTGTAGGGCACTGTGTTTCAAAGTTCAAAATATCAGAAAGGCACAAGGGCACACTTACTACAGTACCACATTTTAGTGATATCACTATGTGTTTATAGTGTTATTTACCTACCTTTTTATTTACTTACTTATGAAATAACGTATCTACTTATTTTCTCACTTATTTACATTCATATTTATTTACTTACTAATTTGCTTGCTTACAGTGCATTCAGAAAGTATTCATAGTGCTTCACTTCTTCTACATTTTGTAATATTACAGCCTTATTCCCAAATGGATTGAATTAATTTCCCCCCTAAATTCTATACACAATACCCCAAAATTGAAGTTTCATGAGAATTTAGCAAATTTATTACAAATAAAACACAAAAATATAACATACATAAGTATTCACAGCCTTTGCCATGACACTCAAAATTGAGCTCGAATGCATCTTAAAATCATCCTTTAGATGTTTCTACAGCTTGATTGGACACCTGTGGTAAATTCAGTTGATTGGACATGATTTGGAAAGGCACACACCCGTTTGTATAATTAGACAGTGAACAAACCAAGCTAAGAAATCTAAGGAAATGTCTGTAGACCTCCAAGACAGGATTATATCAAGACACTGATGTGAAAAAGGATACAAAAAAATTTCTGCTGTATTGAAGTTCCAAATGAGCACACTGGCCTCAAACGTCAATGGAATATGGAAGCCAAAATCCAGCCAAAGTGAGTGATCATGGTAGGAGGGCCTTAGTCATGAAGGTGACCAAGAACCCAATGGTCAATATCTCCAACGTTCTCTGTGGAGAGAGGAGAACCTTCCAGAAGGACAACCATTTTGGTAGCACTCCACCAATCAGCCATGTATGGTAGAGTGGCCAGACAGAAGCTGTTCCTCAGTAAAAGGCACATGAAAGCCCATCTGGTGTTTGCCAAAAGGCACCTAAAGGACTCTCAGACCATGAGGAACAAAAAGATTGAACTTTTTAGACTGAATGCCAAGCATCATGTCTGGAGGAAGCCAGGCACTGCTCATCACCTATCCAATATCATTCCTACAGTGAAGCATGGTGGTGGCAGCATCATGCTGTGAGGATGTTTAACTGCAGCAGGAACTGGGAGACTAGTCAGGGTTGAGGGAAAGATGACTGCAGTGGTATACAGAGACATCATTGTTGATAGCCTGCTCCAGAGCACTCTGGACCTCAGAATGGGATGAGGGTTTATCTTCAAATAGAACAATGACCCTAAGCACACAGCCAATATAACAAAGGAGTGGCTTCGAGTATGTCCTTGAGTGGCCAAGCCAGAGCCCTGAATTGAACACAAATGAACTAGATATCTCTGAAGGTATCTAAAAATGGCTGTGCACCAATTCTCCCCATCTAATTGATGGAGCTCGAGAGGTTTGGCAAAGAGGAATGGGAGAAACATCCCAAAAACAGGTGCACCAAGCTTGTAGCATCTTACTCAAAAAAAACTTTAGGCTGTACTTGCTGCCAAAGTATTGAGCAAATGCTGTGAACACCTATATACATGTTATATTTTTGTGGGTTTTTTTTATAAGTTTGCAAAGATTTCAAACAAATGTTTCTTACTTTATCATTGTGGGGTATTTTTATAGAATTTTGAGGGGAAAAAATGAATGGAATCCATTTTGAAATAAGGCTCTAATAATGAAATGTGTATAAAGTGAAGTGCTGTAAGTACATTCTAGATGCACTGTGCTTGTGTTTATCTATTTATTGTCTTACATATATACTTAACTATATACTTATGTACTTACATGTTTATTTACTTTTTTACTTGCTTACATTATCGTTTTATTTACATTATTATCATTATTTACTTACATATTTAATTATATAATTACTTCTCTATTTACATATGAACTTAATTACACATTTATTTACTTATTTAATTACTTCACCATTTATTCTGACTGTATTCAAGTATCTACAGCTGAAAATACAAAAACAAAAAGTTGAGAGCAGACAGAGGTCAGTCCAATTTTGACCTACCTATTTGCCTCTCCACATCAGCTGCTTCATCTGGAGTGGCCCTGGGCAGCACACCTGGGTCGCTGAAACTGGCCCGGAGGAGCATGCCTATGACGAATAGGAACAGTACTCCCCCAATGGCTGGGATGGCAGGGGTGAGGTTTGAGGCCAGGAATGGGCAGCTGAAACATTCACAGGACAGAGATACAGGCCAGAGGCTAAGTTAATTTAATTCATCAAATTGTCTTTAGCAATACATCATATATATCAATATCACAGTAATACTGATTTTTAGTTTGGTACCCAAAGGTTTGCAGAATATCCTAAACCCACGTCCAAGTAAAAGTATTGTAATTGTATTCAGAGGAACAGTGACTGCAGTAAAAGTACTTTTTCAATCAACCTGAGTAGAAGAATGAAAGGAACTGCTACAACTATATACCAATTAGCCAGAACAGAGCAGACGTTCAAGGTCCTGACCATTAAAGATCAGGGTGAAAGGACACTAAGAAAGTATGCAGAGAAACAGATGGACTACAGTCTTTAATTATAGAACTGCAAAGTACTCCTGTATGGTAAGAGGCGCTGATAGAATTGACTGAAAATGAGGAATCAATAAGGAGATATAAAGATAAAGATGTATAACGCATATATAAACCTTCTCAGGCCTATTCGGGCCTATTTTAAGGGCTCGGCAAGCTCCTGTAAAAGTGGCCCATGAACAGCACCAAATAAGATAATAACAGGCTTTTGTTTTCTAATTTTATCAGAATGTTTGAAATTTTCCATCTACAGGCAGATGATGAAATAATGGAAATACAACAAGCACTAGCGGGAACAATAATAAGCAGTTGAGCTGCCTCCTGCACATTCCAAACAAAGAGATATTGGGCCATTTTTCAAAAAGCGTACATCCACTGTCATGTTGAACAGCTGCTATCAAGCAGTGAGGGATAGAGCGTTCCACAGGCATTTTCTAAAGAGAAATTTAGACTTCAAAGGAAACCAGACAATGCCCCGACCATAAAGTGTTCTTGTTTTGACCTAGGTAATCACTTTACGCATTACTAGCATTTGATTATGAATAATTATGTTACCTGGAAACTGTGGATACTCCTTTGTGGGGGCTGATGGGTATAGCGGACAGATGCCAATTTCTAAGTGCCTTCTTGTACTGCCAATGCTAAATAACATACATACATAAACGTTTAGAAATGAATTGAGACTAAATCTATCTGGATCAGCATTTCAGCGAAATATAGTATTTATTTCTGTAGAGTAAGAAAAGCTGTAAAATGAATAAAAAGCTGAAATGATCGTTCAGCACTTCAGCATCACCTAAACATTCTGCTGTTCAGGAGTTCATGCTCCAAAAACTCAGGTAATTATTTTACACATTAATTTTATTGTTCAACCTTATTACTCAATCATTTAGAGAGATGCAAGACCTTTAATGTTCTCTTTTTGCTGTTTCATGGCAGTGAAGTTTCTTGGCAGTTCTGCAAGGAGTCCTGGGGCTGAAAGAGTCAGATCTATGGGATGAGAAACTGTCCGAGTGACATAATGAAACCACTCCTCAAATGGTCATCACACACGTTTTGCACAGAGTAAAGTCATATACAAGCCAGGAGACCCTTTCCCAACCATTAATTACTTTCATTTCTTTCACATTAAAGGGTCTATAACCCACAAGGATGGGCTGTTTAAGAAGGCCATGTAACCCAAACAACTAGATAAGACCAACCATGGATGCTTCTGAATGAGAAGTAAAAGAATGTTTTGAGTTAGCATATACAGTGGGGCAAAAAGGTATTTACTCAGCCACTGATTGTGTTCTCCTACCTATGAAGATGAGAGAGGTCTGTAATTTTCATCATTTCAACTACGACAGACAAAATTAGAAAAAAAAATCCAAGAAAATGGAAGACATACAAGACCATTATTAATCTCCCTCGATCTGGGGCCCCAAGCAAGATCTAATCCTGTGGGGTCAAAATGATCATGAGAACAGTGAGCAAAAACCCCAGAACTACATGGAGGGACTTCATGAATGACCTGCAGAGAGCTGGGACCAAAGAAACAAAGGCTACCATCAGTAACACACTATGCCGAGAGGACAAAAATCCTGCATTGCCAGGCGTATCCCCCTGCTTAAGCCAGTACATGTTCGGGCCCGTCTGAAGTTAGCCAGAGAGCATATGGATGATCCAGAAGAGAACTGGGAGAATATTATGTGGTCAGATGAAACCAAAATAGAACTTTTTGGTAAAAAAATCAACTCAACGTGTTTGGAGGAAGAAGAATGTTGAGTTACATCCCATGAACATCATACCTACTGTGAAGCATGGAGGTGAAAACATCATGTTTTCAACAGCTGTTTTTCTGCAAAGGGGACAGGACGACTGATCCATGTTAAGGGAAAAATGAACGAGGCCATGTATTGTGCCCAAACATACCGCTCGGGCAACAGTGGCTCCATATGAAGAATTTCAAGGTCCTGGAATGGGCTAACCAGTCTCCACACTTCAACCCCATAGAAAATTTGTGGAGTTGAAAGTTCATGTTACCCATTGACAGCCCCAAAACATCACTGCTCTAAGGAGACCTGCATGACTCTGTCATTGCCAACAAAGGTTATGTTACAAAGTATTGAATTAAACATTTGTTATTGACCAAATACTTATTTTCCACCATAATGTACAAACAAATTAATTAAAAATCCAACAATGTGATTTCCTGGACACTAGATGAAGTGTACCTATGATGAAAATTACAGACATCGCTCATCTTTATAAGTAGGAGAACTTCCACAATCAGTGGCTCACTAAATGCTTTTTTGCCCCAGTGTAATTTACATAAAGGTATAACTGCTTTGATCAAGACTGTGTAGGTTAGGTGAGGGGACATTCAATGGTGTTGAAACTCATACTATGTTAGTCGCACAATTAAACATATCAACATACAGTGCATCCGTTCCATTTTCCCACATTTTCTTATGTTAACAGCCTTCAAAATTGATTAAATTCATTTTGTCCCACAAATCTCTACACACAATACAGCATGATGCAAAATGAAAAGTTTGTTTGAAACCTTTGCAAGTGTTCAAAAAATTAATTATTTACAATAATTAATTTTTTATTATATATAATAAATAATAAATATAATGTGCATAAGTGTTCAAAGCCTTTGCTCAAGGACATTCACAGAGTTGTCTCGAAGCCACTCCTTTGTTATTTTGGCTGTGTGCTTAGAGTCGTTATTCTGTTTGAAGATGAACCTTCATCCCAGTCTGAGGTCCAGAGCTCTCTGGAGCAGGTTATCATCAAGGATGTCTTTGTACATCACTGCACTCATCTTTCCCTTGACCCTGGTATTGGCTAGGCAATGAGCAGTGACATGATGCTTGGCATTCAGTCCAAAAAGTTCAAATCTTCATGTTTCTCATGGTCTGAGGGTCCTTTAGGTACCTTTTGGCAAACACCAGATGGGCTGTCATGTGCCTTTTACCAAGGAGTGGCTGCTGTCTGGCCACTTTACCATACATGTCTGATTGGTGGAGTGCAGCTGAAATGGTTGTCCTTCTGGAAGCTTCTCCCTTCTAAACAGAGCAATGTTGAAGCTCCCACCACGATCAGTCAGTTTGGCTGTGCGGCCAGCTCTAGGAAGAGTCTTGGTGGTTCCAAACTTATTCCATTTATGAACGATGGAGGCAACAGTGCTCAATGGGACCTTAAATGCAGCGGAATGTTTCCCGTACCCTTCCCCAGATCTGTGTCTCGATAGAATCCTGTCTCTGAGGTCAACAAACACATACTCAGACTTCATGGCTTGGTTTATGCTCTGACATGCACTGTCTACTATGGGACCTTATATAAACAGGTGTATGTCTTTCCAAATCATGTCCAATCAACTAAATTTACCACAGGTGTCCAATCAAGCTGAAGAAACATCTGAAGGACGATCAGTGAGCTACATTGTGTCATTGCAAAGTCTGTGAATACTTATGTACATGTTATATTTTTGTGTTTTAATTGTAATAAATTTGCAATGATTTCAAACTAACTTCTCACTCTGTTATCGTGGGGTATGGCGTGTAGAATTTTGAGGGGAAAATGAATTCAATCCACTCTGGAATAAGAATGTGGAAAAAGTGAAGTGCTGTGAATATTTTCCAAATGCACTGCATTATTGCAATGCGCTTCTGGCTGGTAGTTCAGGCAAATCCTTGCAGAAGCTCAGACTATTCCAAAATGCAGCTGCTAGGAAATTTGATCACATTAGACCTGTTCTCTCATCCCTTCATTGGCTATCTAATAAATTCCACATTAACTATGAAATACTGCTTCTAACATAGTGGTTTAGCCCCATAACATCTTAAATAACCTTTACACCACACAACCCGTCATATCCTCTTCGCTCCCTTCGATACGGGCCTACTGACAATCCCTCCAATTAGTAAAAACATCTCATATAATGTGGCCCAACTCTGGAATAACCTTCCTGTTACCGTTTGGGACTCACACACTCTCTGTCTTCAAATCTTGATTGAATACATTTCTCTTCACACAGGCTTTTGGTTAACCCCTTCTTTATAGGCTGTATTCCTGCTGTTGCTCCACACTACACTGATTGCAGGATCATTACTACAGTCCTTACTACACCACCTCCTTCACCAGCTCTGTACTAGATTATGTATGATGACCAAATTCTCGCTTTCTCTCTCCTCCATGTCCCGAGCTGCCCCTGCTCTCTGGCTGATGCTGGTTCGTGTCCATTTGTGGTTGGGTGCTATTACCTGCTCATTTGCATAAAACTTTCAAGCTTTTTGTTTTATCCTTCCCTCTGTTTTCTATCCATCTCTTTCCTATGTACTGAGATGCCCTATCCTGACTGATCTACCCTAATGTCACCCGACACAACTCCTCACTACCCCGCTACCTTGCAATGGCTCACTCATCCCACATTAGAGATTCCACTGCCAGCTTATGATTGTTTAACCTGCGTGGACTTCCATACTAACACTGAGCTTGAGTGTAGGATACACTCTCATAACTCATTCTCACCCATACATAGCATGCTCGCTCACACTATTAGCTCTACTTCTTTAACATTTTACTCCTTTTTGTACTATATGTCTGTGCTATACGGTGTCGTCCCCCTTTGGAGCCTAAGTTCCTCTCTTTCTCCTCGCCTGAGGGAGTTTTCCTTTCCACTGTTGCCACAGGTTTGCTCAAAAGAGGCTTGGACCCAGATTTTTGAAAAGGATTTCTGCTTTCTGACAAGAACTTCGTTGTAAAAAGCGCTACATAAACGAACTTTGAGTGACTGATACACCAATCAACCATAACATTATGACTGTTTATACACTGTCCATTTTATAAGCTCCTCTTACCACAGAGGAGCACTTTGTAGTTCGACAATTCCAGACTGTAGTCCATCTGATCCTCTGCATATTTTTTTATCCTCCTCGTCCTCTACTGAATGGTCAGGAGCCCACAGGACCAGGTATTATGTGGGTGGTGGTCATTCTCAGCATTGCAGTGATACTGACATGGTGCTGTGTCTCAGTGTGTGTTGTGCTTATGTAAGTGGATCAGACACAGCAGTGCTGCTGGGTGTTTAAACTGGAGACTCCAGCGACACTGAGGAGTTTAAACACTCCAGCAGCACTGCTGAGCACAGAAGAACTGTAGCTAATTTGCCAACATAGGATTGTGGAATTACCCTGCTGAAAAATCCAGCACAAGACACAACACTGTGAATCAATGAATGTTAAAAGCTTGCACAACTTCAGAAATAGAAGTTTAACCTCGGTTACCCAAAAGCCCCTCACAACTTATACAAGTGTGGATACTCACAAGCCACTCTCTTAAGTAACACCACTCTCTCTCTCTCTCTCTCTCTCTCTCTCTCTCTCTCTCTCTCTCTCTCTCTGCTCTGTCTCTCTCTCTCTCTCTCTCTCTCTCTCTCTCCTATTTATTTATTTGAACAAAGACAGTAAACTGTGTAACATGCTATTTTAAGATATGGCCATTTTTCATATTGTGTAACAAAATATGTCTTAATATATCAATATTTACAGAATACTGCTCACCCAAGTGGTGTGCACTCTTATCTGCAAAGGGCCGGTGTGTCTGCAAGTTTTCAGTCCAGCCAAATGGATAATTTGTTTGATAACTGGGCAGTTAATTAAACAATGGAATTGCAAAGGTATGGAGCGAAATAAAACTCAGGCACAATCGCCCTTCGCGAATAAGATTGACACCCCTGGCCCAAACACCATGCATGATCAGTTTACTGTTTGTTTGGGGTTTTTTTTAGCGTATAAGGCTGGATATCTGGTCATATGATCAGCTATGCTGTTCATGGCACTGTTCTAGCAGCTCAATGACGAGCCATAATTTTACATTTGTTTCACTTTTTATAGGTCCTGACTTGGGCTGCATGATATTGGAAAAAAAATGACATTGTAATATATATTTTTCTGTGATATATATTGCGATATTAAAAAATACAAGAATCTGATTCAGGTCAATCTATTATGGACAATGAATGACTAATCCCAGTGTTCCAGTCATGAGTGTGATGGAGCAAAATTTTGCCAGCAACGACTGAAAACAGCATAGATTTGTGCTGGAAACCATGAGGTCCGGTTGCTGCTCTGCTTTTTTTTCATCGCATTTAACCACACCAAGCAGGCAGATACCATCAGTCAGGATTTTAAAAAGGACCCCCATCTCCCAGGAGACCTTTTAAGGACTGCTTGTTGTGTCTGCCACAGCTGGTGGCACACACTGCTGCTGGCATTTCATCTGAAAGGATTACATGTTGAGTGGCCTCAACCAAGTGGTTTTGAGGTCACTCTAGCATATCAGCCTCTTGAGGACACTGGACACACAAAGTCCTTCCTTCTGGCTGCTGTGTCCCGTTATCCGCTTTGATTTCCAGCCGCCTTGCTGGATGTGCACACGTTGATTCAAACATCAAACAAGGACACGTCGAGGCTACTCCAAAGCAAAATGAGATTTGTCCTTGAGTGCTTATCTGGATAAACAGCCCTCAAACGCAGCATCATACAGATCACGTTATCACATTCAGACACTGCACCACAGTGGCCAAATTAAAGTTACATAACACAGCCTGGATGATTTAAAAAAAGTCACAACACTGACTGTAATTTCTGAGAGCTAATAAGATACTCTTTCAGAAATGACAGACTCTGGCTCACAAATGCCACAGCTGTGTAAGTGTCAGTCCTATTATTGGAAGATCCCTCCATGAACCACAGGCATACATGGCCAGGAGTACCACAAAGCACAACTGGCTTCTCTCTGGTTGGGTATGGCAGCCAATCCTCCACCCATTATTCAGTGTAATGACAGTAATTCCAAGGGTCTGGTTACTGATCGTAATAGAATGGGCAGTTGGTGTACAGGAGCACTCCAAACCTACTGGCTCCACCTTGTAGGATGTAAAGTCAGAGACAGAAGCTCAACAGTTTCTGCACAGTTTGTGTTGGTCATCCTCTAATCCTTCATCAGTGCTCACAGGATGCTGCCAACAGGATGCTGCTGACTGGACAGTTCTGGTTGGTGGGTTTAAACACTCCAGCAGAACTGCTGTGTCGGATCTAATTGTACCACCACTACACACAAGCATTGCACAACGTCAGTATCACTGCAGTACTGAGAATGACCCACCATCCACATAGTACACATGCTGCGATCTGCGTTGGTCCAGATGGATTACAGTCTTTAATTATGAGTTGGTGTGGTGCAACAGGTAACACCCCATACCATACGGGACACTGGGGTTCAATTCCCAGTCTGGGCAACTAGGCTGTGCTACACCATTAAGAGTCCTAGGGCAAGACTCCCAACATTACTCTGGCCCGCCTCTGTAATATGAGTAACCTTGCTCTGGATAAGAGCAACAGCTAAATGCCATAAATGTAAATGTAATTACAGAACTAGAAAGTGCTCCTGCATGGTAAGAGGAGGTGATAAGTTGGACAGTGAATGTAGGAACTCAACCAAGTAACAAATCTTTATGTTTACATACATATTTCTTCCAGGCCCAATTACACGGTCATAATAAGCATTTTTTTTGCATTGAAATCTACATTCTAAAGCTACAAAAATGCAAATGCAGGGTGATACAGTGATGTGCAGCAGACACAAAAGTGCCTCCAGCTGGTCTGACAGTCTGGAAGTGGAATTTAATAGTCTGGTTCCTGTTATGTCAATGAATATGCAGCTGATATGCAAACCAGTCTATTTTTGCTCTTTCGTAAAATTCTAGATCCAATTCCAGAAAGTTCTGGAAAACCCTTACACTCGCCAGAGACTCCCAAAACGAATATAAATGTCTCATTTTACAAAGTCTTCTCTGCTTTTGAACAGAAACACCGCAGTCTTCTGTGCCTCCGCACTTAAGTGGCGGCTCTAATGGCACGCAGAGGCACTTTAATGACTTTTATTACCATTTAAAATAGCATGACACAGCCGGGGGCAGCAGATCGAATCCTGCACTGGGTGTCTGCTCGTTTCCTAGGAGATGCCGGCTGTTCAAATGCACACATGGAAGTGGCAGAGGAAACCGTAACCAAGGAAACAGCAACACCGGAGGGCTGTGTTGTTGAAATAAGTTGTGGTGTGGAATGTGGGTTGTATGGAGGGAGAAGAGGTGGGGAGGGGGCCGACAGTGGAAACACTGAGGCCCACACGTCCTCTGTCCTCAAATACCACAAGCACCACCACACACCAGCAGACAAGAGAATTTCCTCTGAAACTCAGCAAGAGGGGAGGCACTGTCTCAGAGTGAATTATGTCTCTTTCACCATTTTCTTTTTTTGACCCGAATGGTTTAAGACAGTATTCAGGGTCCATCAAATGTTTGGGGGGCTTTTCAGAATGTTTTTAATGCAAAGGTGAACCATTTGCAATAATTTGATATATTAGAGCATTATGTTTTTTAAAGAAAAAAAAAGACCCTGTGATAGCAGCACTTATTAGTAGACCTCAGATTTTTAATAAAGATTAGGGCTGAATGATAAAACTAAAGAACTTATCACGATATGTTTAAGAGAAAGTGTGCTATATACGATACGATATACTCAAAACATTAACAAGTATAATGTGCAAGTATCAGTATTTATCTGTAAAAGCAGAAACAGAATGTTGTATATTCAAACAGTAACCTTTAATTACAATGTTTCTACAACAATTTGAAAAAGACTGTACCCCCTAGTAGAGTGTTGTCCCTCTGGAAACCAAACCATTTGCACAAAAACCACCCACTCAGGCTCTTTTTCAGAATCAAATCATACACAGATGGTATGATATGGATATTATGATATGGCCAATTTTTACATCTTGTACAAAATATGTCTCAATATATTGATATTTACAATATATTGCCCAAACCTAATATGTTTGTATACATTATTAGTATTATTATGGAGTCATATTGGGGAGAAAAGAATTGTTAATGTGAAAAAATAGAGATTCAGTTCTTGAGCTTCAACTATTTTAATATTTGAAAATAAATAAATGTAGGATATATATTTTTTCAATTCTGGAATTCTTTTCAATTGATAATATTTACTTTTTCACATCAATGTACATTTAAATATTTTTGGTCTTCTATTTTTCAGATTTATATTTTACAGATTCAAATACAAGTCAGACCCTACCAAAACTGATCTATCAGGCTGTTTTTTTATTTACGTTTCAGGACAAAAAAAATCATATCCTGATATATTTTAGGTGAAAGGTGAGATTAAAGATTAAAAAATAAAAGATGTAAAGAACGAATGCTTTATGTCCTTAACTATATTTCAACATATTGAAATTTGGTCTTCATAGTGTGTACATGAGAGTGGAAGGGAGCAGAGAGAAGGGGGCAGAGCAGAGTGAGGGAACAGAAAAAGGTTTCCACAAGATTGAAAATTCAAAAACTTCAAAACTCAATATAAACAATATCGCCTCAGCCCAGATCACACTTTGTTTATTTCCTGATATCGATTATATACATAATGATTTATCATCTCAGCCCTATATCCGTAATATCATTTAAATTATTATGAATTTTGCACCAAAGACTAATAAATATATAAAATAAGTAAATATTTAGCAGAAAGCCAAAGGTGTTCACTTCTAGAATGATGAATTATGCTGAACAAAAAGCTCAGTGTTAAAGCTGAGGATACCTAAAGGATAAGCACACAGCTGACTCATGCTAACTAAACCTTTAAAAGGTTTTTTTCTTACTAAATGGGAAAGTAACAGTGAGCAGTGAGTGTTATTTTTTCTAAATAACAGTCTATATATTTACTGATAAGAGGTCCATTAGGTCTGTCTAACTTTAAATCATGAATCCCCCCAAGTTATTCTGGATTCATGCAGTGCTATGAGCTCACACTGTGCCGCTGAGTATCATAATAAAATGAACTGACGAGCATATTCCTGGAAAGGCACAAGACAACAGAGGATGCTCTTTTTCGCATATGCTGTACATCTGGACTGAAATTCAATAAAACACACCCACAGCAATCCATAATAATTTCATCCCCTGACTGAGAAATACAAATTACACATGACAACAAATATTATATAAAAAATTCTATTACTCTATCACCTTCATCACCGTAAATAAATTATCTGTAGGTATTTGAAAGTCCTGTGCCTACCTGGTCTCGCAATAGCCTGATCCAGGAGGAGATATTTTATGTTAAATAAACTTATGAAAAATGGACTCAACCATAAATTAACTGAATTTAAAGAGCAGAAATGGTACTATAGTTAAAGTATGTGTACTGTATCACAAATGGTACTATAGTAGATACCATTTCACAATCTACCTCGACTGAAAGATGAGAAACTGTACAATAGTATGGGCACTGTAACTCCAATTAGCAGGGAAACTAAAAAGGTGTAAAAAGAATGTTAAAAAGGTTCATAAAAAAGTAAGCAGTAAAAATATGCTTCTACTTTTTGCATGTAATTGAGTACTTATGTACGGTAACAATGTGCAAAGCAATCCTATTCCGAGGCACTTTCCAGACTAAAAAGACTCTTCAATACTGAATCCCCACTGACCGTGTAATTGAATCCAGAACTAGTAAGCACTCTTCGTCTGTGTCTGGAAAACTGATCATGAATGGCGTGCTGAATTAGGGCTTTAAACCAAGACAGCAGCTCAGAGTTGAGTGAGAACTCTCAGCCTAAGCTTCACAACATCACGCTTCAGACATCCGTGAATGAGCCCCTTGATAAAGCGACATCATCTCCCGGAAAACCTGTGTTTATCTGTCCTCAGTTTGCTCATTTGACAACATGGCCATTCATAATGATAAGGAATGCAGTGAGAAATGCAGGCCTTCAGAACGTGAAGACAAAATTAACAGACCACCACCCTTCAGGGTCATGAGCCAAGTCTGAAAGCTTTCAGGGCTGTGCTGCCCTGTAATGTAGTATTAACTCTTATGACCCAGGAGGACATGTAGGTATTCTAAGTTTCAAACAGGATAAGAGTAACATACAGACACGATACACATATCATACATTACAAGATGTACCCCATTTAACAGTGCTCTTATCATTGTGTGCTAAGCTATCAGTGAGTAATCAAGCTCAGAAAAACACTAAAATTAAATGCCAAAGGAGCCTTCCAGTGCATGTTTACTGCTCTGTCCAGGTGTACGCGCTCAACCTGCATGCAGACTCTGACTGATCAACTAGAGGGGGCGGGGCTAATGATCCAATTAGTGTTGTACAGAAAAATGAAGGAAGGAAGGACAGAAGAAGGGAAGGAGTAAAGAAGGAAGGAAAGAAGGAAGGAAAGAAGGGGCTGTTTGCTCACACAGTATTCAGATTTCAGGCTAAAACAGAAGAGATAATATTGATACATATATAACATAACAAAGAACATTCTGTTTTTTCTTATTTTACTTGGACTACTGTTAAGTATTTTGAAGAATGTATACACTCTGGATTATCAACTTCCAAAAAGATTACTATTATTTTTTTTTTCTTATATGCAAAAAAAGTGACAAATTTGAGTAGTGTTGGATGTCCTATAAATACTCTTCGAATGTTTTGGCGAATAATGGTACGTTATAAAAAAACTATAAAAACATCCCATAAAATTAGCCTAGGTTTCTAAAGGTTAATAATTATTATTGTTATTATCATTAAAGGAACAATTATATTCATTTAACTCATTTTATTGATTTACACCATATTTTTATTGTATGAACAGTGGAAAATACTGCCTATACACCATATCATTTCGCCCACCCCAACCAGGAGCCTGACACAGAGCCCCCGAGTAAAACAGCCTGAACCTGTTCATGCAGAGCATGGCCAGTTCTCATGGACTTACTCAAAGGCGAAGAAAAGTCCACTGGTGACCAGAATCAGCACAATGGTGAGGTAGAAAACCCCGGTCTGCTTGGCCATCATGATCCGTCCATTGCAGTAAAACTTGTTCCGTCCAGGGAAAACCTGCCACTTTCTCTTCACTTTCCTCTTCTTGCTGTGTGGGGTCTCCATGGGTGAGGAGTTGTGTGTGCAGATCTGATTGTACTGACATTCCCTGGGCTCATCTATTCCAAGATGCATGTTGGTGGTGCTGTCTATCACTCAGCTGTGGCCTGCAAAACAGTGTAAAGCAGCAAGAGGCTCCCATAAAGAGCAGGAGGAAGGTACACACAACATAAGAGCATCACTATAGACAGGGAAGAGATGATGCATCAAAGACATGAGTGAAAGTGGGAGCAAACCTCTTAGGAAACCCAGCAGAAGCTTGTGATTGACTGGATCTTAGAGCAGATCAGTGGCACATGTAGGACGCCAGTTGCATCCAATGCATCCAGGAACACAAGGCATGGTCACGAAAGGAAATCCGCAGGAGCAGAGCTGATCTCCCTGGCTTGCTGGGAACATTCCTCCACTGGGTTTAATTCCACTGAGGATCAAAACAGCTGGAGAAGGAGCGGAGATAGAGGAGCTGAATGGACGAGGCTGGCTGGGTGGGTGTGTAGAAATGTCCCCACAGCCATCCACACTCTCCAGTCTTTATTTCCAGCAAGAGGAGGAAGAATCCCCGTCCTTCCAGTGTCCTCGCCCAGTCGTGGTCTGGACTGAAGGCTTTATTTTCCTTTATGGCTGAATCCGAAGCAGGAGCAGATCCTTCTCCAGTAGTGTGGGGGGGCTTGGTAACGTAACGCAACGTAATGCACGCGCGTGCTTGTGTGTGTGTGTGTGTGTGTGTGTGTGTGTAGGCTGCCTCTGCCACACACTAGCCCACAGCCCCGTCTGCTCTCCAAACCCAGCCGCACAGCAGGCTTCAGATGACTCGTTTACCAACGAGTCGACTCTTCGATTCTTTTAGGAGCCGACTCGCAAGCACTCGTTTTATTTTAATAGGAGTTCAACAAGGAGTTTCTCCATTTTAAACTGTGTGACACTTTTTGTCTTACATCTTAGATTATACCACTCTTTGTCTGGGCAGGCCTGTTTTTCTCTATGTGGAAAATAATTCACCACATCCTTAGAATCGGTTCATTTAGGAGTTAAGGTGGTGTTTTCTCCCTAAGCTAGAAGTTGGCAGATGATGAATGACGTCACTGGAATCTACTAAAGTTGTTCCTTTTTTATTCATGTGTTTTAATGCAGCAGTGATGAGCTCCAGCTATATGATGGGTAAGCTTACTGACCAGTGATCAACCATCTCCACACAGCTGCTGCTGCTGTTTTGAGCTTTAAGACACTGAAGTTGTATTATATGCTTATTGCATTTTGCATTCCACCTTAAAGAGTGCAGCAGCACATGTTGGTGTTTGTACAGACGTCTGTCCAACTTGCACAGTGTCTAAAATAAACTGACTGACTTGTAATGAACATGACTTTTATTATATTTGATTAATTTTACTGAGTTTGTAACTCAGCCTTGAAGATGCGAGGAGGTCGTGAAGGTGGATGACTTCAAATATCTTGGGTCAACCATCCCTAGCAATGGACAGTACAGAAAAGAGGTGAAGAAGAGGGTGCAGGCAGGATGGAGTGGGTGGAGATAGGTGTCAGGGCTGATGTGTGACAGAAGGGTAGCAGCAAGAGTGAAAGGGAAGGTTTACAAGATAGTAGTGAGACCTGCTGTCATGTATGGTTTGGAGACTGTGTCTCTGTCTAAAAGACAGGAGCCTGAGCTGGAGGTGGCGGAGATGAAGTTGCTGAGATTTTCGTTGGGAGTGACAAGGATAGACAAGATCAGAAATGAGCAGATCAGAGGGACAGTGAAGGTGGAGCAGTTTGGTGATAAAGCCAGAGAGACCAGGTTGAGATGGTTTGGACATGTGTTGAGGAGGAATAGTGGATATATTGGACAAAGAATGTTGGAGATGGAGCTGCCGGACAGAAGGAGAAGAGGAAGACCTCAGAGAAGGTTTATGGATGCAGTGATTGTGGACATGGAGATGGTTGGTGTAACAGTAGAGGAGGCAGGGGATAGGGCAAGATGGAGGCAGATGATCCGCTGTGGAGACCCCTAAAGGGAGCAGCCGAAAGAAGAAGAAGTAACTAAACTTTTTTGTCTGGATGAATAAAGTGTCCATCCATACATTTAAGTTAAGAAAAGACAAAACAAAGAAAATAATGTCATGTAATATAGTTCTTTTTGTCTTAGTTTCTAAAGGAAAACAAACGACTGAAAGACCATTTTAGGAACTTAAAGTGTCGGGTCGACTTGGTCAACTGAACCGATTCATCTGATTCAATGCCAGAATATTCATTGCCACAGCAGGTTTTCTCAGTCAAAGGCTGTTTTGGAAATTCAGTGATTTAACGTGTTCAGATGTGCGATAAGATAAGATCTCATTTCAGAACATTTCAAAACAAATGAATGTTTTAGTTTTTTATATGATGAAAACAACACTGATTCTAAACAGCATGTGAGCAAAAAGGCTAAGGTATGAAAATATAATTAGGGAAATGTGAGACAACCTGAGAACAATAAATGGTGTTATACTGAATTTTTTACTGGCTGATTAAATATTAATGTTAGTGGCGCTGAAGAGATGAGCAAACTAAAGGTTCCTACTGTGGTTCGCGCCGGAGCAGTTATGAAAACGCACCCGGTAGAGATGGCGGCGGAGGAGAAAGTCAGTAAGGACGGAGGGAACCTGAAACTGATTAAAGGTGAAAATAAGGTTTAATGTCTTATTTTATATGTGCGGGGTTTATGTACAGTGGAGTGTCGTCAGCTGGCATTATTTTGGATCTTACGGCACCTTGTGTTACTGCTGACTTGACCTTTAAGAAACTGAAGTTCTTATTGCATTTTCCGTTCCACCTTAAATAGTGCTGCAGCCCAACCTGGGGCTGTACAGATGCAGTGTTGCTTCGGCACCATTTAAGGTGGAACGGAATTATTTCAAATAAGCTAACTTCATGCACAGTGCTTAAAATAAATGGCCATGTTATTAACTGATTGATTTTTGTTATATCTTATTAATTTTACTGAATTTTTACTGTATATTTTAACTGCAGTTCAGTATATTTAATTGCATCTGTATATTTACTACTCTGCAGTTTCAGATATCCTCTGCACACAGCCCTCTCATACAGCTGATGTTCTGAATCAGGTTGTGCAGAGAGTAGTTGACCGTATGCAGGGCAGTGGGTCCTGCATGTACCACAGTTTGCAGAATGTTATTTCAGGAGCAGTGTCTGCTGTCTGTAGAATTAAATTATGGTTTTTTTCCTCCTTTCCTAGGTGGTGTGTTTCTTACAACAGTGGCATCTGCAGGTGTAATAGTTGGGTTTGGGTCAACGCTGGCCCTTGCTAAGAAGAAAAGCCCTGAATGGTTTAATAAGGTGTGTGGAGATATTGCTTTAATACACAGTCAGTGAAATTTATTTTTGATTTATTTATATCTAGTACATTTTTAATGATTACCTTGCTAATTGGTATAATGCACAACAATTGTCAAGATTTTCCAGGGTCAATAATGTTTCAGAGGTTTCATTTTGATATATATGTTTACAAATTGTATGGTCTTTAAAATGCATACAAGAGATAGTTGCGGGCAGTAAGGAAAAATTAAGTTGGACTGAAAAAGCCTAAAAATGTCTCGTAGAGATGCAAACAAAAACTAACCTTATTTGACACATGATTATGTGAAAAACAGACACCAATAAGAAGTCTGTATTGGTCAAAACTTGAGCTGTATCAAGAGCCCTTTGAACTTCAAATACAGCTCTGCCTGATCCACCATCCTTCAAGACGAGGGGAAAACACGCATCCAGACTCTTCTGTTCTGGCACCAAAATGGTAGAATGAACTTCCCCTGGAGATCTGCACAGCTGAGTCCCTCACTGTGTTCAAACACAGACTGAAGACCCATCTGTTTCATGAGTATTTAACTCCTTAAAGATTTATTCTGAATCTTGTTAATCCCCAATCTGACATTTGTTTTTTAAAAGGGTCTAAGTGTGAGGAATTTCTGGATTCTAGCCTCTTTTACTAGCTAAGCCACTCTGGAGGTACCGTCTGTTAAATGTCATAAATGTAAGTGCAGGCTTTTTGGTTCAAAGTGTTAAAAAAGAGAGTTTTAAGTCTTAGTACTGAAGATCTGCATGTTGCAGCTAGTTACATTCAGGCTTCATCTGAATCAGAGTAACCTACAGACATGGCCCACATATTATAACCAACTGTAAGACTTACCATATCTGATGTTTGCATCTCATCATTGTGTGATGAATTATCAGTGAGTAATCCATCTTAGAAAACAGTTAAATTCACTAATTTCAAGATGAGTGACGGTGGTAAGGAAAAACTCTCAGACTGGGAGGAAGGAACCAATGTTCAAAAGGCAAACCAATCCTCCTCTGGTTGACACCAGATATCACATTAAAATAATGTGACTAAATTCTTGTTTTTTTAGTTCAAACTCTGGATGAATATATAGGAATAAACATATAGAGGCAGGTAAATTTGTTAAAAAATATACAAATATTTAAATTCTCTTAAATTTACATCTTGCTAGACAAATGCTAGATTTTTTTTGGTGAATAAAATATGTCAAACTACGAAAACATTCCACAAAATTGGTCTAGGGTTTTAAAGATAAGGGGAAAAACCCATAGTGTTGTGAAAGATGTCACAAGCACCAAGCAGTTTATTCATATTTGAGTGTTTCTCTGTGCTGAAAAGCTTTGTTTACACAGTAAGGCTTGATCTACACATTACAAATTTAGAACATTGTGAGTCAGAATCCCCTTTAAAAGTACACCACTCTGCTGTCTACAGTGAGATCAAGAAAGACGATGATACACCAATGATAAGTTAAACATCAGTGCCGCCAACATTTGAGACGCCAAAGACACCAACATTATGACACACTCCAAATCAGATCAGTGTCTGATCCGATTACACTCTCAGAAAGTCCAAAATTAACCATCCTCAAAAAATGTTGACTATGTACCCTAATAAACTATTATGATGCTGAACATCTCGAGACATTACAGCTACAGTGAAATTTCCAAAATCTTGATATTTTAAAGGCTCAATTAGGATTATCTTGGAAGTCTGTTAATAAAAGTACTAGAGAGGAAAAAAACAGCTGAAAAAGTCTTATGGCTAAAGAACCCTCTAATTCTCTGCTCCACTCATAATAAACCTTATTGAATTATGTTATGGCTGTGTTAATCTTTGTTTACCTCATGGGATGTAATTATAAATTGCGCAGATCCTCACATACAACTTGAGTTATATTTGTTTTTAGGCCCAGAGGAAAACAGTGCCCTTCTTGTTAACATTAGATTTCCTGCTTTTTTTTTGCCATCTATTTTTAAGCACAGTTGCATCTCTGTAAACATGCTTCTCAGTCATAAGGCCTTTTAAAGAGACCAAATTAGATTCAGTGTGGAGAGGTATGCGGTTGTGAGGTCACAGTGATGGGATGGCAGATTTGATCGTCACAGACCATTTGAGCTCTGTCCAGTCTCTTAATTACATTATGAGGTAAATTCAGCAACTTGTGCCGAACACAGATGTCTTTCTTACTCAGTGAGTGACTGTGCGCTGGTTACTGTAGAACGCTGAAGCACTTTTGTTTTGTTTTAAATAAATTAAAGGCATCTTTCTCTTCTTTATCAAATATATTAACAATATTAGCACTACTGAAGATTTTTATGCAATGCTGTTATAAAGTTTGTGAACTGTTTACAATTGTCTGTACAGTGCCGAGGTGGGCATTTCAGGTCCAGCAAGTCAAAAGGCTGGCTGTGCCACAGCAGAGCAGCCCATGCAGTGGGAACCAAACCTTGGGGTGGATTTTGACTTGCTGAACCCAAGTATTTTGGCCATGTAATAATTTTACACAACTCCACACTGTATGAACTTGCTTATTGTATTTAAGCATATAATGTGTATTTGTGTAATAAGGGTAAAGTGTGGCTTAAGGATAAACACACTGTATCAAGGTGTTCAAACTTATCAAGCAGCATCTTTTCTCAAAGTGGGCAAAAAAATTGATATTTAACTCACTCTGAAAAGTCATAAATTGTAAAGTGTTCCAGAGGGATGAAGCACTCTTGAAAATGCTAAGATGTTGAGGGTGTGATGCAGAACCAATGTTTTGTTGCAAATAGTGAACAGGGTCACAAGACTGGTATTGAGAGGGGGGAAAATATGCAACTGAAAGATTTTTAATGAATTATTTGTAATGATTAGATTGACAAGGATATTTATAGTAATACTTTCAAAAATTAAACAACCTGAATGTACTGTTTTATGTATGTATTATTATCCCATCTCAGGACTTTTATTCTGAAATTTGAGCACTGTGTGAGCAAAAAACCGAGCAAACAGTCCCTCTCTCCTCATTTCAGTGATGTGACATTAGCTCTGACTGCATGCATGTTGAACATTAACTTGTGGAAAGAGCAGTAAACATACTGAAAGGCTCCTTTGGCATTTAGACTGGGATTTAATTCAGTTGGAATGGTTCATCATGCAATGATAAAAGCATGGTTACTCTGATCCTGAGTTATGAGGCCTAGAAAACTGCTTGTAACTGCCTGCAAAGTGCAGACCTTGAGTGCATATTTAACATTTTAGATTTACCAAGAGCACTGTAGTTGTTCAATAATGAAATGAATCCTCAAAATAAAGCTTGTTTCCCAACTGCTGTCCAGACCATTATACTGACCCAACTGGCTTCCCTTTTAGAGATGCACTGACCCAGTCAGACATCACAATTTGGCCCTTGTATGAAGTATACAATGTGAAATAGGATATCCCATGAAATCCTTTAAACCCTTGTACTATATTTAACTGTTGAAAAAAAAAAAATAAATAAAATAAATATATATATATATATATATATATATATATATATATATAGCTTTATAGCTAGTCTATATTATTGTTATTGCAGTTGTGAGTGAGAAGGAAATGGCAGAGGGGAGCAATATCTGCAATATTTAAACATTATTTAAAAAGGAAATACCTGATATAAACTATATTGCCTCAGCCCATATCCCACTCTCTTTATAACCAGATATCTATATAAATATCAATATATCACCCAGCCCTGAGCCACCCCAAGACAGATGTTGTAATGAGTTAATCTGTGTTCTTCACTTTACTTGTCAGTGATCAGAATGTTTGGTTAATCTGTGTAAAATGGGTTCTAGATATGAGGGTATTCATCATGTTGTTGTGATCTGTAACATTATGATTTTGTATGCATATGAAAGTAAAGCTGTTTTGTTGCGTTTAGGGTCTTTTGGGATCAGCAGCAGTTCCTGAGAGTGGAGCTTCACTTGCACTGCGTGCATTGGGATGGGGTTCCCTCTACGCCTGGTGTGGAGTTGGCCTCCTCAGTTTTGCTGTCTGGAAGGCTCTGGGTGTTCACAGTGTATGTAACATTACAAACTACCAGCTACTTCTCTAAAACTGTAATCTGTATGTACTTTAAAGCAGTTCACCAGTTAATTAAATAAGCCTTTCTAAATTACTGTCCATACCAACTGGAGAAGATACAGAAAATTAGTACTGTAGTGTAGAAAATTACCAGTGTGTTAGCTGCAGGCTAGTGCATTAGCTCGTATAATGATCAGCCATAACACGGAACAACCTGCCCAACACTGAGTAGGTCCCCCTTGTACCACCACAACAGAACTTTAATTATTTAAGGCATAGACTCCACAAGACCTCTTAAGGGGTCATGTAGTTTATGACACAAAGACATTAGCAGCAGTGCTGTTTGTTGTTGGGTGGAGCCTTCATGAGCATCAGTGAGCCTTAGGTGCCCAAGAACCTGCTGCTGGTTCACTGATTGTCCTTTCTTGGACCACTTTTGGTAGATACTGACTAGGGCTGGTATTGTGACTTGTTTCCCAAAGTGATTCTGACTCAAGGTTTGGGTCCTTTTATTCTATTTAAATTTAAATATCAATACATTTAGTCATATTTCCAAATACATGTTTATAACTTTTAGTTTCATGCCATGCCACCATTTACTCATACCATCCTCTTCAGGAACAGTTAGCTCTAAATGAAGCTGAAGCCTCATGTGGTGTTTGTTTTTTTCTTCTGTTGTGCTGTTTGTGTGGTGAGACACAGCTTAATTAGCTACAGCTGAGAATCATTTCTGTTTGTCTCCAAGGTTAAAGGTCCGTTTGAAAAACGACCCTCGTGGAGTAAAATGGGCATTTTAACACATTTCCTTGTTTTGTAAGAGCTGCTGGACCATGCTGTTCATGTTGAGAAATGAAGGTTTCTAAAAGTCAGTTATTCAACTGTTTTGGGGACCTTTTTGCTCTTTTCTTGCTGGCAGGAGCTCTAGCTATAGAGTGTTAAACATCAAGCTTGGCTTTATATGAATCAATATCTGATCATTCAACAAAGTTTGATTTGAAATCAAAAAATCAATTTGAAAACAAAAAAAAAAAACCACCCCTAGTAATGAAGATTGAAAATCTGCCAGAGGTTCGATATCTTCCAAATCAGTCATTTAATGTCAGCTTTGCTACAAATTTGTCAGAGTGGCTCAGATCCCTATTGCACACTTTCCATGCTCGAAACACATCACCTTCCAGAACTAACTGTTCACTTGATGCCTAATTGATCCACCCCTTGAGAGATGCCTCTGGAAATGAATGGTATCAATGTTTTTCACTTCACTGGTGCTAACATTAGGCTAAGTGGTGTTTGGTTAGAGTGTCATTATTATTATTATTATTATTATCATTATTATTATTATCATTATTATTATTATCATTATTATTATTATTATTATTATTATTATTATTATTATTATTATTGTAAACACTGATCAAAATTAACATTATGACCACCACCTTGTTTTTATATTCACTGTCCATTTTATAATCTCCTACCATACAGGAGCACTTTGTAGTTCTATAATTACAGACTGTAATCCATTTGTTTCTCTGCATACTTTATCTTCGCTCTTCAATGGTGAGGACCACCAGGTATTATGAGGGTGGTGGGACATCCCAAGCACTGCAGTCACATTGACATGGTGGTGTGTTAGTGTGTGTTGTGTTGGTACAAGTTGATCAGAGACAGCAGTGCTGCTGGAGTGTTTAAACACTTTCAATTCACTGTCCACTCTATCAGATACGCTGACCTCGTTGCTCCATGTTGTAGATGGAAAGGCAGAGACCGAAGCTCAGTTTGTTGGTAATCCTCTTGTCATTCATCAGTGCTTATAAGACATTGCCCACAGGGAGCTGTTGACTGGATATTTTTGGTCGGTGGAGTATTCTCAATATAGCAGTGACACTGCAAAGCTTGTACCATCTCAGAAGGGTGAAAGGAGGATAACTAAGTATGCAGAAAAACAGATGGACTACAGTCTGTAATTAGAGAACTGCTAAGTGCTCCGGTGAGGAGCTGATAAAATGGACATTGAATGTTAAAAGAAGGACATGGTCATAATAGCCACTCTTTTTTTTTTGTTGCTTGAAAAAGTAGTGCCTTTTTGACTAATTATATTTCTGTAACATGAATATTCTACTGATAAGTCATCTTATATTGTGTCTTTTCAGTTGGTGGAGTTTCAGCAGAAAATGCAGTCTGTTTTCCCTGCCATCCCAAAAAATGAAGAACCGCAACCAAACGCTGCACCGTTTGATTGGGACTCACTATTAAAGTCAAAATAGTGGCTAATGGAACATAACATATATATTTTCACAATACCTGTCAGCCTGCTTTGAAAAGTGAGTTATTTTCCACCTCTCAATAGAAGAGATGCCTTTGCTATTGATTTCTTCTCATCAAAGGCTAAAGAAGGCTCCTAATTTGGATGCAAGACGAACTGTATTTGGTCTCAAAGTTGTCCAAATGTCACAACATGCTCCAAATACATCATGGGACTGAGCAGTACGGCTGGACAGCACAGCGAGCCTGTTTTTTTTCCTGTTATAAACCTCAAAGATCACTGTACATATCTTGTATTTTGAGAATATCCTCAAATACTGTGAATGTGTCTTATCATGCACCCTTTAATCCTTAAATGAAAAGCAAAAGGAACTTAAATGCTTTAAGGGAGCGAGTACTTAAAAACTTTCTGATTCCAGTGTTTCTGTAAGTGGAAAAAGTCCTGAAATAGTGTCCAGATTGTGGAGAAATGCTGCCTGTGGGTGTCGGTGTGAGCACACTTGTGACTACTCCTGATGTTTTCCCCCACATTTAGGACATAACGTCATTAAAAGAAAGATCTGGCCAGAGCCGATGCATCAGCAGTGCTGCGGAGGAATATGGGTTGGACGAGCTGAGTAACTGAATTTACTGAAACATACACATCAAATATTAATCCTTCTAAATTTAACCTTCCGAATGTTTACTCATGATTGAGAGTGTGTTGTGTGAGTGGTAAGATGTCAGTCTTTCGGAATAAAGCCAATGTGGTGGTCAGTTTTGACTCATGCCTGCCCCTGCCATGTCCGATTTCAGCACAAGGTAATTTCAGTCAGATGTATTGAATAACAAGTTTTCTATGCTGAATATGCTTCAAGATGGGGTAGGATAGGGGTCTCAAGATGCATATGGCTCTTTGACTGCCTTTTTGCAGTAAAATAGAGCTTCCACACTTGGTACTGTGGTCAGTGTGGAGAGGAAACTTTAGATTGGATGTTTGTTAATCCTCAGATGTTTTGTACATACAGGTCTGATGAGAATTAAAAGATGTCTCTTCATTTTACAGCTGAATCTTCACACATTCTTCCATTTCTTTGTTTTCAGCACAACTGCTGGTGTGCTGCACTGCATCCACCATTAAGGGAACTCTTTAATACACTATGAGTGGCTCTAAATGCTGTAATTAATTAATAAATAATGAACTGCTGATTCTCCAACCTTTCACCCTGCAGACTGCTGGTCAAATAGCAACACGTGACAATAAAATGGCCATCAAATGTGGCTCTGAAGGTGGTTTGATCTTTGTTTGAAATAAGACAAATGGGCTCTTCTTCAACTTTGGGTTACCGACCCCTGGTATAGTACATCAAAGATAATTGGAACACCGTTGGGAATAAAAGACAAAACACTTAGAAACAACCTTCACAGTGTTCAGATTTCATGTACATTTACTTTTTAACATGTGGAACATGTAGTATAAAGACTTTGTACTAATAAACAATGGTCATCAAATCATATGGCATGAAAAAAAGTTCACAGAGTTGTACATTGTCATTGGAATTGCTGCTTAAGTCATATTGGGATAACTTCAAACTTTGCTGGATTATGGTTACACCAACTGACTTTTTGATGAGCCTGTTTTTTTTTTAAATTTATTTATTTTATTTATACTTTTTTTTGTTTGTTTTTTTCTCTCTTTTTTTTTTTTTTTTTTTCTTTTTTTTTAAAGCCAGACACCTAAGGCCATTCAAGGGAGTCATTCAATTCCTATCTCTGTTTCACAGAATTGTGTACACAGTCCCCACAGGGACGTCTTATACATAGTCACATTACCCTCAAAAGATGGTAAGGTGAAAATTTGATGTCCAAATTGCTGTTAATAATTAGCATCAACTGAAGCATCACTCTGTAAAATACCACATCTCTTGGAGAAAAAAAAAGTGAAAAGGGGCTGTTTACTGTACAGCTCATATATACAAATCGCCCCATGAGTCAAACAGAGGAGTGGTATCCGAAGCGCTTTAAAATTCAACGTTCAGAGAGTCAATCCTGTGATCTTATGGCCATTCTGATGGAAAGAAGTCAGTTTAAAACCAGCTCTCACTTTACCCTTGGATACTGGTGTGGTTATGCAGTGCAATACTGGTTTTCAGGTTATGAATATTGCCTGTGGTAAAGAGTCATTCACATTTGGTAAGCTCCCCTCCAACAAGCCAACTCCACCCTATTGCACAAAGCTTTTTTAGAGCTGGATACATGTATATCTTGAGTAAAATCAGTGTTTTTATCTTTATCTTAACACATTGCAAGAGAAGTTCTATCTACAGCACATCTCACAATTTAAATAAATCTGCATACTCAAATAAACATATTCCACCGAAAAAAACAAACAAAATAAAAACCAAAACTGCCACAAACGATGAAAAACATTGAGAGCAAAAAACTCTGAAAACTAACATACAGTATCTATCAGATGCCAACTTTGGTTAAAACAAAAACGAGGGAGGAGAAAGACAAAACATAAAAAAGAATAGAAAAAAACAAAGTATTAAATATCTGTATTAAAATCATTCAAAATCCCAAATGAAAATTGCAAAACAAATTTGGGTAGAGGAGCTATATATATTCTCTATATAATAATTTGTACGTAAAAACATTTTTTTTTGTGTGTCTGCTTTTTTATTAAATAAAAATATAACCCCGACAATTCTGTGTGGCTCAACCGTGTCCCGTCTGGCTGATGGCACTTGTGTCACGAGCGTCCAAGCTTAAACAGTACCTCGCACATAATGGACACTACGCTGGAGTTCAGCACAGAGGACAGTGTGATGTCCAGCAGCCGGCTCTCATACAGCACGAACTCAGGCCGGTTCTCCTCCACCTGAGCCATTGCCAGCAAAGCTTTCGCAGCCCGGCACATCATGTTGATACTAGGGGGCTCTGGGTGCGTCGGGTGTCCTGCGTGTAAGAGGCTGTGAGGGCTCTGCTGATATTGTGCCATGGCAATACTGTCCTCTAAAAAGCCAATCACAGTCCCAATGCTGCCCTTTTGAAGGGCGATGGCACGAGCGGCTGTGGAGTCACCCCGTGCCAGGTTGGAGAGGACAGCCACAGCCATCTCGCGGCACACCTGACTCTTGCGTTCGCCAACGTGGCGCACTAAGGTCGCGAAGAGGCGCTCTTGGCGGCTGAGAGGCGGTGTGGCCAACAGTAGGTCCACGTTACAGTCCTGGATGCTCAGTTTGCATAAGCACTCCAGCACCAGCCTCTGCGGTGTTAGGGAGGAGAAACCGCCTGCTGTGCAGAAAGGGTCCTGGGCCTCAGCCGATGGACACACCATCCAGTGCAGAAGCCCATCTAGAATGGGTAAGCAGATGCTTTCAGGATAAATCGACAGATCTAGCTGCCCTGAAATGTTGGCCAAGGTGACCAGGGTATTTTCGTGCAAGGCACAGAGACAGTCCCACCACCACTCATCTTTGCTACAGGCCAAGCCTCGCTCCTCTTCTCGCTGGTATGTAGGGGACGTCCTTTTCCGCTTTGGGTGCTCATGGTGCAACATCACCAGCCTGCCCAGTATAAGCACCAGGCCTGGGTAGCGTGCCATGTCAGCGTCGTTACCTGGGACAAAGGAGAGACCACGGACTATGTTGGAGATGCAGATGCAGCGCTTGGCCAGCTCGTCCTGCCAGTCCTCAGCTGTGGAAAGAGGTGCCTCATCCCAGCATCGTGGTTCATCTTCCAGTAAGGGGATGTTTTGGTTCTCTTGGCTTCGCAAAGAAAACCCTTTGGCCTCATTTTCTGCTAGAGATGATTGAGTGGAACCCAATGCATAATCCACAATGGCTGAAGAATTCTTGTCAGTGGAGCCTTTACCAGTTTCCTCTTCTACGAGAGCAGAGTCCTGATCTTTTCTGTTCTCCTCTTCAACATCCTTTGTGGGTGAGGACTGAGGTCCTATCTCCCGTTGTTTCCTTTCAAAGTAGGTCTGAATGTGTGCTGTGGAGTCTCCTCCACCAGCTTTCCAGTGTAGCAAGCCGCTGGTAAACTCTCCAACCAGGCCCAGCTGCTCCGTTCGGTCTTCAACCAGGTCATCCACTGCCTCCCTTTCCTCCACCTTTATTGGCAGTCTGTCATACTTACTTGCTTGCTTGGGCCTAGGCTCTGATGGAGGACGATCTTCTTCACTCGCTTTCCCATCTCTCTCCTCAACAGCCTCTGCTGATTTCAATACTTCAATAGTCTCTGCCGATTTCTTCTTCTCCAAGGCATCTGCTCCAGACGAGCTGCTGGGGACATTCTTCTGAGGCTCTGTCTCTGGCTTCTTGTCAGGCTGCTCAGTATTTGAATGGCTGTCCACCTCCTGGTGCTCAGATTCCATTTGGTCTGCTGGCTCTGGAATGGGACCAAGGAGTGTTTTCTGCCCCTCATTACCCACTTCATACTCCTCCAGGATACCAAAAATCTCAATCAAACATCGTCTGAAATACTCCACTACGTGTTCCAAGAAACCTGGCAGCTGCAAAAAACAGAATACATTTGCCATCTTATTAAGGTCTGCCCAGCCAAAGGTTTTGAAGGAACTACGCACTTACTCATGTGCACTCAACTCACCTGGGATAGGGTAAAGGATGACACGGTGCTATCGTCATACAGTAGGATATTTATGGTATCCAAGGCCCATGTGCTTTCTGCTAGCAAACCAGATTTCAGAGACATCATCACACGCCAAGCCTCTGGTGTTCCTATAAGAATAAGCATTTTCAACCAAGAGTTAAAACTTTACACCCAAACTTATGACAGTGAGTCCATGTTTAATGTTCCTGAAGACTGGTTAGTTGAGGTAGTGACTAAACACAAAAGCTTTGAAACATAAAAGCTAAACAATGTGAAGGGACAATTAACTCCAGTTTTATTGCAGTGTCACAAAAATACTTTCACTGGTAATCTTTCAAATTTTCTAGTTTTGTTGGTCAACACTAAGTAATGAATTTTACCAATGACAAGTATGACTCTTACCAATGTCTTTGGAAGTCAACCTTCTACGAGTTTTTAGCTGAGGCTGCGTAGCCTCAACAGAACCCAGAGGAAAAGTGATCTCTCGCTGGATGGGTGGCAGGCCTTGCACAGGCCCACCACCACTCTGAGAGCCTGGCATGGACCCAGGCATGCCCGGCTTGGGCATCTTCATAGACGGCATCAAATTAACTTTACTTGGGGACATGGAGCCACCCATGGGTCGAGAGAACGGCGCTGGGCTTGGAGCGCGTGCAATGTGGTTGGGCATGGCTGGAGGAGACTGGTATGAAGCTGGAGGTTGACGGTTTGTCATGGAAGGCATGGAGCTGGAGGAGGACTGGGGAGGATAAGGTGACTGACGCTGCCCAGGGTGACTTGTCCACTGACTGTCCTGATTTGCCCTGCCTTCCGGGTCATCAGCACGGTTCATGGATGAATATGGGGGCCCATGGCCCTGTCGGTTTGTGTAGGGGTAGCCCAGATCAGTTCTGGGGTGCCAACCCTGAGGCCCTCCACTGGGGGTGGAGGAAGGGCCTCCACTTATCATGCCTTGCTGATGAGGACCCTGTCCTCCGTGTTGCATGCGTTCTCGGTTATACTGGTACGGGAACTGCCCCTGCATGGGTCTGCGATCTGGGTATCCGCCACCATATTGACTGTACATGTCTGGTTGCTGGCCGCTGTACTGCATGCCAAAGGCCTCACCCTCATGCCGTTTTGCTGAAGGACCATACATCCCTTCCCCAGGTCGTTTGTAGCCCTAAAGGTCCAAAGAGTAATTAATGCCAGTTATGATGCCATTTGGTCACTTGTGACGTGAATGTGTTCTGCTAAGAAGAGTACACTGACCTGTGGTTGTGGGTACATTCCATGAGCACTGTATGGCATGCCTTGATGATACTGCTGGCCATAACCATCATGTCCATGCCTAGAAAGAATCCAAATTACACTGTGAACACATATTCAGCTCAGAGACACTGCAGTGCTTAATCACATACATACATTCCACCAATCTTTACCTCTGATGGGAGGGGTATCTGTTGCCTGAGTACATGCTTTGATCACTGTTGGAAGGCAATACGTTATTCTGATTCCCAGGGGGTGCCATTCCACCCTCTGGACCTATGGCATGGTCAGGCCTAAAGGAAACACATTGCAAAAGACAAGTGATGAAGCGATTTCCAGCTTCATTGAGATGTCATTCATCCAGTAACTGCACAATGTTACCAACCTCCTCTCAAAATTAGGGCTGTAAGGATACTGGGGACGTGGACCTATGCCCTGCCCTCCAGGGGGTCCACGTGGGTACATGTCCTGCATGCCACTGCTGGGCATTTGTCCTGGCATGAAGGGGTCATTGCCACCTATACATTTTACAAAACAAAAACAAATAATACTTGTGCCATTGAAAATGTAACTATCACATGTGACATGCTGTAAACACTAGAGGGCAGCACTCTCCAAGAAATCACAGTCGCAAGAACAGCTCTGGGTCCGACCATTACCGAAACACAACATTCAAACTATTCAGTCTGACAGTGAGTAAAACATTGACTCACCCTTTCTCGGGCCTCCATAGGGCTCCTTGTTAGCATCAAACTGCATTCGAACGGTGGGATCTGCAATGCTTCCACCCTGCTGGTACATCATACCAGGGGGCACGTTGCCCCGCTTTTGGAAAGCTGGGTCACAGCTCTCAGAGAAGGGATCCTGCACACTCACCCCACTGTTCCTAAAGGTGAGACAATCACGCACCACGCTCCTGATTAGACAAGAAAGTTTAGGAAATGGAATTTTCAAATGTTTACTGCCTGTACATTAGGGGCAGTGGAGAGTTGTACTTTATCCTTCCAGTCTTAACTTAACTTAGATCCCAAGGTTTGTACAGCAGTTACATGCTGTTCTCTATGCTTCATTTCTCAGGATCTGAGTAACTTAGAGAGGATACACATGATAAACCAGAAATATCAGCGAGCAATCCAGCTTGGAAAACAGCTAAATTCACTAATTTCCAACTGAATTAAATCCCAGTTTAAATGCCAAAGGAGCTTCCAGTGCATGTTTACTGTGACTAGCATGCAGCCTCCGACTGATCAGCACTGATGACATTACTGATCCAGACATTAGGTCACAGAGGAAAATGAGAAGGGAGGGGCTGTTTGCTCTCCTCCTTTGTTCACACAGTGTTCAAATTTTAGAATGAAAATCCTGAGAAAAGATAATATAGAGATATGCAAAAATAATAAATATAATAAAGGATCTTCAGGTTGTTTTTCGATTTTATTTGGACTACTGTGAAGTATTCCGAATAACTTATTATTGTAAATATCCTTGTTAATCTAATCATTACAAACAATTTCTCAAAGCATTTTCAGCTAAAAACAATCAATTTCCAAGAGGTTTTCTGAGATATAACGGGTTTTATAGTCCTTATAAGCCAAAACATTAAATTCATACAGATCAAAACATGGTCAAATTCCTACAGATATTTAAATTCTTTTAATGTTTATATTTGAAATGAAGACAGAGTCTGAATAGAGATTAGATTAGAGTAGCCTATGATAATCTGAAGATAATATATGGTATGTGCGACTCTCCCCTATAAATACTTTTTAATGTTTTGGCAAAAAAAAGTAGGTCAAACTATGAAAATATCCTGCAAAATTAGCCTGATTCTTTTTTGAAAACTTTCAAAGTGTTAATTAATCCTGAATTATTTTCTTTTTGTAACATTACAGGCATAGAACAGGGGTCTGAAATCCTACAATATTCAGCCCTTTATTTACACAATGAAATGTGTCTAATGCAGTCTTACATCTTATATCAGTGTATAGTCTTCTGTTTTTGATCTTTAGATTTCTAAATTGTCAAAATTGCACTTCACGCCATGGTGTGAGGGGAACTCTTTTACAGTATTCCCAACAGGCCAAGTGGTATTGATCTGATTACTGAGGCTGAGGTATGATCAATGCAGATAATGCTTCAGGACAGGTTCTTTGTTTACAAACATAAAAAGTGTTAAGACAATTGGAAAAAAGAAACAATCAATGTTATGTACATAGAAGATTCAATAGTGTGTCTTTGATACCAAACCTGTCACACTGAATAACTTTGTGCCTGTAAATAAATGTTTATGCTCAAGCAAAACAAGGTACTACACATTTATTATTTGTAGTTTTAGAGCAGGTTTATTTGCTTTATTTAAGATTTTAGGTCTATAGTTTGGTACTGGCCCTTTTTTTCTTTCAGATTTGTGTATATATGCTTACTAGTTCAAATTAAAGCAGCATTTTATGGATTTGACCCACCTGCCACTCGGCTGAGGTGTGATCTGACTATGAGGAGTGGTTGCTGGAGTTGGGGGCTTCAAATCTCCTGGCATTTCTGTCATGGAGCTGCTTCCTGTTGACTGTGGAGTCTGGGGTCCCTGGAGAGATCCGGAGTTTGCTATGGAACAAAGAGAGAAAAGAAATGAAGACATGTGAGGAATATAAGAGGCAGCTGAGAGACAGCAATGAATATATCACATATCGATCATTGTTATCAAGCACAAATCATGCAGCACAGGAAGAGGAAATGTCTCAGGAGAAAGGACAGATCTCAGAATTTAAGATAGACAATGTGTTTCTGTTCCCTTCCATTCAAAAAATTTAAGCCAAAATCATCCACCAGAGACCCGATGAAGCCAGACAGAGGTACTCATTTGTTTAGACCTGCCCTTGCCTTGCCTGGACAACTAGACAACAGGAGTCTGAGACCACCCTCACGGAGCATAACGTCTGGGTCTGTTCAAGTGTAACCCCGCCTTCTTACAAAATTGCAGAACAACATTTGAAAAAATTTATTTCTGGGATAAACAAAAAAAATGTGCCAATATCATTGGAATTAGAGAGTGGAGATGGAAAAGTAGAGGAGATAAATGAGAATGTGAATGTGGGCTGTACAGCCACTGAAATGTACAGGAATGGGCAGAGCTAACCATCACACTGCAACCAGCCAAGCGTCGCTAGACCTGTGGTTGGCTTCGTTTTGGGAGTATGCACTGTCCATACATTTTACAGTCCTTCTTACTTCTTGTTAGGATCTTGTCTCATGCCTATGGTGCGTTCCGTTCAAACTGGGATGTCAGAATTTCTGAATTCCAAGTAGACAATTTTAATACCACACTAGTCGAATATCCTACTCTGAAAGTCAGGAGAGCCTCACCAACCTGCACCGCACATCAACAGTGGTAAAAGCAGCAGAACTACTTTTTATTAGCACTTCTATCTGTTTGTGTCACATTAAATTATACACCCGGCACAAATTCTAACTGTGGATGAGTTTTACGGTGTTTGGAGTCACAAAATACTGCTAACCCTGGTAAGTGGTATCAACACACAAAGTGGGACATGTTTTGGTTAGATTTGCAATGAAATACAAGTGAACCAGTTGCTGTATATGCACTGCAAAGTCTTTAGCTGATTGTTTTTTTGGATTTTTTTTTTAACTGGAATGCAGGACATCATTCCCAGCTCCGACATCTGACTCCCAAGGTAAATGGAATGCAGCATTAGTATATACCAGCGTTTTTCAATCCTGAACCGTAGAGGCACACCTGCCTCTCTAAATATGGTATATACAACTTGCTTCTTCAAATGTGAAAAACAATCGATGACTTATCATCTCACTGCAGTGAAGCTCAGTGTATATGATAAATAATCTATAATAAAAAATTATAGCAAACTATAGTCAAATCAAACACTCCCTGATGCACCAAATCATCTCTTGAACCGAACTGGAGAAATGTGGATGGAGATTTACACCTTTATCCTGGAAGTGTGATGTTCAAATTATAAATTTAATTTTCTTAAAAGTAATGGTTTGTTTTTTTTGTTGATACAATTCTTGTTAAATAAGAAGCAAATTTCTGGTGCTGCAAGAAGCATCGCTGTAATTATTTTCCTTCTGAATTATTATGGACAAAGTGTGGGGCTTTGATCCTACAATCCTTAGGCTTTCATTTCCATAATCCAATAAAACGTGAATAGTTCAGGCTTTAGCTACTACGAGTGAAGTGGCATAAGTAGACACCATTTCAGCCTAAACTAATTATGAAAAGTAATAAAGCCAGCTTGTATTTCTGTAACGTGGCGAAGGACAAGTGGAAGTGCTTCGAAATAAAAAGGGGTGAAGCACAATATGGGCAGGGCTTCATAGCGCTGCCAGCAGCAGAACTACTTGCAGCCATACTGTAGTTCAGGGTAAACAATGCAGACGGGTTTACGGGAGGGCACTTCCAGTCGGAGTGAACTTAAGTGACCTCAATGCCATATTCATTCAGAGCGAGGGAGGGAAAAAAAAAGAGAGGGAAAAAAAGTGCTGGCTCACTGGTCCACCATGCATGAGTGGGGTCAGACAGAGGTCATTTTTGTTTATATCCCACACTCCTCCCCCATTAATCTTCTCCGGGGGAATCCCCCCTCCTGCTGCCTGACAGCTCTCTCTTTCTCTCTCTCTCTCTCTCTCTCTCTCTCTCTCTCACATCATCTGTTTCTTGCCCGCAGGCAGGGAGGGGTGGGGGGGCTCAGCTGGCCGCTTTACAGCCCAACCTCCTCCATTCCCCTCCTCCCTCCATGTCCCCCTTTTCTCTGTTCCACTTTCAACTTGACTCAATCACCTGTCAGATAACTCTGGCTTGTGTCTGGTCAGAGCGAGATTCATTCTGAGGTAGATGAGAATGAGATGAAGGTGATGTGTTTAAAGCTCCAGAAGGACATCATGTAGATTAAAAAGCACAATATAATGCACCATTCATGTTTAACCATGAAAGCTTAACAGCTTCTAGTTGTGGCCTGACAAGAAATGTCCTGATTCAATCCAATATTTGTGTTCCAACACAACTCCAGGTACGATCATTCTGAATTGATTTGTTATTGCTTATGCTCACATCTGCGCCTGAATATTGGGCTACCAGTAACTTTAAGCTGTAGAACTCCAGGCCAAGTTTGTGGGATGTTTTTGTAGTTTAATGTACAAAACATTAGACAAGTATCTATAGGAGACAGTCACATTTGCCAGATATTGTTATTTTCAAGAGATCCCTGGCTATTCAAATTTGTCTTCATTTGAAATGTGCCTACAATTCTTTTTTTTTTTGAAGAGTAATTTGTAATCATTACATTTACAAAGATATTTATAATATTTTCTTTGTAATACTTGATAGTGGTCCAAATTAAACAAATAAACAAAGAAAAAATAAATAAATAAAAACAGCATAAATATGTTTTAATTATTTTTGGTATTTATGTATGTATTAGAATGATCTCTTCACAGGACTTTTATTCTGAAATATGAACACTGTGTGAGCAAAGAACGAGAGCAAACACTCCCTCCCTTTCTTCCTCCATTTTGCTCTGTAATCCATTATCTGGGCTGGTCACATTGTTAGCCCCGCCCCTCTCACTGATCAGTCAGAGTCGCATGCAGATGGAATTTGTACATGTGGACAGAGTAGTAAATACACACTGGAAGCTCCTTTGGCATTAAACTGGGATTTCATTCAGCTCAAAATAAGTTACTTTTAGCTGTTTTATAAGATGAATTACTCGCTTAAAATTGTTACATTTTATAAGACTGAACATCTTTCAGGGTTTTTTTTTTGTGGGCTCCAAATTATATATAACTACACACGTTTAAAACTAGCAGTTGTGTGGCTGAAGAAAATGTCCATGATTAGTTTCCACAGGCAGATCAGAAGGTAGATTTAGGTGTGTAAGAGCTTCTCACTTGCATTTACATGAGCTTGTTTAGGTGAAAGGCTGGTCAATATTATCAACCCATAGTTTTACTGGTATTGGAAAAAATGTCCCCAATAATCTGCCAGTAATTACTGATTTTTTTGTTTGTGGAACTGCCAGAGTCTCACACCAACGACACTACAGTGAAACCTCATATGGCTGTGCCACTTGGGAATGGAAAGACAAGTGATGATTTGTGTTTTTTTATTTCCCACAGTTATAATTTAGGATCAACTCAGCTATTTTGCATTGGTTTGCATCTACAGTATTTGCTGACTAGTAATCCTTAGGATGTAATAAAAGTCACGGAGCATAAAGGATTTATAATAACCAATAACCAAACGTCTGTGCTGCTTATTTGACTTCAATCATATCGTTCAGTACAGCATTGTTTAACTACAACAATTAAAAAAAAGAAATCTACACGATTATATCACACATTATTTTTTGTTATTCAAAATCAATATTGACCAAAAAAACTCCTATTTTGTAGAGTCAACTTTATGAGAATAGGTCCTCTGCCAACATTCAATCCATTGAAATAAATAATGCTTTTGCTTTAAATCCTTTGAACAGCTGTTGAAACTTTTGTTAAACATAGGATTTTAACCCATTTTATTTCAGTGACTTTACATCATGGATTTTGATTAAGTATAGTATGTTGATGTGTTTTGTGAGCAGCAGGGACTGGTGATATGGACAAAATAATCATAAACAGTAATATTTAACTGGTTAATATTTAACATATGATGTGAAAAATAGGACATCCCAGACAGACCCTTCTGTCTGTATTTAAATATATTGGAATTTGACCATTTCGTCTTTATACACACAGTCATCTTCATGCCAGAACTCTGTCTTATGCCTCTACCATGGTGTGAACATACATGACACTGTGAATGGTGCCAGAGGGGAGCAGAGTACAGAAAGAGCTAAGAGCAGGAGGTGAAGCAGCGTGAGGAGGCAGAAAGTGGGTTTTCCACAAGACTAAAAAAGAACGTTGTTAAAATAAAAAGAAAATTCAGCCCATATCCTGTCTGTTTATATACCGATACAGATCTTAATATTGTATATCGCCCAGCCCTAACGAGCAGTGATGTTAAATCATATCCAGCTGTTCTGCTGACCTGGTGATGGGGGCTGGATCTTGGCCTGCTGCTGCTTCTTGCTGTCCCCCATGGCAAAGGCATCCGGTGGGGGTTCCTCCCCACGCTCCACCTTACACTCATAAGCGAACAGGTACTGGATATACTGCTTTTTAAGGGAGCTGGCTGAGCTGCTGGAAGTGCCCACATTCAGGACAGTGGAGAGCTCACGCCACTTCTTATTCTTATTCACCTGTGTGAGTGAGGGAGAGGTCACCGAGGTTAATGGAGGAAAGGGAGAAACGGACACAGTCTGCAAGAGTCCAAAGTCTGTGACACACTGTGCAAATAAATGCCATTACAAAAAAAAAATTAAATAAACCAGATGTAACTTTATGCTTCTGGAATTTCAAATGTGCTGAAATCCAAGCAAATGAGCAGAATTCCATTCAGAGCAAAAGGTATTCTTTTCATGAAAACAGGAAAAAGGTGACATCAGGTTTGACAGGGCTGCATTGTAACAGCTGGATGAAACTGCCTTTCCTGTCTGCTGTCTTTGTTTTTAGCTGACCAGGTAGACTTGAGGATCCACCTGTTACTCAGCTCTGTAAATATTCAGTAACACTGTGAGCTGCAGATCAGGTAAACCCAATGAGAGCAGACAGCAAGAACAGTGTTTTACTTCCTCATTCAGAGGATTAACCTTTATGCACTTAAAAACTTTGACCTCTCTTAAGTCAGTTTCAGCAGATTCTAGAGCTTCCACACATGATGGACAAATTTATTGCAAATGATGTTTCTTTTAGATGTTCTAGTGGCTTGTAGGTCCAACATCGGGCCTGTAACGCCAGTGCTGCTGGAGTGTTTAAACGCTGTGTCCACTCACTGTCTTCTCTATGAGATACTCCTGCTTAGTTGCTACACATTGTAGATGTAAAGTCAGAGACAGAAGCTCATCTGTTTCTGCACAGTCTCTGATGGTCATGCTTTAGTCCTCAGTGCTCACAGGATGCTGCTGGCTGGATATTTATGGTTGATGGACTGTTCTCAGTCAAGCAGTGACACTGAGGGATTTAAACACTCCAGCAGCACTGGTGTGTCTGATTCACTCAGTCCAGTGCAACATACACTAACACAAGACCACCGTGTCAGTTTCACTGCAGTGCTGAGAGTGAGCCACCATCCACATGATACCTACAAAACCACCTACAAAAAATGGAGAGGTCTGTAATTTTTAATCAGAGGTACCCTGTACAACTGTGAGAAACAGAAAAAAAAGATTTTTAAATAATTAATTTGCATTTTATTGCTTGAAATAAGTATAAGTACCAACCAGCAGGAATTCTGGCTCTCACAGACCTGCCTCCTACTCGGCATTCATTACCTGTATTAATTGCACCTGTTTGGACTTGTTACCTGTATAAAACACTCAATCAATCATACTCCAACCTCTCCACCGTGGACAAGACCAAAGAGCCATTTATGGACACCAGGGACAAAGCCTTGCAGAAGGCTGGGATGGGCTACAGGACAGCAGACAACCAACTGTTTGGTGCAATTATTAGAAAATGGAAGAAACACAAGGTGTCAGTCTTCCTCAGTCTTCCTACCCCATGACGCAAGATCTTGCCTCATGGGGTAAGGATGATTTTGAAGGCAGGAAATCAGCCCAGAACTACACAGGAGGACCTTGTCAATGACCTGAAGAGAACTGGGACTATGCTGTCATAGATTAAAATACTGCAAGGCACACAAGGTCACCCTGCTAATGCCAGCACATATACAGGCCTTTTTGAAGTTCACTAATGACCATCTGGATGATCCAGTGGAGGCATGGGAGAAGGTCATGTCATATTTTGAAACATCATATTTTGGGGGTGCTTTTCTGCAAAGTGGACAAGACAACTGCACTGTTGAGGAGAGGATGGATGGGGAAATGCATTGTGAGATTTTGGCCAACAACCTCTTTCCTTCAATTAGAGCATTGAAGATGGGTCATGGCTGGGTGTTCCAGGATGACAATGAACACACAGCCTGGGCAACTAAGGAGAAGCTCCATAAGAAGCATTTCAAGGTCTTGGAGTGGTCTAGCGAGTCTCTAGACCTGAACCCAATAGAAAACCTTTAGAGGGAGCTGAAACTCAATGTTGCCCAGTGAAAGCCCCGAAACCTGAAAGATCTGGAGAAGATCTATATATAAGAGTGGGCCAAAATCCCTGTTGCAGTGTGTTCAAGAAATACAGGAAATGTCTGACCTCTGTAATTGAAAAATTGAAAGGTTTCTGTACCAAATATTAAGTTCTGTTTTTCTATTGTATCAAATACGTATTTCATGCAATAAAATGCAAATAAATTATTTAAAATCATACAATGTGATTTTCGGCTTTTGTTTTTAGATTCTGTCTCTCACAGTTGAAGAGTGCCTATGATAAAAAATACATATCTCTCAATTCTTTGTAGGTGGAAAAACTTGCAAAATCATCAGTGTATGTAATATTTACTTTTCCCACTGTTTATATATATGTAGTTCTGTATAATATATTATATAATAATATTAAGGGGGCTGGAAAAAAAACGATACTTAGTCCTGGCAACTCTGAATCAATACAAAATGCTCAAAACTCGATTTTAAAACGTGCTTAAGCTTTATTTTTGGCCGCTCCTACTCCCGAGCATACTGGGTTTACAGCAAGCTTGTTAGTCAGCTCTCTTTGTCTGAATGGCGTCAGCTTGCATGGAGCAGGAGGAGAGCGTGATTCAACCTGCCCCATTGTTGCTAAAAGCCAGTGAACAATTAGGGTTCTTCAATGTCCCAGGAAGAGAGAGCTTAAGAAGTACCTGGAAGTCCCTGGAAGAGTTTCCTTTACTGTCTAGAATAAAAAAAACTCTATCTATGCATCCCTGGCACCAGCATTGCTGCAAAATGAATGTTCTCTACAGCAGGGAACATTGCGACAGCACAGGGCAGGACTCTTATTTCTGACCATGTTCATCAGCTCCTTTTTTTTGCAAAATAATCTAGTCATTACTGATTAACAAAAGTGGTGAATAAATTACGTGCTTTTGTGCAGGTTTTAAATTTTTAAAGATTTACCAAATATGAATACACTATGGTTAAGACTGTCAAGTCTGTATATTTAATATTTAAGTTTTGAAAATATAGCAACTGTTAGTGCAATGTGGTTAAAAAATCTGTGAAGTGTATTTTATTTTTAAGGTTAAGACTTAACAAAACAAAAATCCAGTAATGCAATATGACTTTCAGTTAAAGGTTAATGCACTGTGGTAGGCTGAAGTGTATGTTTACTTTTGTATTAACACATTTTGAATCATTTGTTAATTATTTTTTAATATTCATTTGTTAATTAATTCCTAAAAAAAAAAAAGCCAGGCAGCTAAGCTAACTTAATTATGGTAATTTAAGTTACAGAATTTTATGCACAATCCTATTTTTGGTTAAAATGATAAAATGAACCTAAAAGTATTGTTTTAAATCAATTCTATTTGTTTACATTGTCATTTCATCTTTACATCCTGTCAATCACATTTGATAATTTGAATAGAATATATGTAATCGAATCGTGTCCCCAAAAATCTCAATCAAATCGACCTACATAGATCGTTGTGAGCTCAGAGTTTCATGTTCCCGCCAGCAACTCATTACAGTATGATTCATAAGTACTACGTTTGACAGTGTAAGTTATAAAGAGACTCCACTCACCATTGCCAGCCCTCCGATCTCTCGAACACATATGTAGAGACGGCACAGGTCCAGAGGTTTCTTCCCCACAGCTGGTAGGTTGGGCACAGGTGTGCCCCTCTCCTCCATAAAGGCTAGGTAACGGTCCACCCACGCTCTCCGCTCTGGTTCAGTGCCCATTTCATAAAGCCGTGCTATCTTCTCGTTCGTCATGGTGGCTGAGGTGTGCTTCTACACAGGAGGGGTGGAAAAGAACATGAGATATTGGGACACATTGGGATCACTACTAATACCCTGAGAATGAACTATTCTAGAATACTAGGTTAAAGTACTGCACATAAAAATCCTGCAAGCAAACAAATGAAAAAGACAAAAAAACAACAAAAACAAACAAAAAAACTAGGACGATATGGACAAAAAGTCATATCCTGACATATTTGAACTGAATGCTGCTCTGTTCATATCCAATATAAATATTGATATTTCCCCTCAGCCCCTGTTTATATGACAATATAGATATAAATAATTAAGTATATATATATATATATATCGCCAAGCCCTACAACGAACCAGTCAGGCCCAACACAGCTGACATTGCTAATCAACACTGTACCTCCTCATCACAGTGTTAACACCCACAGTCATTGAATATAAAGGAAAGCACACTTTTACACACTTCTAAAGCATGAGAGAGAAAGCGGGAGAAGAAAGAGTGGGAGAGAGAGAAAAAGAAAGGAGAGTTAAAGTGCTTCTGGCACTCACAGGACTGGTGGGTGTTTTTGGCCAGGCTGGGCTGCTAATGCTGTCACTGTCATCTCCGTGATTGGAGGAGAGGCTGGCAGGGCTGGGGGAGAGTGGGGACGGGGTGGGGGGCTGAGACACACACTGAGCGCTGTAGCTGTCCTGTCACCCAGAATAAAAGGATACACACACACACACACACACAACAGGATCACATGGTGAGAAACTGAAGTCGAGTAGGATTTCACTTCTTTCTTTTTACTGTTTCCCGTTTCTGCTGTCTCATGCAAACACCAACCAAGTCTAGTGTGAAGTGCACCACTGTCTGCTACCCTCTCCCGCTAGCCATCCCTGAGGTTCAGCACAGGATGGAGAAAATAAACGTGTGTCTATTTAGAAGAATGGAAACTCGCTTTTCCTATTGTTTGGTAGCTCTTCCTAAAGGATTAGTAAATCACATTTTAAACACTGAACTTCCATCTAGGTCCTTCAGGTTCTCTTCTAGATTTTTTTTCTACCTGCCCGAAATCTGTTACCGTATTTTCCGGACTATTAGCCGCTACTTATTTTCCACGCTTTAAACCATACGGCTTATAATAAGGTGCAACTTTTTCTTCTTATATATGTTATTTTCCAGGTTTTATTACAAACTTTGAGGGTGCGGCTTATATTCCAGTGCGGCTTATAGTCTGGAAAATACGGTAATTCTCCACAGAGTTGGAAGAGTGCACAAACCTGAACACATCTCTTCATCATCTTCTTTTACTCTTAGAACCTAAAATCCTCACTTCACTGGCAGTTACATGCAATTTTCTACAATTATTTTCCCAGTATCAGAGTAACAGGCATGATACACATATAACAAACGATACGACCAGTTCTCATCACTGTACCCTCTCAGTGAGAAA
Source organism: Acestrorhynchus altus (assembly GCA_034509495.1). NCBI lineage: Eukaryota > Metazoa > Chordata > Actinopteri > Characiformes > Acestrorhynchidae > Acestrorhynchus > Acestrorhynchus altus. Next base: position 33,643,126 of record CM067503.1, on the reverse strand, counting down.
TCCAGCTCAGAAATCATCTCAAATTCACTCATTTACAACTGAATTAAATCCCAGTGAAAGTGCCAAACGAGCCTCAGTGCATGTTTACTGCTCTGTCCATGTGTACATGCCCAATCTGCATGCAGACCCAACCTGCGTCACTGACCCAGATATAGGGTTATAGAGGAAAATGAGAAGGAAGGGGCCATTTTCTCTCTGAAATATCATCCAACAGCTGCCTGTGCCAGCCAGCGTCGCAGAGGGAGTGATGGTGAAAAAGCACCATCTAGCCATTGCTTTGGGCTCCGTCCAGCGAGCCATTTGGCGCCACTTCACTTATACAGCTCTTATACAGCTACAACTGAGGATATGTTCCTGTTTTGCTACGGAAAGTTATCTAGATCGTTTTAAACCCAGCCAAAGACTCCAGCCATGCTGTAGTTCCTTACAGTTAAATGAGTTCCAGAGCTTACACATGCAAATCCCCATAGTCACTTCTACTCACTGAACTGACATTAGACTGCTAACCCCATTAAAACAGCTCACAAACCCTGCAAGATGAAAGGTGGTGCTTTAGTATTTAAGAGTGCAAAAGTGTGTGAGTTTTTGCAAAAGTGTGACCAAGTGTGGCATTGCTTTTGTTAGAGGCAATTAAACGAGTCAATTAAAGTGCTTGCGTTATCAATATATGTATTTTAACCATTTAAAGTGACAGTATGGTCTCTCACACACAATGTTCCAGTTCACCATGAGACAAAACGTTTGGCATCCAAACTCAGTAATTTACTGTAAAAATAAAAGCTACAAAGCTAATTGAGCTAATTGAACTAATAAACACTAGACGTCAATAACCCAAATCCAAGTACATGTCCATAAACCCCTTTACCTGCTCAATGCACATCTAGGTCTGTAACAAAGTGGTGCAAATTTCTGGATTCAGGGCACATAAGGACTTACTGGGAACTACAGAATTGAACAAAACTTCACTGTGTAGCTAAACGTCATGTTATGAATCTTGGTGAAGAGCTGAATTCCTTTTGATGGGGCTGAGAGAAGTGTGTGAGCAGTCTTTTCCAGAAAGATTTGGGTGACCTGACCTCAAGCATTAGCACTGTCTTGGGTAGAAAAGTAGAAAGTTGTACGTTTTCTGCAAAACCATTTTCGCTATATTACGGGGAAATTCACATAGTACATACAGGGTCTATGCTGTGTTTTTATGAAATGACGGTTCCTGAAATTTGATTTAGGAATATTGAGGGGTCCCGAGTGGCTCAGCAGTCTAAAGCACTATTTCTATGATCCGAGGATCACTGGTTGCCATCGGTGGCCTGAGGAACTGGAGAACTGGCATGTTGCTCCTGGAATGCTGGATGTCCAGCAATGATGCGAATGCATCAAGCATATCAGAAAAGTTGTTGTCTTCACTGTCCTAGTGCCGGGAGAATTGCATGTGACTGGAGAGTCCTAATATGTGTTGAGTAATTAACACTTCCAAATTGGAGTGCTTTAAAGTAGTTCCAGTTCTGGATTTGTTTTTGTTCACCACAGATTGTAATAAGGGCTTTGGGGTGTGTTGCTGGCTACAAAATAACATCAAAAATCATCATTAGTCGACTCAAATGTGACTGAAAATTAAGTATTCGGCCTTTTTTTCCAAGCGTGGAGCAACAAGAGTGAAAAGAAAGCAGAGGTGAGTGCTGCATTTCTCTTCTTTTTCCCTAGTCTCTCTTATTCACGCCGCAGCTTCTACTATACAGCAGTTCTGAAGCCTCCAAACAGCTCCCACTGCGAGCTATTGAAACGTTACCCTGTGCCGCCACGCTCTGAAACGACACGAGAACGAACAGAGTGAAAGAGATGGAGGAGGAAAATTTAACAGCGATTCAAACAGCATGCGGTTTGAGCAGCAGCTCGCTACACGGGAGCAGAGGTTCTGCATGGAGGAGCTTCCACTTTCCACTAAGCGCCAGGCAAAAACAAAGCCATGCTACTGTGCGAGCTGTCACCATGACAACAGCCTGCTCAATACTGAGGTGTGTGTGTGTGTGTGTGTGTGCGTGAGAGAGTGTGAAGGGGTGCTCATTAAATAACCCAAAAGGAAAGCGAGAGACAAGAGAGGAATTTCTTTAAAACAATTTGAAGCGACAGTCTTCCTCTGCCTGCTCTGATCATCACAGCTCCCCCCACAGTTCAGTACCAAAGTAAAGAAACTGCAGGAGAAAGAAGCAGAAACAAGCAACAACTCGCGACAAGTACTGCGCACACTCAAAAAAAAAAAAGTGAAACATGCAAACAGGGACGCGTCAAAGCTGTCTGCGCTGTAAACCGTGCTCTGAGAAGATCGCTATTTTCTAATCCTGACCTGCACTAAATCAGTCAAACAGACCAGGCATGATGGCAATTAATGTAATGAAGTTAATGTAATGAGTGACTCTCTCTCTCTCAGTAACAAAGTGCTACACAAACTCCTCTCCTACCAACTACAGAGGCCAGACTGCCAATTTAAACGGTGGCCCCTGCAGTCTTACGAGTGCACTAATGTTTTCTTTCCCTCAGACATGCCAATGGAAAACTCAAACTCCAGTCTCAGACTAAAGCTACATGATGTGTCATGTTATTCATGACTGTGATGTTGAAGGGAAACAGGCCACACTAGAGAGTCTACAATTAAACAACACAGGCACAGATTCGGGTATTCTCTACTTCCACTTCCAAGCAAAATACTTTGCATTATTATGTTTTGCAACACTGGATTGATTCCTCTATACACGATACTGATCTGTAATTAATAGTACGTTACGGTAGAGGCTGGTAGAAGAGGCTCATTTGTTTGTTGTGCTTAAAGGCCGACCACTAGATAGCAGTCTCTTCAAGTCCCACTGTCCTGTTCTTTACTCAGACTTTACGCAATATTAGGTTGTTTATATATTGTGACAGTTTTACTAAAATGTGATTAAACAGTATGATTCCCCAGCACTCCATTTTCTCTCATTTTCCCAAACGGTCAATGCAAATGAGAGTCAGTATCGTTTTCCAAGTCATAAATCAAATTTTATTGAACAAACAGTATTTTTTCAAAATGCACTGTTCCAAATTATTATGTATCATGGCATTTCAAAATTGATTGACAGACGGATCAGTGCTGCCGCCGCAGCCATGCGGTCAGTGTATCGGTCCGTTGTAGCGAAGAGGGAGCTGAGCCAAAAGGCGAAGCTCTCGATTTACCGGTCAGTCTACGTTCCTACCCTCACCTATGGTCATGAGCTGTGGGTAATGACCGAAAGGACAAGATCGCGGATACAAGCGGCCGAAATGAGTTTCCTCCGTAGGGTGGCCGTAGGTCTCGTTTACAGAAATCAAAAGCCATTTCAATCAGAAACATCTTAACAGGCCAAGTTACATGTTAACACTGGACCCCTTCTTTGAGATCACTTTCACAATTCTTGCATCCTTTGAACTTTTGAGTTTTTGGACGGTTTATGCTTGAAATTCCTTGAAGGATGTCAAAATAGCCTCCCAGAGCTGCTGTTTTGATGTGAACTGCCTCCCACCCTCATACTGTAGATCTGTTGCTTGAGGATACTCAATAGGGTTGAGGGAGAGGATGGTGGCCACACCATGAATGTCTCTCAAAGGTATGATTTGCAACACGAGGTGGTGCATTGTCATGCATAAAGACGATTTTGCTACGGAAGGCACGTTCTTCTTTTTGTACCTTGCAAGAAAGTGGTCAGTCCGAAACTCTATATTCTTTGGTATATAGGTCATTTATATTTAGGCAGCTCTCTGCCTATGATTCCAGCCCAAAGCATGACTCCGCCACCTCCTTGCTGACGTCGCAATCTTGTTAAGACACGGTGGCCATCCACCAATCATTCCCTACTCCGTCCATCTGGACCATCCAGGGTTGCACGGCACTCATCAGTAAACAAGACTGTTTGAAAATTAGTCTTCTTGCATGTCTAGGCCCACCGCATCCGTTTCTGTTAGTGAGCATTGGTTAGGGGTGGCCGAATAGTTGGTTTAAGCACAACAGACTCTGGAGGAACCGATACCTTGAGGTTTAAGGCACCAGCAGCTTCGAATATCTGTTTGGACCTATCAGCTGCTCTCTTAATCCAATGAATTTGTCTGTCAGAACCCCTCCTCACTATGCCTTAACCTGAATGAACCCGTCTGTGCTCTGAATCAGCCACAAACCTCTCCACAGTACGATGATCACGCTTATGTTTTCGTGAAATATCTAATGTTTTCGTACCTTGTCCAAGGTATTGCATTCTTTGACGCATTCCAGCAGCAGAGAGATCCTTTTTCTTTCCCATATTGCATGAAACCTGTGACCTTCATACTGCAGAACATCCTCTTGAAGCAGTTTTCCTTTAACTGGGCTCACCTGGCAAACTCATTCTCAAAGGAGTCTGAGATTAATTTCAGTGATCCAAAGAGCCCCGAGACACAATACCATCGATGAGTTTAATTGAAAAACAAAGACAATGCAATTTGCATAATGATGTGGTGTATGAGGCCAAGAATCGCTGATATGAATCCCAGAGTTTGCTGCTACAGGAACACCACGGTGCAGGTATTTAGTGCGTGATGGGTCATTCTCAGCACTACAGTCACACTGGCGTGGTGTGTTAGTGCGTTTTATGCAGGTGCGAGTGGACCGGACACAGCAGTGCTGGAGTGTTTCAACACCGTGTCTACTCACTGTGCACTCTTTTAGATACTCCTACCCAGTTCGTCCACCTAGACATAACATCAGAGACAGAAGCTCATCTGCTGTTGCACAATTTGTGTTGGTCATCCTCTAGTTCGTCACCAGTGCTCACAGGGCTGGACATTTCTGGTTGGTGGACTATTCTCTGTCCAGCAGTGACACTAAAGGGTTTAAACACTCCAGCAGCGCTGATGTGTCTGATCCACCACCAACAGTGGAACACACACAAACACACCGCCACCATGTCAGTGTCACTGCAGTGCTGAGAATGACCCACCACCCACATAACACCTGCTCTGTTGGTGGTCCGGCGGTGTCCTGATCATTGAAGAACAGGGTGAAAGGAGGATAACAAAGTGTGCCGAGAAACTACACAGATGCTCCTGTACAGTCAGAGGGGCTGATACAAGGAAGTGGTCATAATGTTATGGTTGATTGGTATAACACTGTGCATCACAAACATAAAATCTTTTAAAATCTGCCAAAATTAATTTCTGACTCAGACTCGTCATTCCTGATTCAGATGTTCATCAATATCACCCCTTACTGGCCACAGCGGGGCCACCCACTCCTACAGGCGTCCAGATCTTAGTTTTGTGAAGTTTCTGGTCTAATTCAAACGAAAGGCTTCTGGTTTCCCGGGAACTAAAGGAGAAGTGTGGGATTACACAGTATGAACATGAGTCACAGAAGCCAGTTCTGATGTAAGGATCAGCGGTGCTTCATGTAGTCATCAGTTCTGGTAAAAAGTCCATAAACAGCATAAAAAGGAAGATCTACAGCTTCACCAATAATGTCATGTGAAGGTTCGCTTGTGTGTTTCAGCTTTGTGAAGTTTCTGGTCTCTTGCAGAAGAAATGCCACTGGTTTTCCAGGAAATGCACTCATTAGAAGGAGTGTCCATAAACATTTGGACATATGGGGTATTTGGGACCCTCCCCAAGATTTATTTTACATCTGCTAAATGCCGCAAATATAAAACAAATCTTGGGGAGGGTCCCAAATACCCCATATGTCCAAATGTTTATGGACACTCCTACTAATGAATGCATTTAGCTACATTAGATTGCACCCATTGCTGACTCACATGCACAAATGCACACAGTGTGAAAGCTGATCTAGTCTCTGTAGAGAAGTACTGCCAATAGAATAGGACCTTAGAGCTTTAAGCTGTGGATCTGTGGAGTGCTTGTCACTCTTATCTCTGAATGCAATCAGATGCTCACACTACAATGCTTCAAAATCTAGTAGCACCCCTTTAGCCCGTCCCTGGACAAGTGAAATGTATTTCTGACTGAAATATGGCTTTTAAAACAATGCATTATAATAATTCTTATGATGACCATTGATGACCATATGATGACCATTGCCACTGCAATAAAAAGCTTGGCGCACTGTCTTCATCTTCCCGCGGTACGTTTGGTGTATTCGGTGCCTGCGTCTGCAGTGTGTGTCTGCTTTCTAGTGGAGCAGGACAGCAAAGTAAAGCTGAGCCACAAGCCAGAGGAAAGGGCAGTCAGGCAGCAGCAGGAGGGACAGCAGTGGATTCACTTCACTCTAAGGCTCAAATACGATCACATGCCCGAAGAGTGACAGCAGACAGAGGGAGAAAGAAAGACAGAGCACAAGTCAGGGACAGACCCAGAGAGTGGGGGAGGGAGAGAAGTGTGTCTGTACCTTAGGTTTAGGTTGTTCTGTGCTTGCCACGCTGCTCTCCTCTTTGTGCTCTGTTCTGCGTTTCGGGTCAGTGGACGGCATGCTGTCAACTGCCCCCATGGCCATGGGTCCTGCACGCACACGCGCACACACACACACACACACACACACACACACACACACACACACACACACACACACACACAGTCATGCATTATGCACTAAAATACTCAAGCAATTGTTATATATATATATATATATAACATATATATATATATATAATATATAAATATATATATATTTCTTTTTCCTGTCAATCAACTAGTCATGTTATAGTCATTTTTGTTTTTATTAAAGCATCTGGCCAGATGAAAAAGATAAAAACTACCAACAACTCAATGTTTTTATATCTATTTTAGGACCATTACTGCTCCCAAGCTGCAGCACAATGCACCACTGACTCTCTAACTAAGAGTTGGTACAGTACTGACACATTTACTTATGTATAGTTACATACCCCTCCTATTTACATACACCAACCATCCATAACATTATGACCACGTCTGTGCCTCTACACTCACTACCTAATTTAACAGCTCCTCCATACAGGAAGGAGCACTTCCTGTATGTTGTAGTTCTAAAATTACAGACGTCAGTCCACCCGTTTCTCTGCATACTTTGTTAGCCTCCTTTCACCCTGTTCTTTATTTGTCAGGGCTGCACAGGACCACCACAGTGCAGATATTATGTGGGTGGGTCATTCTCAGCACTGCAGTGACAATAAAATGACTGTTGGGACAAGAGGATCAGACCACGGCAGTGCTGCTGGAGTGTTTGAACCCCTCAGTGACACTGCTGGACATAATGGTCCACCAACCAGAAACACCCACAGTGTCCTGTGATCACAGACGAAGGACTAGAGGATGACCAACACAAACTCCATGAAAGAGATGAGCTGCTGCCTCTGACCTTACAGCTACAAGGTGGAACAAACATGTAGGAGTGTCTAAGGCTGGACAGTGAGTGGACGCGTTGTGTAAACACTCCTGCAGCACTGCTGTGCCTGATTCACTCGTACCAGCTCGACAAACACTATCACACCACCATGTTAGTGTCACTGCAGTGCTGAAAACGATCCATCGCCCATAAAATACCTGCTCTGTGGGGTCCTGACCAATGAAGAACAGGGTGAAAGGAGGATACAGATGAACTACAAAGTGACCCTGTAAGGTAAATGGAGCTAATACAATAGAAAGTGAGTATAGGGTCAAGGGGGTGGTCATAATTTTATGAACGATCTGTGTATTTAAAATAAAATTCACATTTTCATATGTCAAAATGATATAACACTGTGTTGTCGTTGTGTCTAAAGTCCAGTGCTGTGTAACAGAAGTAGTTTAAACATGTGTATTCATGGGGATTTCAGAACAGTTTTTTACCCCTACTAACGACACAAGCCTATATCCACACACTAACAATATATGAACAAGTGCAGTATCCCTCAGAGCTCTCACCAGAGGGCATCGTGTTGTATGCAGGGCCCTGAAGACTCATCCTGTTTGAGTTGCTGCCCGGCGGCTGATTATAGGGGCCACCAGGGCCCATTCCGCTCATAGGGGGCCCTCCTGGGTACCCGCCTGACCTGTGCACCCCAATACAAAGAAAAAGAGCTGAACACACAGCAAATGTATCATTATCTGGAACAATATATATTCCTGTTAATGAAGTTAGTCATTAGCAGACAGGTGAGCTGTTAGTCATTCTGCACTGTAAAGAAAGATGGTTACTTCAAGCGTTCAGATTGTTTTAGGTTGCACAGACATAAGCAGAGTTTGGCTCCCAGAGAGGTGGTGTAATAAACAGACACTGAGCACATCAAGTCAGTAGGAAACTCCATGAAAGTAAACATGAACTACTGGAGTGAGCTCCAGTATTATTATTATCATCATTATCATCATCATCATTATTATTATTATTATTATTATTATTATTATTATTATTATTATTATTATGTATGCAATTATAAATGTTTTTAAATATTCACTTCTTGACCATGTTGATAAGATATTTTTAAATATGAAACACACAGTATACCCTGATCAGCCATAACATTATTACCATCTTTGTTTTTGTACTCACTGTCCATTTTATCAGGTGTATTTATGAGCATTTAATTCTAGAATTACAGACTCTAGTCCACCTGTTCTGTCCACCTCTGCACACGCTGTTAGGCTCCCTTCTCCCGGTTCTTTAAGGGTCAGGACCTCCAGGGTGATGGGTAATCCTCAACACTGCAGTGACACTGACACAGTGTGACACAGGTATGAGTGGATCAGACACAGTAGTGCTGCTGGACTGTTTAAAGACTGCGTCCATTTACTCTCAACTGTATGTAGTTGCTCCACCTTGTTGATGTAAAGTCAGAGACAGACGCTCATCTGTTGCTGCTCAATTTGTGTCGGTCGTCCTCCAGTCCTTCATCAGTGCTCACAGGACGCTGTTGGCTGGATATCTCTGGTTGGTGACACTGAGGGGGCTGGTATGAGTGGATCCAGCCAACATCATCCAGTGGGCAGCGAACGCTAATGTGAACACTACTGAAGGAGTAGAGGATGACCAACACAAACTGAGCAGCAACAGCTGAGCTTCATTTACATCAAGGTAGGTGGGTCTAATTGAGAGGACACTGTTTAAACACTCCCACATCACTGCTGTGTCTGATCCACTCATACCAGTGCAACAGACACTAACACACCACCACTGTGTCAGTGTCAGTGCAGTGCTGAGGATGAGCCAACACCCACATAATACCTGCTCTGTGGTGGTTCTGTGGGGTCCTGACCATTGAAGAACAGGATGAAAAAAAGGATAAACTATGCAGAGAAACAGATGGACTACAGTCTGCAATTACAGAACTACAAAGTGCTTCTATATGGAAAAAGGAGCTGATAAATGTAGATTGTAGATAAAAAGAATGTAGAAACCTGGAGGTGTTCAAAATGCTATTCCTGATAGGTCTATCAATATAGATGAATTGTGACCCACGTGTAATAGCGTGTCTTTGAGGCATCAAATTCAGTACCGTATTTTCCAGACTATAAGCCGCTACTTTTTTTCCACGCTTTAAACCATGCGGCTTATATGTGTTATTTTCCAGGGTGCGGCTTATTGTCCTGAAAATACGGTAAATATTTCCAAAAAACAAAAAAATGTATTCGTTTGAACATTAAATATCTTGTCTTTGAAATGTATTTAAGTGTATATAAGTGAATATCGTTTGAAAAGGATGTGCAAATCTGCGCATTCTGTTTTTATTTATGTTTCACACAACGTCCCAACTTCACCGGAATTGGGGTCGTTAAAGCTGCAGTTAGCCTACAAGATGCAATTCCCATTTTCCAGTTATGGTAAGCAACTATCACATATTAATCTGCACTCATATACTCAACTATTCCCAATCAAACTCTGAATTCTGCTCTGAGTATTTCTGAATGTTGATTAAAGCTGAGATGATTTAGTAAAAAAGTCCACTAAGAAGTTAACACTTTGAAGCAACGCTCCCCAAAACCTTCATCCCATTTTCTTCTCTCAGGTGGGCTGTGTGTAATGAAGTTTAAACTTCAGAGAACCAAGAATTTCCACCCAAAGCCTCCTGAGGATGCGTCTTATCCAATTTACAGGTATTAAGTTTGATTCGGGGAAGAAGCCATTTCACACAGCCCAAACCATCAGGCAGGAGTTTGTTGTTCTGCTGCTTTGTTGTCTTCAGAGATAGCTGCTTATTGTTAAAGAAGAGAACATTTTTACAGGCTTGAGCTGTCACTCAAATGTGGCTCACAGTCAAGCTTCCCGCAATACGAAAGAACAGTATATACACATAGAAACAGAGTCTATACACTAGAACACACCTCAATTCACTAGACCGTAGCAAGTTATTTCGAAAAGGTAGAACTGATTAAAATAATATTCAATACAAATCCTCAATTTTTGGCTAAAACACATTTGTTTTTCGGGTTTCATACCCGAAAGTGGGGAACGATGTTCGGGGTTTTTTTTACATTGTATACGTTTACTTCAGTTTGTTTCACCCTGCAGTTTAACCAGCACACTAAAGGACTTTACTATGTCCTGTCCTCATCAGGACACAACAGAGCTGCTTTTTCCTATATACAGTATTTTCCGGAATATAAGCCGCACTCGCAAAGATTTTTAAAAAACCTGGAAAATAACATATATAAGAATAAAAAGCTGCACCTCATTATAAGCCTCATGGTTTAAAGCATGGAAAAAAAGTAGCAGCTTATAGTCTGGAAAATACGGTAACATTAGAACATCAACATCTCCTCACACCATGCAGGAGCACTTTGTACTTCTAGAATTACAGACTGTATCTCTACATACTTCGTTAGCCTTCTGTCACCCTGTTCTTCAATGGTCAGGACCCCACAGGACCACCGCAGAGCAGTTCTCAGCACTGCAGTGACACTGACACGACTGTAGTGTGTAAGCATCTATTGGTACAAGTGGATCAGACACAGCAGTGCTGTTGGAGTGTTTAAACTCCAGTGTCCCTTCTGGACAGAATAGACCACCAACCAGACATATCCAGCCAACAGCATCCTGTGACCACTGATGATGGACTAGAAGATGACCAACACAAACTGTGCATGAAACAGACAGAGCAGGTCTTTTATGGGTGGTGGGTCATTCTCAGCACTGCAGTAACACTGACATGGTGGTGGGGTGTTGCGCTGGAACGTTTATCTGTTTGAACATTAAACATCTTGTCTTTGAAGTGCATTCAGGTGAATGTCGATCGAAACGGATTTGGAAATCATTGTACTCTGTTTTTATTTATGTTTCACACAACGGGCCAACTTCATTGGAATTGGTCTTGTAATACCTGCTCTGTGATGGTCCTGTGGTGTCCTGACCATTGAAGAACTGGGTGAAAGGAGGCAAACAAAGCACACAGAGAAACAGATGAACTATAGTCTGTAATTATAGAACTACAATGTGCTCCTGTATAGGAAGAGGAGATGATAAAAATGGACAATGAGTGCAGAAACAAGGAGATGGTCATGGATTTATGGTTGTACATGATGTTTGGTTTATAAAGGGGTACGAGCCTGATGTCTGCGTTTGTTCAATTCACCACGTTCCAAGTGTCGTACTGAATTCTGCACCTCTGCCAGAATGTCGGTGTATAAATAAGGGGTAATCTCTAGGTACAACAAACACAGGAATCAGATGGTCTGTTGTGCCCATACTGCTGTACAATGCGTGCGCACACGAAAGGGACAACACCAGTCCTTTTTCATCTCCTGTTGTTTCATGGGCGACGGAAGTCTGCCTCAAATTCCTGTAACCGGTCTTAAAGTCTGAATCATCCATAAAGTGTTTTCACACTGCAAACGAACCAGGAAATGGTTCAGTAGATCAAGACAGAGACCGCCTCTTTAGGTTGGACCAAATTCTGGTCCTTTGGGTTTGGTCCTAACCTAAAGAGCAGGCATGAGATGTGCCACAGATTTTGGTCCGGACCAAACCGAAAGGTCTGGAAGCCAAGAGCAAACAAGGTCAGCGTGAGAGCTCCCTGAGGATGAGTCAGAACACATCTGAATATTTGATTACTCATGAAAGTTTAAAAAAACTGAAGAGCACAGTTGAGCGTCAGGCAGAAGGTTGGTGTAGCAGAGCAAGTTACCTTCCCAGTGAAAGGCTAGGGCTTGATTCCCTGGCTGGGCAAGCACACCACACAATACTATCATAAGAGGCCTTAGGCAAGACTGCCAACACTACATTCACCTACCTGTGGAACACGATTCAAATGTAAGTCACACGCCACAAAAATGGCAGCCAAATAACGCTGGTGTTTTTGTAGTAGCTGGAAAGCACAACTATACTTCACTAGAAGCGCTGCAGAAAAGGCAATCAACAAGAAGCTCAAGGTCTTTTTACTGGCATAAATGTGCAACGTCCTGCGCAATGTAATGGCATGTAAGCGTGTGTTCAAAGTTAGTGTTAAAGGCAGCAGCAGCAGCTCTGAGATGTAGAGATTGAGGTAGCTGGGTGGAGCGGGGCCTGCCAGCTGCACCTACCCAAACTGCTCGGACTGAGGCTGACCCAGGCCACTGCCGTATGGGACATGTTGTGGGTGAGGAAAATGTGGGGACGCGTAGGGGGCCAGTCGCCCCCCTGGCCCAGATATTACCGGGTACACAGGGGACCTGGCATATGGAGGCCTGAAGCAGAGCGCAAGTCACTTTGACTGATAATAACTTGAACACACACACACATATACACACACACACACACACACACTAATCAGCCATAACATTAGGACCACATCCTTGTTTCTACATTCACTGTCCATTTCATAGCTCCTCTTGCCATACAGGACCACTTGATAGTGTGCACTACAAAGTGCTCCTGTCTGGTAAGAGAAGTTGATAAACAAGGGAGTGAATGTCAACGTTATGGCTGATCAGTGTATATTTCCGGTATACAATGATTTCAGGTACACGGTTTATGAAAATAGAGATGTGAGCAATCACACAATGTTTACAATTAATCGTGTAAACAAATTCTGCACAATGAAATACACTGGCACAACATATTGCTTGTTATTCGTGACTGCAGTAGAGGATTTGGGAATAATCATACACTTCAAAATAGCAACAGGACAACAGGGGGAAGGTGTAATAGACTTCAATGTTACCAAAACAAACAATGCAGACAATAAAAAATATATATATAAATAAATAATAATAAAATATACTATGTTCAAATGGTTGTGGACACACCATCTAATATATGCATTCACTTACTTTAAAGTTGCACCCATTGCTGACAGATGTGCAAATGCACACACACACACAGCTTATCTAGTACCTGTAGAGAAGTCCTGTCAATAGAATAGGACTGTCTGAAGAGATAAACACGAAACTATTGGCAGCATACCTAATGCAAGGCTCACCGCATGAAATAGTTCTCTGTCTAATATGGTGAGGATTTGGGGTTGAGTTGGGGATGATCATCAGGGTGGTGATGACCTCTCTAACACTCTGGTTACTGAATGCAATCAAGTTCTCACATCCATTCTCCAAAATCTAGTAGAAAGTCTTTACTGGACAGTAGAGACAATTACTCCAAAAAAGCAAGATAACCTCTTTTAAATACCCTTGATTTGGGGAGAAACAATGAATGAGGTCTCCATATAGTTTATGCAGCAATCAATCAGAATCAGAATCAGAATTATTTGATTAATCCCAGAGGAAAATTGTAAACCAGGATAAATATAAATTATACACTGTGCTCACCTGGCCTGGAGGGATGAGAGTGGGTTTTGTGGACAGGGCGCAGGTCCGCTTTCATGAGGTTTGCGGCTAACCGTGGGTGGAGGAGGGCCCATCCCAGGCCCAGCAGATTGGGGCATATTTGGTGAAGTGGGGGCCACGCTGCTGGAGCCTGCAGGGTATGAGCGACCACTTGCTGGCTGACTGGGGCCTCTTCCAGCTGGCATGGAGCCACAGGGCTGCCCGGGGCCCTGCCCATGCATAGGGCTGCTGGCGTTCATCCCCAGGCTCATGCCTGGCCCAGGGCCACTGTAACTGGGGCCAGGAGCTCCACCGTAATTGGTTGGACGCGGGTAGTTACCTGAAAATTAGCAATCACAGTTCTTTCTGTGAATAAAAAATGGACAAACTTTTCATTATCTCACATTAACTTGAATCAAGGGGTGTTAAATTGTTTTCAACAGCAGTTAAAAGCAAAAATCTGTAAAAGAGCGGGGAAGTTTTGGCCTAGCTGAGGAAAAATATCTTTCTGGTCAAGTGATTTGTGTTCTTAAAGTGGGGTGTGCACCAATGTACAACATGAAAAGAAACCATAGGCACGCCAAAGCCACATTATACTAAGCATACTACAATGAATGTACTATAATACACTACTTAGCATGGTAGTGTGCGATTTTAGACACAGCCATGCTCCAACTACACTTGGATGAGGCCTCTATCTGCAATCTAAGCAAGGTAGTAGAACAGTGTTGGCACTGTTTTATTTTTTTTATTTATTTTTATTTTTTTACACTTTGGGCCTATTAACACAAATCATAACTTAAATGCCACAGGCTATTAGTGTTACTGCTGACCTTATGCATCCCTTCATGGACACATTTCCATCTTCCTGTCAGAACTTTCAGCATGGTAATGTACCACGTCACAAAGCAAAACACCTCAAACTGGCTTCACGGACACGACAAAGCATTCAGTGTGAGTTCTTCACCGGTCTTTTCAGGAACCAGAACAGATTCTTTTTAGAACATATTCTAGAAGTGCTCCTGAAACATCTGCAGGAATTGCGTGTTGCAATCCCATCAAGGAACTTTTACAACAGCTTGTGGAGTCCTAATGGGGTTGCGTAATTGGTACTTCCAAGTTGAGAGGGGAAAACTGGAATAAAAATTTGCTTCATCAGAAAAAGGAAAATCCTGGTTGCTCTGAATACAGAAACCCTGGCAGTTGTCTGATATTAACCTTGAAAACTCCTACTGTGCTTCATCTTCACATGAGCAGCTAAAAGTAGGTTATCAGCCAGCTCAAATGCTACTACCTCACAGCAAGATACACAGCTTACAACACAAGTGTGTACTATTTCAGGATAGATTTGGTACCGGATTGAGTCAGACTCAGTATTTTATGATTCTGGCCTGATACCCAAACCCAGCCATCCCTGCTCATTTGAAAACTTGAGAACTTCAGAGACCAAACATGTCTTGTCAGATCGATGTATTTGGGCTAAGAAAAAAGCCGTGCAAAATTGTTTTTCCCCCCAAACTACTCCAGAAATAAGCTAGTATTCGGAGAATGAGAGTTGTACAGGGAAAGATGCTCAGGTCTTTAAAGCCCATTTGCTCTCCCTTCCATCTCCCTCACTGGAGCAGACATCTATATTAGCCGAGCTCCACAGGACAGGCGCTGGAGCCATAAGCAGAGACAGCCACTTTGTCAGCAAGTTTCTGCAGCACTGAATGGATATTCCACATGACGGCCATGGGGCTGAAGCTCCAGCGGATCAGGAGAGAGCCAGGATCTTAATGAGGTGTGCCTGTTCCCCAAGAGCTACGGGGGGAGACGTGACTCCAATCTGCAGGATTGCTCCGAGCGCAGAAAGTGGTCTTAAGTGTATTGAAGACTGTGTTTGTGCTGAAATCGTATGCATATTATTATAATGCACAGGACTTTGCCAAGCAGCGTTTCAGGCACAATTAGAACAGGGATTTCCACTCGAGCTGCAGCTGTCAAAATGCAGCCAGAAATCTCCACCTAGTTGAGCTGCCTGAGGTTTCTCGCAAGGTCTCGCAGGAAATCACAGGTTTTGGCATCTCTTCCTGTTCCCTTGACATGAAATGTGGGAGAAAAAAAAATTTTTTTTGATGTCATACATGAATTCCAAAAATATATGAAGCAGGCTGATGAGATGGTTGGGGAAAGCTGCCATTTTGCTATTTTTTCCCCCCACAGTGCTGTACTTATTCTGAGCACTAACCCCTAACAAGCTGGCATTTTACCCTTCCAGAGTGAGGTAGTGCCCTGGAGCGCTGCCAATTACACGGAAAAGCTGTGGCGCTGTCTGCCACCCTGCTCCACCTCTCCGAGTCCCCATAATCCTGGAATTCCCAAAGGGCATGGAAGGGCATGGTACCATTGATCTGAGAGAGACA
The DNA here is from genome assembly GCA_034509495.1 of Acestrorhynchus altus. Taxonomy (NCBI): domain Eukaryota; kingdom Metazoa; phylum Chordata; class Actinopteri; order Characiformes; family Acestrorhynchidae; genus Acestrorhynchus; species Acestrorhynchus altus. The sequence goes on along the minus strand of CM067503.1, from coordinate 33,627,047 downwards.
GGACAGCTGTCTTGCCTTCCAATTCCCAGAGCCACCCTGAGATAACCTCTGGATCTGTGCTAGGGATGCTCAATACATCGTTCCTTAACCATTATCACAACTCCAGCCTTCAGTGTGCAGAAGTCCGCAACCAATCAATGAATGTTTTCCTGTGCCTTATTGACTGGCCTGACCAAACACATGCTGCTGAGGTGTATTCATCTGCTGCCTATCTGGGGTCCAGGTTGTGATGGCAGCAGCCTAAGCAAAGAGACCCATGCTCTCCCTAGCAACCTCTTCCAGCTGTTTCAGAAGGATACCAAGGCGTCCGTAGCCCAGCTGGGAGCTATCTCTTGTATTCAGCGTCTCGTTCTTTCGGTCAGTACTCAAAGCTTGTGGCCACAGGTGAGGGTAAGAAGGTAGAGTGACCAGTAAATTGAGAGCCTTGCCTTTTGTCAGATCCCTTTTCAGCACAACAGACCAGCTCAGAGTCCACAGCACTGCAGATGCTGCACCAATCCGCCCGTCAAACTCTCACTCCACCCGACAGACATGACATTTTGTAGCACTCTGAGCTGCTCTGCTTTCACAAGCTCCCATAATGCCATAACACTGTGATCCCATTTTTTAATGTTTGTACAGCTGTTTTGATGTCTGAACGTCTTTGCAGGACTGTCCTTTGATGCTCAACATGGTGTCTAGAACACCAAGGGTTCTACCACCTGGCCTGATAAAACAATCCAGTAGAAAGCAGAGCAGTAAAACTCAAAACGACACCAAAACGGAAAGAATAATGGAACAAAGCTGCAGACTCTTACACAAATGTACTATTAACTGTCCAATAAAGAACATTAACGGTCATTTCGATTAACATATGGTGTCCACTTCTGCTGGATTTGAGATGCAGAATTTGATGGCAAGATGCTTCAGCTAACTGAAGGGACCGGCTACCAATATCAAGCTGACATTTTAAAAACATCCATTTATTCTGGTGAAAATGTCCGGACTGCAGAGTTTACAACCATTAAATACAACTTTATCTCAGTAATCAGATTTCTAACAAAAATAATCATTAACACTTAGAACCCAAGAGCCACACTTTGTAGGCAGTTACATGCCATTTCCTAGGCTTCTTAACTCAGGACCGAAGTAATCTACACATATCAAACTAAAACACCCTATCCAAACACCTTATTAGCTCATAATCATGTGATGAATTATTGTCAAGTTATCAAGCTTGAAGAACAGCTAAAATTCACTCATTTCCAACCGAATTAATTCCAAGTTTAAATGCCAAAGGAGATTCCATAGCATTTTTACTGCTCTGTCCATGTACATGCTCGACCTGCATGCAGACTCTGACTGACCAAATACTGGGTTACAGAGAAAAATGAAAGAGAAGGGGTGCTTTGCTCTCTTTCTGTGCTCACACGGTGTTCAAATTTCAGAATAGAAAGTCCCGATAAGGGCTGATACAGACGTAAATAACAAAAATAATAAAGGACAGTCAGGGTGTCTATTTTAAGAATTTTGAGTAATTTATTATTATGAATATCCTTACCAATCTAATCATTACAAACAACTCTGGATGATCAATTTCCAATAGAATGCCTGGCCAACGTGGCCAAATTCATGTAAATATCTAAAATCTCAAGTTATGACATATTTGCAATATCTGGAACTGTGTCCTATAAATATGTCTTTAATGTTTTGGTGAACAAAGGTATGATAAACTATGAAAACATCCTGCAAAATTGACCTAGGGTTCTAAAGTTTAAACAGCAGATTTTTGGGATCAAACTACTACAAAACAAACTTGGCAAAACCCATATTTGGTAGTTCAGCAAAGTAATTATTTAAATAATTCTAATTAAGATATTAACATTAAGTAACTAAATGCATTCATTATGGGGCAGGGTGGTGGTGGTGGTGGTGGTGTGTGGGGGGGGGGTTATATGTAGCGTATCTCACAGTCTCACAGAATAACACCGTGCATTGCATAGTTACAGCTAAATGTATTTCAATACATTTATCATAGTAAAGTTTTTTTTTTGTATTACAGTGACTTTTGTACTAGTTGTTAGTTCATGCCTAGAATTACATTAACTGGGTCACCAGCTGGAGGACTTGCATATGCACAAACTGAACAAGTCATCTGAATAAAAAGGTGAAAATGAGGATTCAGGAACATCATTTCACCATATTCCCCGTGTATTTTTTAGTGTTTTAGTGTTACTGTAAAGTGTTAAATTATAAATTTCCCCTTTCAGCAACGTTTCCCATTAATGTCAGACTTTCTTCTCAGTTAAGTCATTTAATTGGAAAAATGTTGGGGTTTTTTTTCTCTTCACAGGCTTCAGTACGTTTTGTATCTGCTTCATCTGGAACAACAGGGCAGATCTGGAATCTGTGTTTCCCTGATGTTTGAATCATTTCTCAAGCTGTAGTGAGAGCCAAACAAAAGCAATGACTGCAGCCAAATGCAATAAGCCTGGTAGTCTGCTCCACAAGCCGTCCCTCTTCGGTGCAAAGTTTTGCCCGAAAAAGGGAAATTGTGTTCATGTTAGGAAGCATTTTCTCCTAAGGTAGCTTATGGACGAGAAAGGTCATTTTCATTCTCGTCACGGACAAGTAAATATCCGTTCATCCCCAGTCGGCTTCTACACCCTCAACTAGCTCTGCAAATCTGTCAGTGTCTGGTGAACAACATTTGCAATTCTGTTGTCTTCAGTCGGCTTCCAGTTACGCAAGTGAAGCTACAGGACAACGGGGACTATCAATCAACGAAAAAGGAGGCAGGGCCTACTGACATTATGAAGGCAATCCACTACGGCCGTACACTTATTTCACAGGCAATGCATAACATTCATGATAGATTACTCCAGAGTCCTATTCAGAGGCAACTTCCCCACACACACACACACACACACACACACAATCACCTGAAACAACAGAGAAAATTAAAACAAATGATTCTGGATGCTACGCTTTTATTCGTCCTAACAAGTCCAACAAAATCCAGACAACAGCAAGAGCCAAGAAAAAGCATGACCACAGCGTTCTGCACTGCAGTACAGATGGTCAGCTGTATGTATGTACCGTGTGTGAAATTAACATTCTGGTTGCTAAAGCTGCAGATCTGCACGCAGTGTGTACATAGGATGCCGTACTGACGGGTGCAGGCTTTCACAGGTGTGGTGAGAGTAAAGGATTCCAAGAGTGACACAAACAAACAACTAGGGATGCACGTATCTGATCATTTCAAGCACTTGTCCGTCGATGCTGATGCATAAACAGTGATAAAAAGAAGAAAGTGGGAGTAAATCCACCTCAATCAACATTGCAGAGAGATATAATTAAATGCAGATACGTTTAATACAGTAGATCATCAAAAGTCAGCTCGACATATCTGTCAAATCTACATCCTTATCGGATCTAAATCTGTTCCAAAGGACACACCTATCAGAGCTTTACAGTGATTTTAGTCCTGTCTGAATGCACCGCATCGAGCCATTTTTCCCGACGTTCTCGCGTCAGTAACGATTCAGGGCCATTTTATGTCCAGTAAAACGAGGGATTAAAAAAACAACAACAAAAAGGAGTGTTTAGCAGGATTCCTCAGTATGAGCCGAGGAGACATTTAGTTTAGTCCTGCGTGGCACAGATACCTCGGGTCATTTATGTCTGTGGCAAACATTGGATGTAAATGCTGTGGCTGACTCACCGACTCAATCAGCTGACATGCAAACTGACCACACAAGTTCAAGAGGCAAGAATATAAGCGGGGAGTAAGATCGGTTATCACCCACTAACTCTTTGGCGGTAAAGTCACCTATTGTGGGAGGTGGCAACATCAATGCCTTAAGGAAGCCATTACTTCCCAGGCTTTCCTTTCCAGAATATGAAAGAGAGAAGGTGAGAAGTATGTCAGTTTTGTAGAAAATTGGGACAATCTGTCCCATTTGCATCTTAAACTGGTCTAAAGAGTTTAGTACTCATAGTCGTGAGAGGGGGAATGCAGTATATTTACCTGAAGGACCATACTGTCCACTCTGTTGCCCATAGGTAGCGCCGCCCTGCTGGTAGGAGCCCACACTATGGTGCATGGAGCCCCCAGGGGAGGGGTGGGGTGACATGGCAGGTCCCGGTTGCTGGGGACCAAATTGTGGGCCTGGTCCACTACGCTGCAGGTTAGGGACAAATCCTAAACAAAGGCGAGAACAAGAACACGTTAAACTGTTTCTCTTTTTTTTTTGTCCACACCGGTCCAACTGAATCAAACTCTAGTTCGTTCGTTCGTGTGGCCTGTTTGGGCAGATGTGAATACAGAAATCGCACTCTGATGTGAACCAAAACAACTGCACCAAGACCCTTAAGCAGAGGTGGTCTCTATCTGGCCCAGACAAACCCTGGAACTGAGCTCTGACCCAAACCAAACATGTGTATATTGGTCAGATAAATACTATATCTATAAACACATGCCATCTCTGCTGTTATACTGCACACAAATCTGCACTGGTCCAAAACACACCACCTTCTCCCTGTACTACCTTCTCCCACCCCAGACAGGTCTGACCAATCAGTGTTTTTATTGTACCGCATTTAAAGGTGCCTAGACAGACACCTAATTTTGCCATTTGTGGCACTGCATTCAATCCATCCAACCAGTGAACAAACATACACACTAGTGAGACAGTGAACATGAAGCCAGAGCAGTGGGTGGGGTTAGGGCATTTCAGTCGCAAACGGTCAGTTCAGGGACTTGAACCAGCAACCTTCCGATCACCAGGTTCTTAATGACTTCAAGTAGGGCCTGGTGATAAGGATAAACAAACAAACAAACAAACAAAAACATCCTGACATATTTTTGCCAAATGGGAATATGATAGGGGATATGATGAGAACAATATGATGTAAATAATTTAGGACACCCCATGAAAGCTCTTTTACTGTTGTGAAACAATATGTATAGAGGAAAAAAGAAGAAGAAATTTCAATCACTCATTTTTCACGTAAGAGCTCTGGGTTATATCCCCTTCATAGTGTCTGTGTAAAAACGAGAGTAGGGGTGGAAAGGGGCCAAGATGAGGAGAAGCTGAGAGCAGGGGGTACAGTTGTCCTCCGTACATATCGCACTCTGTTTATATCCCAATATAGAGATAAATATCAATATATTGCTGAGCCCATATCTCACTCTGTTTAAATCCCTATAATAATCGATAAACATCGATATATCACCTCAGCCTATACCTTACTCTGCTTACATTATGATATAGATACAGTACTTCACTTTTCCACATTTCGTTCTGTTACAGCCTTATTCCAAAATGGATTCCATTCATTTTTCCCCTCAAAATTCTAAACACTATACCCCACGATGACAAAGTGAGAAAAGTTTGTATATATATATATATATATATATATATATATATATATATATATATATACATACACACACATAAGTATTCACCCCTTTTGCTCAATACTTTGTTGAAGCACCTTTGGCAGGTGCCGGTACAGCCTCAAGTCTTTGAGTATGATGAAACAAGCTTGGCACGCTTGTTTTTCCCGATGTTTCTCCCATTCTTCTTTGCAGAACCTTTAAACAACTAAAATAACTGATATTTTTTTTACCCCCGATAATAACGGCCGCTGTAACTCTGAATATAATGAATTGAATTTAACTGAACTGAAACAGTCGCTGCTTTGTTAAAACACTAGAAACACTGACGTGTTTATTTTATTTTGTTGCAAAACCAGAAATTTAAAAAGACATCCACACATAACAGAACGAACTGCTAGCACTGATCTCCATAACATAAAAAATATATATCCACATGCGTTGGTCAGGAGTTCTGCTGGTCATAATGATCAGATTGCTTTTTTTTTTTACGTTATACAATAGGAGCTCACCAGCTGACAATCCATGGTCCATATTAGCAATTCTTGCACTTCAGAGTAACAAGCTGGGAAATTTTGTCTCATTTAAACACACACAGCTTGCAGAGAACTGCACAGAGTGTGTGTGTATGTGTATTTTCTTTAATTGCCTGGAAAAAAAAGATGCTGGAGTGAGGCGAAGGTTAGACGTCATGCTGAACACAGACCAGCAGTGAACAGTTCAGAGACGGCAGATTGGCTGGAGCTACAGCAAAACAGACCAGAGAATTCACAATGCGTTAGGGCTGCTACAATGGATAATCTCAGTACCTTATTCTGAAGATTCCATGAAGTAAACATAATGCAACAGTCACCAGTAGAACCTTTAGAAGGTTCCAAAAGACTACAATCCAAATGCAGGTTGTGTTTTCAAAAGAACTAGTTTTACTCTGTTAGGGGGGGGGTGGGAAGGCCTGCCTCTCCCCACCCCCCAACACCAAACAGAGGGTTGGACAGTGAGGCTTTATGCGAACTGATGTAACAGGACAGGTAGTGTTCTCCTCCAAGCATGCTTAGCTGTCCAATGATGTTCCCTTTGCAGCAGCTAGGACAAAGTGGTTGGCTGGCCTCATGTGACTCAATGCAACACATGCTATTCTACACCCTTTCAGCACTGATGGATCAGACACAGCAGTGCTGCTGGAGTGTTTAAACACCGTGTCCGAGTTGCTCCACTTTGTCGGGGGACCGAAGCTCATCTTCTTCAGCACAGTTCGTGTTGGTCATCTTCTAGTTGTTCATAAGTGCCCACGGGACATTTCTGGATGGTGGACTGTTCTCAGTCCAGCAGTGACAGGGAGGGATTTAAACACTCCAGCAGCACAGACTGTATCTGAGCCACTCCTACCCGAATGACCCACCACCCAGTGCTCCGAAATGGCACGAGGCGCTGATTGGTGGACAGGAAATGCGGAAACAAGGAGGTAGTCATAATGGACACAAGGATATCATCATCATCACACGGATCAATTCTGTATATTCCATTCATTTACACCTGCTAGTAATATTTCATCCGAGTCATTAAAGCAAACTAACAATAGCATTGTTGTTTGAGCTCACAGTCTATACACTGAAAGGTTCCACAGCACAACCGTGACCACTGGCTATAGAAAATGTGAAAGCATGTTGTCACGAACCGAGGCAATGGAAAAGCTACGCTCCCAGACAGTCTGTCACAGCCACAGTGGCCTGCAGTTAGGAGCAGAGTATTGCAGCAGAACAGAGCTATAACAGGTGCTAATATGTCACACAAATGAGTCCATTTATCTGGGGTGCCTGTGGAAAATGCTGGGGAGTGATGGAGCTGCGGGGCGGAGGCATATTAGACACATTGCAGGACAGATGAGAAATACACACAACTGACCATTATACAGCCTGTTACTGCAGGTAACAGAAGAGTGTGTGTCAGTGACAAAGAGACACACTCACCCCTCTCCTGAGACATGGGTGACTGGCTAAGGGTAGAATGGGAGCCCACATCCGAAACATTCCCAGGCGTCTGTGGGGCCATCTGTGTACCTGCGCGCACACACACACACACACACACACACACACACACACACACACACACACACACACACACACACACACACAATGTCAGGAAGAGAGATCATACATACAGTCAAGGCCAGAAGTGTTGGCACCCCTATATTTCTTCCAGAATAATATTGCAATTGCACATTCTGTTACATACGTGTTTATATCCTTTGTATTTATAGCACAAAAGTGTGCTATAAAAAAAAGCGTGCCCACAAAAATGGGCCGAACAAAATTAATGGCACCTTTTCGAAATTGAAATTGAAACCAGATGAAAAGGAGAGAGGTTGACTCAATCTTGGCATTGTGCGTCTGTGTGTGACACACTAAGCACGGAAAACAGAGAGAATAGAACTGTCTGAGGTTTTGAGAAACAGAATTGTGAAAAAATTATCTCAAGGTTATGAGTCCATCTCCAGAGAACTTGATGTTCCTTTGTCCAGAGTGCGCAACATAATCAAGATCCCGTGGCACAGTAGCTAATTTCCCTGGATTTGAACGCAAGAAAAAAATCAATGAAAGTTTGCAACGCAGGATAATCTGGATAGTGGATAAGCGGCCACAATCAAGTTCCAAAAAAATTCAGCTGTCCTGCAGGCTCAGGGAGCATCAGTGTCAGCGTGAACTATCTATTGTTATTGGAATGAAATGAAATGAAATGCAAAGGCAGGAGACCCAGGAGGAACCCACTTCTAACACAGAGACATGAAAACCTAGACTGCAGTTTGCCAAAATGTCCATGAGTAAGCCAAAGTCCTTCTGAAAAAAGGTATTGTGGACAGATGAGACCAAGATCGAGCTTTTTGGTAAAGCACATCAATCTATGTTTCCCGAGAAAGGAATGAGGCCTCCAAAGAAAACTCACAGAACATACACTCAAATATGGTGGCGGTTCAAAGATGTTTTGGGGTCATTTTGCTGCCTCCTCCACTGGGTGCCTTGACTGTGTGAAAGCCATCATGAAATCTGAAGGTTACTAAAGGATTACAGGTCGCAATGTAGGACCCAGTGTCAGACAGCTGGGGTTGTGTCCTAGGTCACGGGGCTTCCAGCAGAAATTGATGGAAACAAAGAGCTGGAGAATTCTGAAGTTGCCAGCAAAGAGTCTGGATCTAAATCCCATTGAACACCTGTGGACAGATCATAAAAGTGCTGTCGGGAGAAGGAACAATTCAAATGAGAGACCTGGAACTGTTTGCAACAGAAGAGTGATCCAAAATTCCAGATGAGAGGAAGAAGAAGCTTGTTGATGGTAATAGGAAGTGATTGATTTCACTTATTTTTGGGTGTGCAGCCAAATATTAAGCTGGGGGTGCCAAAAATTGTTCTGTTTTAAAAAAATTATATCACTTTTGGCTTTTTTTTTTTCCTCTTCAGGGAGAAATCCTGCATTTTCTGGAAAAAATCCAGGGGTGCCATGACTTTATGTCTCATATGTAACTTACATGTAGGTGTTTTATATATACATCTTATTTAATTAACGGCATATGTATTATATAGCATAGGGCTGGGCGATATAGACAGAAATCATATCCCAATATATTTTAACTGAATGGCTAAATTAGATATACGATATATATCGTGAAAAATACAATGTGAAAAAATGAGGACACCCGGTGCAATCCTTCTTTACTGTATTTAAATGTACTGAGATTTGATCTTCATTCCTTCTTTGTACACACTAAGTAACCCCCTGTATGTGAGAGTGCAAATGGGAGCAGAATAGAGGAGGACCTGAGGGCAGAGCAGAGCAAGGGAGCAGAAGAAAGGTTTCTGCAAGACTGAAAACAGAATGTTAAAAAAAAAAAAAACTTGATAAAACAATATCACCTCATCTCAAATCCTGCTCGGTTCATAACCCAATTTAGATATATATCAATATATTGCCATGTCCTAATACAGCATGTTCCATTTTAAGGACGTAATGCTACATAGAAGTGCACACAGCAATTCTATACAAATTCTGTATCTATTTATGTATCCATTTTTGTCTTTTTAACATAATTTGAAAACAATATAAAATTATAATAAATGTTGATCATGAATGAACCAATAGAAATGCTCTTAAACAAATAAAATCTTTTTAGAATAACTGCCACTAAAAGTGGATATTTTGGAATTACAAGGTGGGACAACAGCAATATGTAAGGATACTAATAAAAAAAAATCCATGTATTTTTTTTCCCTGAAGACACACGCACACACGTACACACACACACAGACACACACACACACACACACACACACACACACACACACACACACACACACATACACACACACACACATACACACACACACACATACACACACACACACACACACACACACACACACACATTTCCAACAAAGAAAAGTTTTGCTAGAAATATTATATTGAAACTTCAGCATATCCGACCCTGACCTACCTTCTGGGAGGGGTGTGTGTGTCTATATGTGCGTGTATATCCAGTATGAGGCTAATAGTGGACATTTCTCTCAGCAGGGGTGAGGTATAAGCGTGTGCGGGCGTGAAAATGGTCTCCTGCGGACCTCGTTAGTGACATCTAGAGCGCCGAGAGCGTAAATGGGATTCTGTCGCTTCAGCTGCTCAAAGGCCTCCCCTGCCCGCTTATAACAAAACTCCGACTAACTTAGACCCTCGCTGTGGGAGAGTAATTGTGCTAAAGTGACTCCAAACTGCTAACAGAGTTTCTAAACTATTTTAATGACTATGTGGCTTGTTTGGGACTTAGATGGGAGTCTCTCCTCTGACCCAGGTGTGCTGGAAAACACAGTCATGATCCTTCCCCATTTCAGCCATACCAGCACCAGAGAGGCCATGAGGTGAGGGCTGGTGGCATCAACCATTTTGCGATGGTGTTACTAGAACAGACGTTTGTAATACTCATGTGTCTTGCTTGATTCAGAGCTTTGGACTTTACACTGTGGTTTCGGACCAAAACAGCAGGTATGAAAGCTACTGCTGATCAGTTTTGCTACCTTGTCAAAGCGTGCGACCATAGTGTATATTTATAATTCAGTCTGCATAAATAAAACAGCAGGTACGATATATCAATAGGATATTGATATATGTCCATTCCCACCTAGTTACTCCACCTTGCAGATGAAAAGTCAGAGACAGAAGCTCAATAGCTTCTTCATAGTTTCTATTGGTCATCCTCTAGTCCTTCATGGATGTTGCTGGTTGGACATTTCTAGCTGCTGGAGTATTCTCAGTCCAGCAGTGATGCTGAGGGGTTTAAAGACTCCAGCAGCACTGCTGTGTCACTCGTACCAGCGCATCACACAATAACACATCGGCACCATGTCAGTATCAAAGCAGTGCTGAGAATGACCGTCCATCCACACAGAACCTGCTGGTGGTCCTGTGTGACCCGTGAAGATAAGGGTGAAAAGGTATGCAGAGAAACAAATGGACTTTAATCTGAATTACAGATTCCTACAACATGCTCCTATAGGGTCAGTGGAGCTGATCAAATGGACAGTGAATGTAGAAACAAGGAGGTGGTTATAATGTTATGGTTAATTGGTGTAGGTATAATCATGAAAGCAGCCATTAGGGGTGTAGTTTGTGCACTTCTGGTTCCGGTCCCAAGCCCGGGTAAATGGTGAGGGTTGCGTCAGGAAGGGCATTCGGCATAAAACTTGTGCCAAAGCTATAATGCGGATCGTGCGGATGGTCTGGAGTGGCGACCCCTGGAGGGAGCAGCCGAAAGGGAGAAGAAGAAGGTGTAGGTATAATCATGCATAATCCTTCAGGTCCTCGCTAAAATGGCAATGTGAAACCAAAACTAATGGGATCAAAAGCACAGATGCTTTAGCTGTGAAAGCGCCTTTGTTCTGGTTTTAGAATTAGGAATTTGTGTCTACAGGAGTTTTTAGTCTTCACACAAGAAACAAGTTGCTGAAATGTATTTTATACATGATTCAGACGTAAAGGAGCCGTCATATATTCATTCTGAAGATGCTGCATGTTGTTTATTAGGACTGAAATATGTGCATCCTTTAAAGACAGCGAGACCCTGTCCATGGGCAGAGATGACGCAAACCCTGCCCATTACCGGTCATGGTATTCTGGTAATTCACAAGCTTTTAAAGAGGAAATGCTATGACAGGTTGCAGTGACAGCAAGAGGAACAGAAAGAGTCAAGAAGGTGACCTCATCCTCTTCAACGTTCATGTGCATGGAAAGAGGAAGTTCAACACTGCTGATGTTCAAAAGAACCATGACCCTTTTGGAGGATTTTCTCTTACTTGGTACACTAGCCGGTGATATGGGTCCAGAGCGTGATTGGCTGGAGCCCACAGGTGAGCCGACTGGGGATGGAGAGGGTCCACTGCGAAGGCTGGAGAGGCGAGGTGAGGCATGGGGGGAAAAAGGTGATTGGGCAGGATTGCTCTGATCCCCCTGGCTGCTGGTGGAGCCCGAGGCACTGACTGCTGAGCTGAGGGCTGCCTCCGTACCTGTGGGGAGGTCATCTATAGAGCCAGACAGGTCCTGCAACACACACACACACACACACAGACACCTTGGTTTTAATAACGTGTTAGGACACGGGGCCACCAAAGTTTATTCTTTTAAACATTGTGACAGAATTTGAACCACTTTTTGAACATACAGCAGGAAGTAAAACTCTCTCCAGAGCTGCAAAGTGCAGCAGGTTTAAGTCAATAATCATAATGACCACTGGTCAAATGAAAAGCACTTTCTGCTCTCCAGCTCGATTGCAGTTCTTCCACATTTGCAGTTAGTGGTGTTGGAACAATCGTTTTGTAGTTTACCTGTAGAGCTTTAAAATTGACTGAAACAACCCAAGGCACTCAGGGGAGCCACTGTCTGGAATGCCAAGCACTCCTCTCTGAGATGCTGCTTCATTCAGCAGCTGTGCCAGTCTAGATGTTGTTTTTGCAGGCTACAGTCCAAGGTCTCTGGCCCATGGGCATACTGACCGTATCCAAAAGCACACAACTGCCAGGGGTAAATTAAACCAAGTCTCCAAATAAACTACATTGACTGAGCCCGCAGCTGTTAGTAGGTCACAAATGAAGAGGCAATGGCAGCTATTGCCAACACAGCGACTTCCTGAAAAGTCCTTTTTTTAAAGCTGCTGGAAGAGCTGTGCAGCGAGCTTTCTCATTTTCTCTGCCTAGATGGGATCTGGGGACTGAAGGAAAGAAAATTGCTGTTTACAAACAAATAAAAAAGTTAATAAGTGTATTAACATGATATGGGCCAATTCTCCCTTGTGTCCAATCATTTTGAGTAGGAAAGACATGGACACAAAGATGGACAGATGGATGCAATAGGCCTTTTAAGGTCTTCGCAAGATACACTGGGGGAAAATTAAGTATTGGACACACTGCCAATTTAGCAGGTTTTCCCAGCCAAAAAGAATGGAGGGGTCTGTCATTTTTATCGTAGGTACACTTCAACTTCACGTAGGGACACTTCATGAGAGACAGAATCTAAAATCACTGTATGATTTTTAAATAATTAACTATTTTATTGCATGAAATAAGTATTTGATCACCTACCAACCAGCAAGAATTCTGGCTCTCACAGATCTTTTAGTTTGAAGGCCTCCTACTCTGCACTCATTACCTGTATTAATTGCACCTGTTTGTACTTGTTAAGTGTATAAAAGACACCTGTCCACACACTCAATCATACTCCAACCTCTCCACCATGGACAAGACCAAAGAGCTGTCTAAGGACACAAGAGGCAAAATTGTAGACCCGCACAAGGCTGGGATGGGCTACATGACAATAAGTAAGCAGCTTAGAAGGCGAGAAGGCAACAACTGTTGGCACAATCATTAGAAAATGGAAGAAGCACAAGGTGATTGTCAATCTTCTTCAGTTTGGTGCTCCATCCAAAATCTCGCTTCATGAGGTAAGGATGATTCTGAAAAAAAGCCAGCAATCAGCCCAGAACTACACAGGAGGACCTTGTCAATGACCTGAAGAGAGCTGGGACCACAGTCTCAAAGATTACTGTTAGTAACACACGATGCTGTCATGGATTAGAATCCTGCAAGTCCTTCTCATGCCAGCACATGTCCAGGCCCATTTAATGTTCACCAGTGACCATGTGGATGATCCAAACTAGAACTTTTTCATATCAACTCTACTCCCCATATTTGGAGGAAGAGGAAGGATGAGTACAACCCCAATGGGGTAGAAAAATCCTACTTTGGGGGAGCTTTTCTGCAAAGTGAACATCACAACTGCACTGTATTGAAGAGCTGATAATTGAGCCATGTATCGTGAGATTTTGGTCAACTTCCCTCAGTAAGAGCATTAAAGATGGATTGTGGCTGGGTCTTCCAGCATGACAAAGACCTGAAACACCCAGGCAGGGCAACTGTCTATGAATGCCCCATTAAGAAGCATTTCAAGGTCCTGGAGTGGCCAAATCTCAATACTCAAGTGTATCAATATTTTCTTACACCCCAAATTATTGGTTTAGGAAAAATGACATCATGTAATGCAACCGCCAGTAAAGTTATTGGAGTCCTGTTTCATCTCAACTTGGCCCAATGTTATCCTGAAAGCTTACCTTTATATCAGAATCACTGATAAAATAGTTCCAGCTCTTTACCATCATCCACACACGAACTATGCATGTACTAACACACCACGGCCTGCTTAAGTGCAGCATAAACCAAAACAAAAAACAAAAAAAGAACATTACATTTTCTCTATCCGAACACACCAAATCACACGGCTATTTCTAGAGACTGCATGAGCCTTTTTCCGCACATGGAAAAAGACTTGCTTTCTTCCCCCACCAGTACGGTTGTTCCAGCACTAGCGGTGAGGCATATGGTACTGCGTGAGTGAACAGTATGGAAACCTCACAGTGTCTTCAGGGGGGATGACTTCACTTTCCCTCTCTGTTTCGGCTGCTGACTAAAATAAAGAACCTGACGCTGACCTACTTATGGAAGGAGTGAAGCCTGAGCACATGACCGAGGCCTTAAGACCCACCGCAAATTATTCCTGCTGAAGGTCAAAGATGAGTGCACTTTGGTCCCTGCTAATTTCACTGGTAATTTTCCGGGGAAGACAAATTTCCACCACAGTCAACATGATTAGTAATTGCATTATTGTTTACAGGATTTTTCCACAAGATGACTCACCCCTTTTGTGGAAAGGCCGGGCTTTATCTGTAAATAAACTGCTGTGGAGTCACAAGAGGCAATAAAAGAGCTGCATTTTGCTGACCCCAGTCTACAAAGAATAGCCAGATCTGAGAATTTGGGGGTTAGGTGAATGGTAAATGACCCCACATACAAATATGGCACTGATATGCATAACATCAACACCACTGACAGGTGATCTCCATCTACAGTGGAATCTGTCAAGAGCTAGATACATTAGGCAGCAAATGAACAGTCATGATGTGCTAATTCAGGAAAAATGGACTATAACCTTGTAGACGACTGGGTCAGAGCATGACCAAAACATTCAGCAGGTCTTGTTGGTTGTTCCTAGGATATGTACCTACCAAAACCGGTCCAAGAAAGGACGATAGGTGATCCAGCAACAGCATCACAGTAACCTCAGGCTGATGCTCACATACCACCACACAACATACAGGACTTTAAAGTAAAGAGTCTTTGCCACGAATGGTCAGATCTGTTGTGGTGGCACAAGCGGGACGTACTCAATATTACGATTAGGCCGGTAGTCCTAATGTTACGACTGATGTTGGCTGTTGACTTTCATTTATTATTTGCGATGGTGATGAAGATGACACAGACTGAGCTCTAGTAAAGTATATTATTACCAATTATCTGACAGTAAAGACACTCGAATGAGTCACTACTGATTGTTCCAACTCATCAAGCTTCAGAAAAACTAAATATGGTTATGCATAGGCCTGTCATCATGAAAGACTCCAAGTCAAATCTGAGATTATGAGTGAGGATTAATTCAAGACAGAGCAGAAAGGAGGCCGTGTAACGAGCCGTAACTGCTCTAATCTTATTTTTTGCACTTTATATTAATATTTGGTGAGCTATAGGCCTACTTTGCTATGATAGAACACAGATTTGGGGTTTTTACTTTTATTCTCTTGGACCAATAAAATAAAATCTTACCATTACATTATTCATTTAAATTAATTCATTGTTTACATTTATTTATGGTTATTCAGCTAAAAGTCTGTATTGACAGATTCAAGATTTATTCGTTTTTTCTTCATCCCTATTTGAAAGTGCCATGTGACTTGCTGCCCACTGTGTCTCGCTAGGCAGTTTAATGATGAATGTCTCAGTAACCGAATCACAAAGGCAACAACAGGGTCTGGAGTTGCCAAGATATCAGCAGCTCACTGCTAAATATGAACTTTTCACTGTGTTATCATTAGCCATTAGCTTTTTCACCCAATGACATAGAAGGCTAGATGATTAACTATCAATTTGACTTTGATTTGCTGACAATGTTGCCTTCGTGCCTAAGAACACCATATAAGAAGGCAGCATTTCTTTCACTTCAGACATAGCCAATGACAGTGCCATCCAGAGAGAGTGCCACCGACCTACTGCATCATCTACCCACCCAGAGAGCAATTTTGCTCTCTGTGATTCCGGCTGCTGATGGTCAGTGGTGGATTTAGGCATGGGCCACATGGGCAGCCACCCAGGGCAGCATCATGCAGGGGCAGGTATGCGATGTTTGGAAAAAAAAAATGATTTATGTTATAACAGCACCTGGGGTCAGTTTGCCCCTTGATTTTGACCAGCACTAGAAGAAAGGGGAAAGGGTTGTGATGCAGTAGGTTGCCAGGTGCAGTAAAAAAGATCCATCCCAAAGTCTGTTTGAAACCTGCCCAACAGAACCTGAAGCCCAAAATCGAAGGTTCAAGGAGTCTGAAGAAAACATGCCAACTATACTATTCATAAGACCTACAAATGTATCACCTTAAATCTCCTGCCAATCTTATTTTGATTATTTTTATAATTCAATTCATACGTTTTGTAAAGCGTTCGTCCACAATGTTATCATTCTTTTTATCTAATTATCGTTTACAGTCATTTCAAATCCCGATCAAAAACACTGAACAGTACCACAAGTTAAGTAACTGAATGTGACTCGTTTCTGTTCTTTCCTCTCCTGTATCCTCTTGTATCCTCCACTCGTCTTTATCATCTTTTTATCATTTCTGAATTCCTAGTCATTAGAATGAATCAGATGAATCTGTGTCAACTAGCTGTTCTAAGAGAACCGTAACAAGTAAAAACAGGCAGTGACACTCTGACATTCTACGAAGTATGAGGGTTTTTTTACTGGTTAGTGTTGAAATTATTATTAAAAAAACAACAGTTCACCATTAAGGTGAAGTGCTTTAGTCTTGACTCCTGGTTGACTGTGTTTAAATGCACAAAAAAGGACAAGCAAAGATCCAAACCATCAGGTTTAGGACAAACGAAAATGATAAACACAACAGTTGCATAACTTGATCTCTTTATTAATATACTTATTAGACATATAACTAACAGACGGGCTCGTTTAAAACGTCCTTCAGCCGATATTCAGACTTAAATACTGGAGAGATGTTCACCAAAAACGGTTCCACTGTTGTTAAAGAACCATGTCCAGTTCTTCATATACACTTTACTGTGAGTGGAAATTTGTTCAGATGTATTTACTTTTAGGTTTCTTCAAAGAACTTCAGAAACTATTCTGTAAAAAGCCATCGTTCACTAAAAGATCCAAAACAACCCAGACGAGCTGTAACTGCAGTCTCCTTTCAATGTTTTTCGTCTGTCATATTGAAAGCATTAGCCAGGCCACTTAAACCTTGCACACATTAGTGAAGACAGTTTTTTTTCTCCCTTCCAGCATGATTTATGTTCATAATTATTCACATTCGTTAAGGCTCCGGGTTCCTTAATTGATGAACATAATTATTCAGCCTCATTGGCCATTCAGGCTCTCTCTGCCTCCTTCAGCATGAGTGAAGGAAGGTGGGGGTTGAAGTGAAGGATAAATAAATGAATGCAGACTGTGTCTCTCTGGGGTGTTCTTCCAGCGTAACCTCTCCCTTCTCTCTTTCGCTCCATCGCTCTCTCATACTGTCGATCTCTAAAGGGGCAAGGAACCCCCCACCACCACCACCAACACCCAACACTCATCCTTCATCATCCTCCCATCGTTCCACATGCCAGCCGCCCGAGTCCGTCTCCTCCGTGCCCTCCATGGCCAATTAAAACTCAGAGGAATAATCAGGGCTAATTGGGGAGTCAGGCGTGGCAGTGTGTTCAGCTCCACTCGTCTCTTCTCTGCTGTCTCTCAGCAAAGCCCGACGCTGAGGAAGGACAACCAGGACATGCAGCCTAGCCTCCACCCGCGGCTCTGCTAAAGCTGCGTGGCCAGAATACAGAGGCTGAATAATTCCCTTCAGTTTCATTGGTTTATTGCTTTATACAGATCAGGTCATAATGGAGCTGTACTGTACTTAAGGGTTCTATACAGAACAAAAATTGGTTCTTTAACTCCTTCTTAAATAAAGAACAATTGACATTTTAACCAGGTTGTTTCTGATCATATTTATAGGATTATATTTATATAATATTATATGCTGTATTTATACAGAAAGAAGGCATTAGGGTTCTAGATATCCAAAGAAGTGAAATCTCTCCTATGAAGGCTTTTCAGTAAATACCATTTTAAATCCTGGTGGACAAAACATCTACCAAAATTGGCCTAGGGAATAAGAAAAATCTCAGTACATCACTTTGCCATCACTATCCCTAAATATATTGCAATATATTGAATCTTGACCCCTGTATCAAGCCCTTCAAACTCCTATATTATAGGTCAGTGGAGCAACAATATGACTTTGATGTTATTTTAAAGTACAACTGCTACATAATGACCAAACGTCCCCCAAACCCAAAATCCAATTAGTAAGAATGACCATCATCATTTGCTTGTTTATTTGTTAGCCTTTTCTCAAAGCAGTTGCTTTGAGCAACTGCTTTGAGCAGTTAATGGTCTCAAAGCAGGTCTCTGCACCAATCAGTATCTAACAAACATATGTGGTACCCATGAATAAGAGGAAAATGGCACTAGTGTGTATAGTGTGAGTGAAAGGTAGTAGGTGAATTCTTTGGAACTGCCACACGTGAGCTTTGGCTGGCCAGCAGTGATGCAATGACAGCAGTTCAAAAAGAGGCAGTGGCTGGTTTCACACGTGTTGTCGGAGACGTGCTTGTTTTCACCCTCCTACTATCAGGAGCATTGTTTGTACTGGGAGCGTGGGGGTATGGGAGTTGAGCAAAAACCTTCCAAAAAGAGCTCCAAGACCAAAGAAGCAAACGTCCACACACTGCATGCTTTGGCAGATTGACAACATTTGAAATATGAAGGAATCTGCGAATGTGCTTTTTTTTTTTTTTTTTTTTTTTTTTTCCTTTATACAAAATCTTTAAATGTGCACCAGCACAAAACCGATCCAACACAATGGACCACCACCACAGAAACACAGCAGAGATGCAGTATAATGGTGTTAGGACGCAGCCTGTGTCTCGGTGCTGCCAGAGGAATCCTCTTCCCCCGCTGTGAAGCCTGACAATCTGAGAGCTGGCTGACATATTTAGTTTGACGAGAGAGCAAGAGAGCTCCCCAGACGCTGAGAACGTGCTACAGCGGCGAGAAGAGCGGGATTAGACTATCACAGGGGAGATGGAGAGAGAGAGAGAGAGATAAAGAAGACGAAAAAAAAAAAAGATTCCAGGAGTATTCAGAAATGCTCCACTTCTGAAAGTGTGGTGTGTATTAAAAGCACACAGGCTGTCTGAGGCAATGGAAAGGCAGATGGAGGATCAGATTTGGGCCTCTCCATCTGGGCCCACAGTGGGAGCATTTGTTTGGGTAAAAGAGAGAGAGAGTGTGAGTGTGTGTGTGTGTGTACTGTAGAGGAGCACAGACCAAAAGATAGGGTCGTGGTGTTTAAAGAGATAAAGGAGACTGTACTAGAGAGTGAACAACAAAAAGAAGTTCAGTGGTTCCGGCTGATGGGTTTCTGATATTTACTAATCAAACATAACATTATGACCACATCCTTGTTTCCACACTCGTTTTATCAGCTCCTCTTACCATATGGGAGCACTTTGTAGTCCTAGAATTACAGACTCAGACGGTAGTTCATCCGTTTCTCTGCATACTTTGGTATCTTCCTTTCATCCTGATCTTCAAGAGTCAAGACCCACCAGAACCACCACAGATCAGGTATTATATGGGCACTGCAGTGGCACTGACAGGGTGGTGGTGGTGGTGGTGGTGGTGGTGTTACTGTGTCCACAGGTGCATCAGACACAGCAGTGCTTTAACCTTTATATTGTTAAAAATGACCCACCTTCACTAAACCCCTACAATAAAAAATCTTAATTGAGCGCTAAACCGCCAATCTACTCTACTTCGCTTGAGGAAACAACCTTCCAACCAATCTGTCTTTATGAATATTTGAGTTTTATATCTGATTAAATTAAAGACTGCATTTCATCAGTGGCCAGCACTTGTTTTAATTACAGCCCACCTGTTACGTTCTTTTTTGCACAACAAAAGTAGAGATTATCATCATTTGTCCTTAAGGTTCTGCAGAGATGGCAATTCTATAGCTTCTGTAGGAAGCAGCAGGAATATAAACAATGGTTGCTTTCACTTTTTCCAATCTTGGAGAAAAGTACATGCATGAAAAGCAATGAAATTTCAAGTCGAAAAAAGATTATTAAGGGGGTTTCCTCATTTTTGACCCGTAAGACAACACAGTCCACCAACCAGAAGTATACAGCCAACAGCATCCAGTGAGCACTGATGAAGGACTAGAGGATGACCAACACTAACTGTGCAGAAACAGATGAGCTTCTGTCTCTGACTTTAAATCGAAAAGGTGGAGCAACAAGGAAGGTAGGTCTAATAGTGCAGATGCTGAGCGGACACAGTGTTTAAACACTCCAGCAGCACTGCCGTGTCCGAGCCACTCGTTCCAGCGCAACACACTAAGACGTCTGGAGGTTATTTGTAAGTTCTCTGCAATGCTGAGTAGTTTCTGCAGCCCTAATATACTGTTCTTCACATTGTTTTCACAGTGAATGGACCCTTAGAAATGACTTTGAAGGGTGTGTGTGTGACAGCAATACTATACAACTACACACACCTTCAGATAGAGAGATCAGCTCTCACCTGAACTGACCTTTTCATATCACTGTGACACTCAAACACACAAGAACACACTCTTGTTTATGGCTCACTGACTATTGAACAGTGATGGAAACTATCTGCTGCGGATGATGTCACTGTTCCAACATCAGCAGTGACAGCTCCCATCCACCGAGACCCTTTGACGCTCACAGCAGGGAATCCCCATCGCACCATCTCCATCAAACACACACACACACACACACACCACATACACTTCACCCATACACATGGGAGTGGTTGACGTGGTGTTGAGCAGGTTGGCTGAGTGACAAATGAGTGATGATTGTGACAATACAGATTTAACACTCGCCGAAAACACACACTGGAGAACAGCTTCACTTCCAGCTCCCACCGAGCCAAGTCCCAGCTGGCAGCTGTGCCAGTGATAACGCGCTGCTTCTGAGCGTGTCAAAAGGTACAGTAAGTGCTTTCAGGAACAAAGGAAGAGGAATAGGGGGCATAAATAAATAAATAAATAAATAACAGAGAAAGCTGGGACCCGTCCAACACTTTCATTATCTCTGATGTCGAGCATGAAAAAAAAAAAAGACATCATTAAAGCATTTTAATTGCCTTCGCTCAGTCCTATCAGCACTAATCAATGAGAGAGAAAGAGAGAGAGAGTGAGACAGAGAGAGAGAGAGACAGAGAGAGAGAGAGAGACAGAGAGAGAGTGAGAGAGACACAGAGGGAGAGAGCGAGAGACACACACACAGAGAGAGTGAGAGAGAGAGAGAGAGAGAGAGACAGACAGAGAGACAGAGACACACAGAGAGAGAGAGACAGACAGACAGAGAGAGAGAGAGACAGAGACAGAGAGAGAGAGAAAGAGAGAGAGACAGAGACACAGAGAGAGACAGACACACAGAGAGAGAGAGAGAGAGAGAGAGACACAGACAGAGAGAGAGAGACAGAGAGAGAGACAGAGACACAGAGAGAGAGAGAGAGAGACAGAGAGAGAGAGAGAGAGAGAGAAAGAGAGAGATAGAGATGGCCTATTTCTCCCCAGGCTCACCCCCCTCTTCTCTGCCACTGGAGCTGGCACCACACCCGCTACACGGAGGCTGCTGTCTGCTGTCTTGGCAACGGTTGCTGGGAGGCCACTGCATTCTGGAATCCCCAAGATTCGTCCTGTCCCCAAAACTAAAGGGGTGTGCATGTAGGGCAGTAAGTCTTTTACAATTATGCCATCTGATTAAGATTCAGCTCACACAACCTCACACAACCTCACACCGAACTTTCGAATGAGCCATTTGTCACTGATGCACGTCACTTAAAAGATCTGAAAATGACATATTTTACAGTTTAGTAATAATAACAAAATGCATTATTTACTCAGTACTTTTTTATGTCTTTTTCCCCTCAAACTGCTTTAAAGATGGTGGTAAACGACTTACTAATCTAGTCAGAAAATACTATAAATGATACTCTACTTTTTAAGTATGATATTCTACTCATAATTGTAATTAGGACACCCCATGGAATCCTTTGTCTCTTACTATATTCACACATATTGAACTCTGATTTCTACTTTATACACATGAAATTGTCAGGGCTCTGTGTTTTGCCCCCCTCCATGATCTGTGGGTGAGAATGCAAGTGGGAGCAGAGTAGGTTTTCCACAAGACGGAAACAAAACTTTATTTAAAAACCTTTATATATATATATATTATATATCTATCCCGTTTATATCCCGATACAGATCGAAATTTCAATATATCGCATCAGCCATATTGCACTCTGCTTACGCATGCTGTCTCACTCATCCTGATACAGCTTTAAATAGAGATTCCATGCTTAAATGTGTATGGCATTACTGAAAAGCATTTAGAAACGACTGACTCTTATAAAGTTACAGAGTTGGGTCACAGAGTGCTGATGCCCTCCTCTGCCATTAACATCAACACAAAAACTCTGCACCGGGAGCTGCATGGCATGAATTTCCTATGCCTCACAGCTGCATGCAAATCTTAAAAGCACAATTATGAGCGTCAGACAGATTGGCTGTACAGCCACTGGAATGTACAGCCGTGGAAATGTGTTGTGTGGAGTGACACATCCTGCTTCTCTATCTAGAAATCTGTCTGTTCACTGTGGGCTTGGAGAATACCAGGAGAGACCTATCTGCCTTGCTTACCCAGTGTCAACTGTAGAGTTTGGTGGAGGAGGGAAAGTTCAACAGCTGGCAAAGAAAATCCTTTGTTAGCTTCCTTTCACCCTGTTCACGTGTCCAGGACCCCACGGGACCCCCACAGAGCAGGTACTATATGGGTGGTGGCTCATTCTCAGCACCGCAGTGACACCGACACGACAGTGGTGCTGGTGTTAGTGTGTGTTGTGCTGATAAAAGTGGATCAGCCTGCTGGAGTGTTCTGACACTGCAGGGTTAATAGTCCACCAACCAGAAATATCCAGCCACAGTTTGATGTGACCTTCAACAAACATCTTCAAGTATTTTAAAAGGCAGCCCTACAACCTACACCCCTTAACATTAGAATGATATCAAATTTATTACATCAACCTCTTATTACCACCTTCAGATTCGAGACTGAGATCCCAAAGAAAGTCTGCTCGAGATAAAACACATTGATGTTTGGTTGCAGTTTGATGGAGAGTACGTCATGCATTCTTTGTGCAAGTGTGTTACCAACAGAGTTTTACATCAGCAGGATTCACTTCTGTTCTGGAGAAGCGAGAAGATACAAAAAGGAAAAAAAGAAGAAACCAGTGGACAGACCCAGTGTCACTGATATGACTGAAAAACTCTGAGATTTTGAAAAGGGAAAGTACAAGTGTGTGTGTGTGTGTGTGTGTGTGTGTGTGTGTGTGTGCGTGTGTGTGTGAGACAGATGTAATCATCTTTTCTGATTTTCTTATGTAAGAGCTCAAAGTGCACGCACGCATGCACGCACACAGACACACACAAACACACACACACACTATAGATCTCACAAATCTAATCTTTGCTAAAGACAGAAACTCATTTCATTTGAAGTGTCAACAAAGTGCAAGATTGAAAAACTGAGGCTCCTGACTGGCTGATGCTGCCGACCAGCTAAACATGACTGGCTGAAGTTCTGTCCGGTTGATGCTCTTCACTGGCTCAAGCTCCTGACTGACCAATGCTCTTGACTGGCTGATGCTTATAATAAGCTGAATGCTTCTGACTGGCTGAAGCTTTTATTGGTTGATGGCCCTGAATAGTTGAAGCTCCTGTCCAGCCGATGCTCTTTGCTGGCTGACGCTAGAAGTGGATGCATGAATGGGTTAAATGCGGAGGACAAATCCCCATGGGAGCAAGCACGGTGGGTCTATGTGCACGTTTGTGAAGCATCTGGCTGTGTATACTGCTTTCTTATCCCAAACTGAAGAGTCAAAAAGGTCGTGTATCCCTCAATCTGTGTGGTGCTCTGCTGGAAACAGAGCCAATTTTGAAGAGCTGTTACAGGCAGCGCTGCATACACACACTGCTTCTGCACCACCTCATTTACCCCCCCCCCATCCGCCCCCCAAAATGAATGATGTGAACTGTAACCATAGCAACCGCTGTTTAGAAGACTTTGGAATACACTATCTGAACTAAGGTAATGAATGGGGTCACACTGCCATGGTGCGACCTCACAGATTTCAGAACTATATGAAAGTGATGAGTTATGATCAGCTATCACTGATGTGACGACTGGTGTGGATGGATGAAGGTCATGGGTATGAACTGTCAAGGTAGAACCATCAGGCAGAAACACCTCCGTCACACATAAACTACATTCAGCCTTTTTATGTGGACAAAGCTAGCGTGTCCTTCCCTGCATCTATCACAGGACCTTCACTCTCTCCAGGCCAGCCTTCCTACAGCAGCTCCTCGCAGCTCAAACTCAGCAGTCAATTAAGGAACCCCAGCGCAGCATGGTCTGCCGGCAGAAAAGCGCATTAATATGATCTACTCAGCCAATTAGAGCAGCAGAAGCTGAACGGCGACCAAGGAGAATGCGACTGGATTGACTTTGTTGGTGTTTAGACGACTCTAACGAGACGGCCGCTTATTTATGTGACAAGAAAGAGAAAAAGACAGGAAATGAAAAAACAAAACACACACATGCAAAAAACATCTGGGTGAAATACAAAGAGTTGTGTTCTCCAGCGCGTGTGGAGCCAGGGCTGCGGCTGATTTGATGAGCTGCTGATGAGAGGAGGCTGAATCCCTGCAGAAACACTACACACACACACACACACACACACACACACTCACAAGCATGCAGCCTTCATCCATCACTCAGGCCCTCTGGGGCAGGCTCAGCCAATACCATCACAGCTTCCCATCCCCCCAACGCCCCCTGCCAACGACTCAACCAATCAGATGCCTCGCCCGTCTGCCTCATCAGCAGGGCTCCAGCTCCTATTTTCTCTCTTCTCTTTCACTCTGTGTCTCTAGCTCATTTCTCCCTCATTTTTTTCCTCTCTTGTTTTTCTTTCTTTCTCTCCCCTCTCTCCTTCTATCCTGCCCTTATCTTCTTATCTCTCCCTTTCCCACTCTTCTTCTCTCCCTTTCTCTCTCCCTCCCTCATTCTCCACGCTCGTCCTAATTACGGCAAGAGAGTCACAGAGAGTAGGGGAGAATCAAAGTAGCAGGGGAGCAGAGAGAGAGAAGAGGGGGAGAAGAAACGAGGGATAGATGGAGGAGAGGAGGAGGGAGGCAGAAGAGGGGGATGTGAAAGAGCTGACAGGATACACACCAGCCTCCAGGGCTGAAGGATAAACAGCACTCCTTTCAAGCTCACACTCCCAGTAAATTAGAATGCAGTGCAAAGGAAGGGGTGTGTATGAAGGGTGTGTGTGTGTGTGTGTCCGTGTGCAAAGCAGGCTGGGTGTGTTTGAATGCACAGCTGTGTTCTCTATATGATCCTTCCTTTAGGGTGAGAAAGAGAGAGAGAGAGAGAGAGAGAGAGAGAGAGAGAGAGAGAGAGAGAGAGAGAATACAATTGCCTCTGAAAGAGAGCAGCTCTAAGCAGCAGGTAAATAAAGAGACAGGAGATAGGAGAGAGGCAGACAGGCAGAAACAGAAAGAAGGAGAGAGAGGGGGGAGAAAGAAAAGAGAAATAAGATAATGGAAAGAGAAGAGATAGGAAAAAATGAAGAGAGAGAGAGAGATTTGTTCCATAAGAGCTGATTCAATCTAGTAGAGATGTGATGAAGACTTGAAGACTGTAGCCATGTGGACTCTCTGAACTCCTGCTCTCGCTCGCTCTCTCATATTTATGTCTGTGTGTATTCAGGCCACTAAAGCAAAGCTGCTCTGCCCTCCACAGTCAGACACGGCCGCATGATATAAATAAAACATGACATTATGATATTCCCGATCATACAGCACTAAAAATAATCCAGACTTCATTAAACAGGTCAGTGCAGTGTGTCTTAGATGTGGTCAGTAGAAAACGATATTTAAAGAATTAAAGGGCAACTTCACCGACTTTGTTGTAAGAAGCCCGGTTGTCGAGAAGAAGAGAAAAGACTGAGAGCAGTCCACCAACCAGAAATGTCCAGACAACAGCGTCCTGTGAGTGACTGATGAAGGACCAGAGGGTGACCAACACACACTGTGCAGAAACAGATGAGCTTCGGTCTTTAACTTTACATCTACACAGTGGAACTAGGTACGAGTGACTAATAGAGTGGGCAGTGAGTGAACACAGTGTTTAAACACTCCAGCAGCGCTGCTGTGCCTGAGCAGGGGAAAGGAGGCTACAGGCAGACTAAAGTCTGTCATTATAGAACTAAAAAGGGCTCCTTCTTCTGTCTACTCTTTCTCGAGCTCTCTCGGACTCCTTCACTACAGAAAATCACGACAAAGTGCTCCGCTATGGTAAGAGGAGATGATAAAATGTCACTCTCTCCACTGAAGGTTATTACTTACAGACTCTCTGTAATTAACTTTCATTTGTATTGTCATGAACAGTGAACTATTAATGATACTTACGATTAGGGCTGCACACCGAATCAAAAATGAATCAAAACTGACATTCACAAACTTTAATTGACTTGAGCTTGCGCCCGTCTTTCTCCAGTCTTCAGCCCTGTCCAAAATGTGACAAGCAACAGGGAGAACTCAATCACAGATCCAGCAGCTTGCACCAATGAAAAATGCTGTCATTAAAAAAAAAAAGTCATTCAATAATCTGAATTGAGCTAAAATATTCACTTAATCGTGATACTGATCTGAGGTCATATCACATAACCCTACTTACGATCCTTATCCTATTCTCAGGACCAGGAAGTGAGGAATTACTGCTACAAATATACCTCATCATATCGCCCATCCCTACTATAAGAGACTGCACTTCTGGAGCTGTTGGGTCAAAAAGAAGCGAGCTTCTTGTCTGAATGGTGTCAGTTTCAGTCTATTAGAGTATTACAGAAATATCCTGCAGAGTTCTGCTCAAATCTATTCCATCTCACAAAAGACAGAAGGGCAGCGGAGAACAGGGGGAAGAAAAGGCTAAAACGTGCAGCGCTCCAAATTGAGCTCGGAGGGGTCCAGCGCATGTTTATTTAACTCTGCTTCTAAAAGGACACTTTGATAAAATAAACAGAAGCCAGAAAGGACATTCAACATTCTCTTTTACTGAGGATGATGTAAGCTTGGGTATGAAGCAGAGACAGAGCGAGAGAGAGAGAGAGAGAGAGAGAGAGAGAGAGAGAGAGAGAGAGAGAAAATACAATTGCCTCTAAGCAGCAGGTAAAAGGGATAAAATGTACATCAGTTCTCCATGAGTCAGAAATACTCCAGGCACTCGAACACCAAAGCGGTTTTTCATCAAAGTCGAAGATGACACAGCTAAGGGAAGTATGAATGGTGTGTGTGTGTGTGTGTGTGTGTGCATATATACGCGCACATATGCATTTGCACGACAGGGAACCCTTCTTTAGTCATCCACCATGGCTGAAAACACGCATTCAACCAGTTCATAAACTGTCATGTCCCTAAAATGTCAGGTAAGTAATACTTTTTATACGGTGTTTAGAACTGTATCACAGAACTGCTGCTTTACACTGGGCTCGTGACATCCTGCTATACTGGCGATGCATCACTATGTACATTGTGTTCATTTGTACAGCCATAAAGGACTGGATTAGAACAATCAAAAGTACGCTGTCTGCATACTTCTGGACATACACCAACGGGCTACTTCATCTTTGTACCTACACTCACTGCCTCACTGACGTTACAGGAGCACTTTGTAGTTCTAGATTTACAGAGTGTAGTCCATCTGTTTCCCTGCATAATTCCTTAACCTTGTTTTACCCTGTTTTTCCCAAAGGGACCCCACCCAGCTACACGCCAAACAGCAAATACTACTTAGGTGGTGACACACTGACTTGGTGGTGTGTGGTGTGACACTCCTACAGAGGCCGAGGCTCATCTACTTCTGCCCAGTTCGAGTTGGTCATCATCTAGTCCTTCATCAGCACTAGTCCAGCAGCACTGCTTCTCCGATCCACTCATACCAAAGCAACACACACCAGCACACCACCACCACCACCACCACCATGACTGGTGCAGGCTGTTTGCTAACCTTGGTGACAAACAATGCATAACTGCATGAAAATGACAATCGCGATCACATTTCTGCATTCATATTACAATGTTATGATGCACCTCATCATACTGAAAACTGTGGCGGCTACTAATGATACAATTTTATGATACAAACAAGATTTATTTACATAATAAATTTAGAGAAAAAGTGGGGAGGGGGTGGGGGGTGAGACGGTTAGGGAGGTAGATTACACCAGCATGAGCTGGACTGCCCTCCTCACACACAGCAGTCTAGGCTTATTAACATACAAGCTCCCTCTGCAGCTCTCTGACTTCCCCTGACTGACAGGGTGTGTGTGTGTGTGTGTGTGTTGTAAAGGGGGCTACCCCAGTTTTCAGATGGATGGCAGGGGCAATAGTTCCCATACTAAAACAGAGACCAGGTGTGTGGGTGTGTGTATGTGTGTGTGGTGGGAACTTGCATGAGGAGGATGTTAAAGACTGCAGTCAGAACGATGCTGCACACACAATACTGAATCACAGTACACTCTTCGGAGCATTTCACGAGAACACAATACACAAATATTAAATGGTACGAAGGATCGGTGTGTATTACAATTTTGATAAAATATCATCATACTGCCCACCTTCATTGTATCATTCAATATAAACCCAATTCAACCCGCAAACACACGCAGTGCCATGTTCTATCCAACATGCCATTTTCTAAGCGTTATATCTCAGGATAAGAGGAACCTACAGACCTGATAAACACGTGTTTACCCTGAGCCACACCGACCCTTTGCAGATACGGTTCGACACCTCTGCTCTAATATACTGAAAATGTGAATATAAGCTATAACTGTATATAATATTTCCCTCATATGGCTATGACCCAAGCGTAGTGGAGCTAAAACGCTATTAGCAGTATGAATGCGTGTGACTAAACTGCTATAAAATCAATGTAAATATGCCAGGATGGAGCTGAACTGCTATTAGAGGCATGAACGGTTGGGTCTAGACTGCTGTAGGAGGAATAAGTACAGCTGAATTAATATTAGTAGCATGAATGGGCAGGGCTAAACGTCTGCAACCATGACGCATCGGTCCAGTTACATTCGAATACGTGAACGAGAGTACGAACAGCGGGTTTTTAGAAATGTAACAAATCTACATAGTGTATCACGACAGATAGGTACGCAATAAACTACCCAGGATACTGTCGTCAGATTGCTCACAACACAGATGAAGGGGTGAAGGACGGCAGAGAAGAAGTGCGGGTTGTAAGGCTAGAAGAGTAAAGAGCAAAGACAGAGCGGCAATGCAGGCAGAGCACCACTGACACATGAAAGACGGCCATTTACAGCCACGGTCGTCTTTGGTATTTGTGGAAAACGTCCTTTCCAACATCCGCTGGGTCACTGCGATGGGTTCTGCTCCCTGTCTGGCTGTAAAAGCCGCTGACCCAAAGCACTGCGCTTTATGAAGCTCATGAGTGGAGCATAAAACACAGTGTGACACTGCGAATCCAGGCCCTGACAAAATGCAAATGCAGTCTGTGGAGAAGAGTGTAATTCTGAGGGGGGGTGACACTGACAGTCAGTCAGAGAGACAGTTCAGCCGCTTCTCTCCGAGATTAACAGCTGTAGCCTGCAGTTCCAACACATTAGACGCTTCATATGGGATGAAGGAAAAGAGCTATGGCCCTTTCTTGTGGGTGTGCTTTAACCTGTAGGTGGGCGAGATGACAAAACGCCATCTACACTGTGAAACACTGCAATACTGAGACAATCACAGGTGTGGTCAGACCTTTTACACCAGTGAACAACGGCATCTTTCACAGGTGACAGATTTGGGACAAATGCCGAGAGAAGGGGCTGTTAAAGTTCTTCTCCTGTTAATTAGTTAGTTAGTTAAGTATGTAAATGAGATGCCTTCTTATATCGTGTTGCATTATGGCCCTATCGCACGCCCTTACCTACCTTATGCATTCCTGATTTCACCATATTTTAACACAAATGTACTGGGAAAGGTGTGGAGAAGGAATGGGAAGCTGGCTGCTGAAACCCTTTGTACAGAGAACCCCAGGTAATATCCCACATAAATAAAAAATAGGTTGCGGCAACAACTTGGTAAGGCATGGGAACGATTCAGTAAGACCTCATTCCCGTAGGGATGCCACCTGTTCAGTTATCACCTTGGACATCTGTTTTTCAGGACAAGTGTCATCCCCACAGTGTCCGAGGTTTGAAACGTAATTCCCGTTTTTTATTTTTTTGTAACGAACAGCCTGCGGGGTCAAAGAAGTTCCACCCAGTTTTGAATACGGGTTTTTGGAAAGGGTGGCAACCCTTACTAAAGCCCTATACACATGGGATCAGTTAAACACTGACAGAGGTGGGCTCAAGTCATTTTTACCGGAGGTTCTCAGTGATCTTAGTCCCGTCCAAATGCATCACGTCAGTCATTTTTCCCTACTGCCCATTCCCACTCCACCAAAAATTCAGGACCATACTGCTTCCTATAAAACGAACCATAGTTTGAATCAACATGTGGGTAAATATTCCCTCATATCCTCTGACAAAGGAGTGTTTTCTGGGATTTCTCAATACTGAGACGGTCAAGGAGGCGTTTCGTTTCATTGTGCATGGCACAGACACCTTGGGTTGGTCAAGTCTGTGGCAAATGTCCATACCTGTGGATGCCAAGCTTGCAGATGAAACTGCTGCGCTCGAAATGGCAAAATAGTGCAGTTTTTTTCATCTACATTTTTATCACTAATGGGTTATAAGATTTATAATCCTCTAATTCTTTATCAGTGGGCACATTACTCAAGTTTTCTGGAGGAGGGACCAGTGCACATCATGCAGCCATGCCCATCTCAGTCATTTATATCAAGTTTTCATAGATTTCCAAAATTTCACAGAAGTCCAGAAGTTAAAACATTTCACTTCCTCAGGTGAGACTAATCCTGTCTGAATAGGGCTTAAGTTGAAGATACGACTACACGCTGATCACATTCGAAAAACACACTGAGCGCTGTAAGGTGGTTCACAAGACCTATTGACAGACACTCGTTTTTTATTAGGGATGTTATGAAGTTCAAATTCGAATTCGATGACATTCGAACTGTGACGATTTTCAGCAAATTCGAATTCGACAGATGTTTCAGGGCCAATTTTCATCGAATGCGGATTTGAAAATGCCGCTGGCATATAAAACAGAACAATTAACTGTGGACAAGCAGAAATACAATAAGTACAACTAATTCCGGCACCATTTTACACAGCTGGTTCAAGGTTTTTCATACACGCTGATCTCCGCCCTGCAGGTCATCTTTTAGATACCGCATGTGAATGTTGCTTACTTTATGCTTCCGCTTTACATAAATAAATAAATAAATGAATGAATGAATGAATATATTCAACGTCGGCACTGTACACTCGTTGCGCTCACGGCATGGTCCACAGTTGTCCAGAACCGAAGGTGAGAGAAGTGAGTTTGCAGATTCGCAGTCAGATCAATCGACGCCAAAAGGCAAGGTTGTTCCAGCCTCAGGTTCATGTTCAAGATCCGCTGAAACAACACTGGAGGAAGTATTGGTTCACTGTGGGTCTGTGACTACCTGTGGCTGATGGCCTGTTTAAGCATCATGTATTTGTGTTGAAAAAATACAAAAATGCATGCACAAATGGGCTGATCGGGGCTTACCGGGTGTTCTTGGCCCCGTGTTTTAGATTTGTAGCTAAAAAATTTGAATCCGATGGAAGCGAATTCTCTGTCACATCCCTATTTTTCAAACACAAAAAATGACTTCCAGTATGTTTAATGTTCACAAAATAATGGAATCAGCTGCTTATTTGATTCTTGCCTTAATTAGAATCTGTGTACTCTGTGTAGTACAAATCAATGGGGTGTTATTTTAGCACGGGTCCTACTAGGCTAGGGTCTCTCTTTAGGGACCCTTTTAAGCGCAGTGAGGCAAAATGAAATCAGTTTCATGCCTTTGAACTTCCCGAGTTTGATTTTTATGAAGTCCTACACTGTGTACTGAACCTTAGAGTGTAATACTTTACAGAAAGCTGTAAGTATTTTATGAGCTGTTAAGGGGTGTGCACACAGGACACCATCATTGAGAAGAAGAAAATATCCCAGGCTTGGCGAAAGGCTGCCAACTTTCACAAGCTCAGGTTGCTCCAGCCCCAAACTGAATGAGTGGCAGTAGAAAACTGGAGCAGCACCTGTAGCCAAACTCATGCCGAGATTGTTTTGGTGGGTCCTTAAACATGGGTAAGAAATGGCGAGAGAGAGAAAGATTAGAGCCAACTCTTAGTCTTGCAGAGAATGTGAGATTTGGTAACTATGCATAATTTCTGCAGCAGTGCGTTATTCATACAGCTATTTGTAGCCGTGAGATGAAAACTGGAGAATTGCAACAATTTACATTTTTGATGATACCACGCAATTTATGGTGTTTTGGCTTTCTGATGTGGCGGTCAATCATTTTGTTTTTAATTAAATGTGATGTCAGTAGGGCGTGCTATTAGCACATAAGCCACGTTTGTTTGGGTGATATGGAAGTATACTTCCAGAAACCGTGAAAATGTATTTTGCTGGCACGTCGCTTGCTGTTGAGGAATTCTTGTGTTGAAGCCAACTCCTCATTAGTGTCGACTCTCAAACGGAAGCTGTAGTTTTACCAATTTGCTTCAGCTTTTTGGGCACACAACTTTATCATTATAGAGCTATATGGTGCAACTAACCATAACTACATACTACAGAGTACGTGTCTTCATTTGAGATGTAAATATTAAGAGAATTTAATGTTGGGATCAAAAATGTATTTTTATGCCTAAATTAGCTTTTTTTTCTTGCAAGGACAATAAAAACAGTTCATACCTCAGAAATCCTGTTGCAAAAATGATCAAGCAGGATATCTATAATATTCTCTTCATAATACTTCCAAATTAAACAAATCCATGAATATCCTTTATTACTTTTATTTTTAATCTATCAGTATTATCTCTGGACTTTTATTCTCAAATGTGAATGTTATGTACACAAACAAAGAGAGCAATCAGCCCCCTCCTTCTCATTTTTCTGTATAACACTACCTGGATTGGTAACATCATTAGCTCCACCCTCTCAGTTGGAGTCTGAGCATGTTCATGTACACAGAGCAGTAAACATGCACTGGAAGCTTGTTTGGCATTTAAACTGAGTTGGAAATGAGTGAGTTTTAGCTGTTTAATCATGTCTGCTGGTGACTCTGATCCTGAATTATGAAGCCTAGAAAACAACACGTAACTGTCCACAAAGTGCAGATCTCTGGATCTACTTGAACGCACAGCTCCACTGCCTGAACCCCTTACCGACCAACATGGACTGGGCCACATAACACCAGTCAATGTCCTCATCCCCCCAGCACAGATATTAGATAAGAAAAGCTGAATCCTGGCACATCTTTCACAGAACATTTAAAAAGCTCTCTCCACATCCATTAGAGGTGCTGATAGAAGGTCAGAGTCTCCAAGGAGGATGTCTTCCAACACTGAATAACTCCAGACTGGCACAAGGGCGAGCCTCGAGCCTTTCAAAAATAAACTGCAAATTGCTGTTCAAAGACGTTTACACATCATGCCTCCAGATCAGGCTTCCTCTGGGGCCTGCCAGTCTTGATGAGGTGGATTAGACTTCATGTTTTATTTTGTGTGTTTTTTTTTTTTTTTCCTCCTCTCTCTCTTTTTCAAATGAAACAGGGAGCATGTACATCACCACTCTGGATTTCATGGGGATTCCTGAGTTGAAAACATGTAACCACAAAGAGCTCAGGGGCAGCAGAGGACTTATGGAAAAGAAAACGTACAGAAGAAAAGAATGCTTCCTTTAGATGTGCAAAGAACTCTTTTTCCCCTCATAAACAATGTGCAGATGCTTTCCTCTACAAACTCAGCTTCACACATGAAAGATACACGCAATTTGCTTCAGATGAAGTTCTTTTCGGAGCCAAATCCCGTGATTTTCCATTCATAAAGAAAAAAAAAACAAACAGCTCACTGATTATAAATTCCATTAGAAGAATAATTTGATGAGACATCAATAGAAGCGCTGTGCACATCCACGAGTGGGCTGATACTCGACATGTCTCCATAGCAACGCCATCACCAGCTACCCAGACTTCAAAGCCTGAGCTCAGACTTCAGAGGGAGAGAGCTGCAGGAAAATTCACTGTGTGTGTGTGTGTGTGTGTGTGTGTATGTAGGCCTGCACGTGCATTTGTATGTTGGGACAATTAACTCTTAGAACCTGAGATCTGCACTTTGCGGGCAGTTACATGCCCATTCGAGTGTAATCAAGCTGATTAAAATTCAATAATTTCAATGAAAAAATTATAATTACAAATCATAAACTACATGACTTACCATATCTAATGATGGCGTGATGAATTATCAGTGAGTAATGTAGCTCAGAAAACAACTAAAATTCCCTAATTTCCCACAGAATCAAATCCCTTTTTAAATTCCAAAGGAGCTTCCAGTGCATGTTTACTGCTCTGTCCACATGTACATGCTGAACCCGTGTACAGATTCTGAGTGATCAGAATCATCAAAAGGGTGGAGCTACTGACATCACTGACCCAGATACTGGGTTATAAATGAAAATGAAAAGGGAGGGGTTGTTTGCTCAATTCTTTGTTCATAGAGTTCAAATTTCAGAATAAAAGTCCTGAGAAGGGATAATACTGAGACATAAATAAATAATAAAGGATATTTAGGTTGTTTTTCATACAACCTAATACATGTCAAATATTTTGAAGAACCTGTTGTTATAGATACAAATAACATCAAAATTCTTATACTGTCAGTGAAAACACTCATTTTCCAAAAGGATTTCTGAGAAAGAGTGTTTAGTCGCAAGCAAATATTTCATCAAAATTCTGTTGATACTGATCTCTTCGTCTCCTATGATACTGGTCTCCTATGAGGACATTTTTTGGTAAATGGGACAGCCACAACCACTACAGAGAGACAAAGAGAGAGCACGAGAGAGAGAGTGAGAGTGTGAGAGAGAGAGAGAGAGAGAGAGAGAGAGAGAGAGAGAGAGAGAGAGGAGAGAGAGTGAGGAGTGTGAGAGAGAGTGTGAGAGAGAGAGAGAGAGAGAGAGAGAGAGAGAGAGAGAGAGAGAGAGAGTGAGAGAGAGAGAGAGAGAGAGAGAGAGATAGATACAGACAGGAAGAGAGTGATGGAGACAGACAGAGAGGTGGAGTGTGTCTGAAAACTTAAAATGATAAAATCTGCCTGATAACTATTCGGCCTTTGTGCTGCTTAACACGTCAATGTTTCATGAAACTGCTGTATGTAAACAACACTTGCTTTCAGTAATGCTTCAGGTCCGATCTGTAGTACCTTTGCTGTTCACACACACACACACACACACACACACACACACACACACACACACACACACACACACACACACACACACTTTCTGTTTCACTACTCCTCCTTCTTGGCAGCGTTCACTGGGCCATTGGGCCAGAGTGACACAGAGCGTGATTTAAAAATAGCTCAGCAGAGAAAACCCACAGTATTAAAACAATGCTACCTCTGCAGCCATACGGTAAAGCAGCATAATGGGATGGGAATGACAGGAAAAGTCCTGTCAGTCCTGCCAATACAATAGGACTCTCTGGAGTAGATAGACAATCTATTAATCATGTCTAATACCAGACATGGCCCCCTCACTACTGAGCTGTGTAACTGTGACACTGTGTTCTGTGGATCTGTTTGGGATAAAGTGGGGAGTGGGGGATGAGGTGGGGTGGTCATAATCCAACAACGTGACTTAACAAATGCTTCTGTCAGAGAATGTGATTCAAATGCAATCAAGTAGCATATAGTGTACATTTGATTTGTACGAGGACTGAGAAATCCCCAAAATACAGAACGGTAACCGGGATAAAATGAGATTTAGAACCATGAAAAAATCTTCAGAGTCTTATAATTGAAGATTCCTAAGTTCATAACCTGGACATTTCTGGAAAAAGAAGTAAAACACTCAGTATAGAACGCTGAGCCTTCTTAACATTTACAGCATTATTTAGAAAATGGTCTATTACAGAACCAGTTATGGAAATGTTCTCTAGGGAACCAAAAGTGGAATTTTCAAAATATAACCAGCAGTTCTGCTCTCTAAGCCTAAAATATCAACTGCGTGTGCTGCGATGGGTCTGATAGGCTTGGAGAGCCAATGAGCCCACTCTAACTGAGAGGCTGATCATCCAATGGTGTGCTGACAGCTCAGCGGGGAGCAGCGTGAGCGGGAGGAAGTAGCAGTCAGAGAGGAATGCACAGTCTCGCTCTTTCCCTTCCCTTCTTTCTCCTTCTCACTCAATCCAGACACACTCGGCTTAAAGAAAGCAATTCTTTAGCACATTTTTGGTCACACAGATGCAAGCATTGCATGTGAAAACTCAGGCCCTGTTTGTTTAATTAACTAGGATTAATATTCAGTCTGACACGATGCTTTGGTCTCTAGAAGCCCTGAGTTATTTCGCCTGACCTGGGCTTCCAGGGCTGTAACTCCAAATATTTTAGAATATATTTTTAGAATGGCCCCAACCACCTGACTGTGATCTGAACACAAAACTGACATCTGAACAAACAAGATGCAACAGTGCAACTGTAAATTTAGAATCTGCACGTTGTAGTTCTACAATTGCAGCCTGTAATCCGTCTGTTTCTCTGCCTACTTTCTTATCCTCCCTGATTCACTCTGATTTTCAATGGTCAGGACCCCACAGGACCACCACAGAGCAAGTATTATGTAGGTGGTGGGTCATTGTCAGCACCGCAGTGACACTGACACGGTGGTGGTGTGCTAGTTTGTGTTGCACTGGTACAAGTGGATCAGACACAGCAGTGCAAAACCGACCACAGAACGATCAATCCCACGATAGATCCTGCACTTCCTTCCAGGTTTCTCTGCTTGCAATTAATCATTTTTTGTGCCTTTAATATTAAGAGTGTCTAATTTTAGCGAGAGTTTTCATGTTCATATTGGGTTTTATTGGTTTGGATTTTTTTATTTACACAAATAATATTCTGCCTCTTCCTCTCCCTGAACGGAGGTTGTCCGCACAGCGCGAAATGCACTGCAAAGAAAATAAAATCTGATATTTCTGATAAAATACCAAATGTGCCATTGGACTGGAGGCCTGTCAGTCTGTGAGGGTTCAGAATCCCTCTCAAGTCTTTCAGACACCATCTGACACAAATACACATAAGAAGATAAAGTGATCCATGAATAAATAAGGAATTCTACAGAGCCCAGAGTATGACATTTTTGAGACAACTCACAGGAAGGCTGGACGGTCGATCTTGCTGGTTCAGACCCATCTCGTCGTGATTTGGCTTCCCAGGAGTCAAGGCAGGCTGACCTCGGCTGCCATAACCCTCTTGTGAGCATCCTGGAGGAGAGAGAGAGAGAGAGAGAGAGAGAGAGAGAGAGAGAGAGAGAGAGAGAGAGCTACAGAGACAGAGAGAGAGAGCGAGCGCAAGAGAGAGACAGACAGACAGACAGATACAGACAGAGAGAGAGAGAGAGACAGATAGACAGACAGACAGAGAGAGAGAGAGAGAGAGAGAGAGAGACAGACAGACAGACAGACAGACAGACAGACAGACAGACAGACAGACAGAGAGAGAGAGAGAGAGAGAGAGAGAGAGAGAGAGAGAGAGAGAGAGAGAGAGAGAGAGAGAGTCAATCAACCTAGAAGAACACAAAGGTTGTGCTATAGTGATCCACAGCTCAAAGAAACTGGACATGACATTATCATAGTGGTTGTATAACACCACTAATCTGGTCCAATAACAACAGCTGATAACTAATCTTTACTGTGGTCAAAAAAAATCAAAACAAACGTACATTATTACGTACGTCACATATTGACCAGTTTGAACTGTACACAGCAATAACAACCGTTATTTGTGTAGCACCTGCCATACATTCAAATTGTGGTGGTGTGTTGCGCAGGTACATGTGGATCAGACACAGCAGTGCTGCTGGAGTGTTTAAACCCCTCAGTGTCCCTGCTGGACAGAGAACAGTCCACCAACCAGAAATATGCAGCCAACAGCCCTGTGAGCAGCATCCTGTGAGGACTGATGGAGGACTAGAGCATGATCAACACAAACTGTGCAGAAACAGATGAGCTTCTGTCTCTGACTTTACATCTACAAGGTGGAGCAACTAGACAGGAGTGTCTAATAGAGTGGACATAGTGTTTAAACACTCCAGCAGCACTGCTGAGTCTGATCCACTTGTACCTGTTGCTCCTGTTTGGTAAGGAGCTGATAAATGGACAGTGATTGTAGAGAAGATGACGTTGTTATGGCTGATCTGTGTAAAATTCTTATTGAATTCACCACAGAAACGGCACTTTAGTTTAGCACTAGGCTGAATCCACGAAATGATGAAATGAAACTGGCCCACAGTTGAGTGGATGCACTTATTCAAGTTGTAGTTTGTAGGATGCATTCATCCAAGCACTTATGGAGATGACAGCCCAGTACAGCCCAGTAAAGATGCTTACACATCAGCTTTGGCAAATACTCCTGTGGCACACCTGCAATCCACCATGTGAAATGTTTGTGCAATATTTA
Source organism: Acestrorhynchus altus (assembly GCA_034509495.1). Taxonomy (NCBI): domain Eukaryota; kingdom Metazoa; phylum Chordata; class Actinopteri; order Characiformes; family Acestrorhynchidae; genus Acestrorhynchus; species Acestrorhynchus altus. The sequence goes on along the minus strand of CM067503.1, from coordinate 33,588,181 downwards.
TTTTTGGCACAAAAGTGGCCAAACTGACCAAATCTGAATTCCAACTCAAGTCTTTCTCATCGCCTGCCTGGAATCTAAACACCAATCAGTAGGTTTGTTCCACGGTCAAGTAAGACAGGCCTTCCCATCACTGGTGTATGAAGGCTCCTCACAAGCACTCATTCACACCCATCTGAAATAGTGTTGTGTTTAAAATCTACGGTTTAAAATTCATTACATTTATTCACAAACTCACACGTTGTACCTTCTTTTAATTTCTCAGACAATTAGGGAATCTACAAACTGGAACAGCCTTATGAAGCAGCCAAGAATTACAGCCTTCCTCAGCGGCAGTCTAGGCTTTGGGGTGTAGCTGCTGGTGTTCGACACTGTGCTCCATTTCAGAATGATTTGCCAGTGAACCTACTTCTCAAGATGGACAAAAATCCCATCACCTGTATCTGAAAGTTCATGCATTAGAGTGTGGGTGGGCGCCAGGTTATCGGAAGTAATTATCAACTGAACCATCAAGATCACAGTTCAGGTCCCGTCCACCTCTGGATAATAGACAACCTCCACCCACCTAATTTTTCCCAGATGAACACACACTTATGGAGAAGAAGCCAGAGCTGGTCATGAGTTTGACTTGGTATTCACAGCCTCGGCTCTTCCGCAACCCATTCAAAGGTAGATGGGGGAGGTGGTGGGTGAATAGTAGTAGTAGTAGAGGGGAAAAAATTCCAAACGAGCCACAGTCTGACATTTATTTTGTGTGTGTGTGTGTGTGTGTGTGTGTGTGTGTGTGTGTGTACGAGTGCTGTGATAACTGGGTCATGGCCAGGTCACACCCACAGGCTGCTGTTTACACTCTGGCCATGACATCACGATCATGGCATGCCTAGAGGGGAACAAGAACAGCTGCTTTGCCCATGATAACAAAAACACAGAGAGAGAGAGAGAGAGAAAGAGAGAGAGAGAGAGAGAGAGAGAGAGAGAGAGAGAGAGAGAGAGAGAGAGAGAGAGAGGAAGGAAGGGACGAAGGCATCAGCAGAAAAGTATGCAGTGTGTAAGAGTCCTCCCTCCTCCCTCCCGTGTAACAGATGTGTCTTCAGACTAAAGAAAGGTGATCCCACTGATTCTTTCCCATCCACATTTGAATCTCCTCTTAAGAGGGCTCAGAGTAGCTCTAACGTGTTAGCACTATGATCCAAAGATTGCAGGTTTGAATCACAGGTCATGGCCTGCCATCAGTAGCCGGAGTCTCAGAGAGCAAAACTGGCCATTCTCTGTCCAGCAATGATAACAGGTAGTTCAAAAGAGGCATGGGATTATTGTATGTCTTACAGGCAGAGACCTGATGAGTTGGGTAATTGGCACGTCCAAATTTGGAGGGAAATTGGGATTTGATTTGAGAGAAACAAATAATATCCAGTTGAAACGATTGAAAAGCTGCAGAAACAACCATTTAAATACATCTGATAACATTACACAAGATTTACGCTGAAACCAGAGCCACATTATCAGCTGTCTGAAACCCTGCTATGTAGAACTCTTCAGACCGTAATGCATGGAATGATAAAGAGAGAATGAATTATGAGGGGGAGGGCATATCTACACTTCACACTAGCAGGCTTAGTAGTCTAACCCCAAAAATATAGAACAAAGCATGTCCCATATCAGTTCAATACAGAACATGTCTTTTAGTTTCCAGTTACGAGACAAGTCCATATTTTATGGCACAGTTAAAATCTGGTGACTGTTGTTAGCAACATTAACCTAGCAACTGAAGAGTTAAAAGGAAGTCAAGCATAACAAAAACGGAGTAAAACATGTTGCAGTCTTGCTGCCCACGTCAAATATGATACTTTTAGTTCGTTTTCTCAAACAACCCTGCATGTAGCCCTGGGAGAAATGACCACAATTACAAATAATCAACAATATTATTTACTTGTTTTTTGTTTGTTTGCCCTCATAGTTCAGTGAGAAGAACTGTATTGTAACATGTTCACACAAAGCTGGGATATTTCTATTTATAAAACTGAAGTGTGGATGAACTATTTATGATTATTGACTGTTTATGAAAAAAATAAAATAAATAAATAAATAACCAGCATGAGCAAAATTACATGGGCTACAAATTTGACTGTTGATTCATTTAATTAGGAAACTAAAGCTGACGATATGTGCGAGGGTCTGTGCTAGATTGGCTACAGTCTCTTTAGCTGATAACTACACTCCTGTACAATAATGGGAAAAAAAATACATTTTGATATTTGAATATTCTGCGATATATATGCAATATTAAAAAGAGTAGAATTTTCACCAGATTTCTAAGAACCCACAATCCAACATTCATGACACTAATCAGGCAGTAAAAATGAAAACTGGACTAAAATAAATAAAATTTATATACAATTTTGGACATATATATATTGTATACATACATACATACACAACATGTCATATATATATATATATATATATATATATATATATATATATATATATATATATATATATAGATAGATAGAGAGATAGATAGATGGTATAGATAGATAGATGTATAGCTATGTATTAGATGTATATATATATATATATATATATATATATATATATATATATATATATATATATAGATGTGAATATGGCATGCACACATTGCGATGATGAAGCTGAAACAATATATTGTGCAGCCCTGCAATTAAAGCAACACTGTCTGATAAGACCTGGGAGTAAAAACAAAGAAATACAAAAAATCTTACATGCTGAAAAGAAGCTATGGTATTTTATGCCACTGCAGTGAGGTCCTTTTTCCCCCCCCCACTATAAAGGGGAAAATGTGTTTGAAAAGGTGTTTGTGTCCTCATACTGAGGGAAAACCACTCAAAACAGTGGTGAGAAGTGCTGCCTAACATTGACCTGAATGCTGCAGGATTATTATGACGTTTTTGAGGTTAGGTCAGTTCAATCAGGACTACACAACTAGTACACAATGAATGTCAGCAGAACTCCTGCTGCTGTAATACTACAAATAAATCATACTACAATAAGGGTCTGTTATGTAAGAAAACCTTATTTCACACAGGTAATTTTATTTGTTTACAGCATTTGTGTGAGCATGATAGAGTGGGTGTGCTGACAAGAGACCAAGCTGTTTACAACAAAAGACTCGGAAGAGTCATCGAACGTCATCGCCATTTCCGTGAGGATGGAAGAAAACTGTTATTTTTTCCTCCCTCCCCCTACATAGGGGGGCTTCGCAGCTTACAGCACAGAGGCAGCAGCGCAGTAGGCCTGTAAACATGATCCGAAAATGGTGATTCATTTGCATCAATAAAGTATGCGCTCATTTTTTGAGCCAAATAAAACTCTGGATTAAAAAAATCCTCATAAAAACGGTCTCAAATATGATGAAATAGTTTCTGCTGTTCTCACTCTTGTTGCCACTGTCTACCGACTGGTAGTTGTTGTTGTGAGCCACAACAGTGGTCGCACTCAGTTTCTGAACCACATTTATAACAGACTATCTTTGGTCTCAAAAGCACTAAATTGGCCACCGTGGAGCCCAAGCAATGTTCAAAGAGTCCCAATTTTAACACACCATCAAAGAATTCTTTCATCACTGGCACAGTGATTTGCATAGTGATGCAACAGCACTATCATCCCAAAATCAGACAGTGCAAACCTGTCTATTATACTGCACTGCTGTGCAAATCAGGGTTGTGCCAAATCACGGTCCATTAGAGTTCAGACTCTATTGACCCACACTGGCCTTTTCAAGGGTTTTAATCACATGATTTTTGAGAAACAGGGCTAAATTCAATGCATTGGTGCTCCTAGACTGGAGTTTTACACCACTTAACTTGTGGTCTCTGTAGTCTCTCATCAGTCAAGGGTTTATCTTGGTAAATCATCGGGTGAACCACTTATGTATGAGAGAAACACACACGTACTTTGTCCCCCCATCCCTCTAATTTGAAAAATTTGATGCACAAGCATTTACAAATGTAGACACTGGGATTAAATCCACTCTGATCAGCATGACTGAAGCAGATCATTCATTTTTCTAGGGTTACAAATTCAGGGAACTGTGTAGAGCAGCAGTCTTGGGTCATCTGAACATTCTGCTTTTCTGAAATTCAACGAACATGTCTTCAAAAATTCAGCCTTAAATATCAGTCACACCGAAACATCTGTCCAACGCTGATATCTGCCCTTGCTTAGTAAATATCTGCTGTCCTCACCACACACAGAACAGGGTCTTGGCTTGCGAGAGAGTTGCACACACAGACCTAAATGAGCTGGTAGGTCCCTCTTTGGCAGAAGCCCATAATTTCACCTCCTAAAGAAGAGTCTGTTCCTCACAAGCAGTTCTGGTCACGATTCAGCTCAAGTTAGTTAAGCACGGAAGCCCAAGGCCAGGTCAGCTTGGCAGTTCCATTATATTACACATCGCCAACTGTAACCGACAGAGGTAGACCTGGCCTGTGCCTTTGACCTATCAGCAGTGAGAGACAGACCTGTGTGTTATTAAAGGAAGGAGAACATAACCTGGTTAGCAATAGAACTGTGTATTCACAAGAATCTAGTGATATGGTCATGCTTGCTAAAAGCTGATTACAGGCCAATGCCAAAACAAGGTGGGTCTTAATTAAAAATCAATACTGTGTTTTTGAAAATATAATAATATCATGATTTTTTGCTTTATAACACTTGTGAGTTCTGTTCTGAGCTGAAAACACAATAATTTTGATGCCTTGCAATGATTTGATTGACAAGGACCCATTAATGTCTGTAAACAGCAAACACGTCCAAAGTCAAACTGAAAGATGTATCACTTTAATATGAAGAAGAGACAACTTCTGTCAAATTAGCAACTTTCGTACGGCAAGTCTCTGAATATGAAAACGAAAGCCCTAATTTTAACTCGCTACTCTGTTCTAATTCTCCTCTCCCTCCTCCTTCCTGTCAGAGACAGTTGGAGTCCAGGCACGCAGGAAGAAAATGGATCTGTTTCTCGGCCCGTCTAACTGTCATCTGAGAGAAAATGAAAAATCGGGAGGCATAAACAGAGGCTTAGTGATATGAGGCAAGCAGTCACTGTGCTCTCATTGATATCGTCCACACACCCCTGAGAAATCCACTCAAGGTCAGTTTAATACTGCAGCCTTCACCGCAGCTCGAGAGTCTGCGGTAGAACCAAGCACATGAGATGTGTACAAACCAGAAGGATCGGAAGGCCTTCCACACATTGGCCTTCCCGTCACGCAGAGCCAACAAAACGAGGCGGCTGAACTGTGTGCGCGCGGCTTAAGGGTCGGAGTATGCTTTTAGAATAGGAATGCTGCTCTGTTGTTAAAATGTTTCCTTTAATGCTGTTTCCTGCTTAGCTTACACTTAAACTGGGGCTTCATCGCGCACCTACTGGCCAGGTGTGCAAAACCAGTGGCCCAGGTTTATATGAAAAATGTCCATTTTGTATTTAAATGGCAAAAACAGTGACAAAGTAGTCTGAGGGTGCATTCAGGACTGGATGTGCTACAAACTACTGATACTGTCATGATGGTTCTTCAAGGGATCTTTGGTAAAGAAAATGGTTCTATATAGAACCAAAAAATAAAGGTCTCTTTGCATCACGAAAGGGTTCTTCAGGTTCATGGAGAATGGGCTTCAGAGGGTTCCATATGGAATCTTTTTGAAAAGGGTTCTACATAACACCAAAAAGGGATTTTAGATTGTTACAAGCTACATCTATACGGAACCCTCTGAAAAAGGCCCCATACAGAACTCTCTATAACACATTCTCAAACAGCTTAAAGAACCCTTCCACGGTGCAAAGAACCCTTTATTCATGCAAAGGGTTCTCTGAGTTTTCAAGGTGCTATACAGAACCATTTTCTTCACTAAAGAACCACCATTCTGAAGTGTGATGTGTTAGCTCAGTTTGTGGAGTTATTGGCCTTACCTGCTGAGGTGGAGCCCGGGGCTGCATGTAGTGGGGCTGAGAGGGGGCAGCGGGCTGCTGCTGTGGAGGGCTGAAGTATGGAGGCTGTCCCTGCTGGCAGTATCCACCCATACCCTGCTGACCATACTGTGCTGGAACCTGCTGGGGGACAAAAGCAGACCACAGACATGAGAAACTGGAGGTTCTCAAACCTCAGTTAGAAACACATGACATATGTGGCCCATCGGAGGGTCAAGAGAGCAGGTTGTAGAGCCTCTGCCACATAAATACTGTCTCTGATCAAAGGAAAAGCACAGTATTTACAGCATTAGTATTAACCTGAATCAAAGAAGGCTTATTCTGAATCATTTTTGAGCATTTGCTATTTGTTAATTCAAGAATTCATAAAATCAACTAGGGCTGCCATGGTGAGTTGACATAATCGGTGGTATCGACAGGCTGACGTCAATATTTTAAAACAAAGCTTTTTTGATTATTAATTTAATATAATGAATCATTTTTAAATTCAAAAACACTTACATTCAAATAATAGTTTTCCTGTGCATGACAAATGCATGCGATTGCTCATTTTCAGTTGCAGTCAACTGTCAGCTCCATTCAGAGCTGCAATTCTGAAGCGTGGTGGTTGGAGTACAGTCCATTTCGGTTGAGAAATAGGTTTTAAACACTCACATGTGGAGAGTATTAGATCACTTGAAATTGGTGCAAACCTTAAAGGTGGTCAGCAAAGCACAGGGCAGTATCCCAATATATTTTAGCTGAATGGTGATACACCATATGATGTATCCAATGAGAAAATATTAGGACACCCCATGAACTCCTCCGTATATTTATACATACTGAAATTTGTGTGGGTTAGCTCATTGTTGCTACACTAAAATGTCAAAGACGGCAGCATTTTAGACATATAAAGAAGAGCGGTTACTGGGGTTATGGTCATTACAGATCAGGGGAGCTCTGTCCATCGCTAACCAGAACGAGAGCCAGAACCAGAAGGAGTTTAAAATTTCAAGCATCCTGGGGTAAAACCCACATTCCCAATAACACGGATGAGTTAAACCAGAATGACCGTGACATACTGAGCATTTATTAGAGACAGTCTGAGCATAAAACAAAAGAATGTGTGTCCAACCTTAAAAGAAAGAAAAAGAAATAATCTGTACCAACAAGTAGCTTCACACAACCAATGCAGTGCATTCCAAACCCTTATCCCGCACATTCCCAGCTCTCTAGACATGAATTATGAAGACGTTCTCCTGGAAAGTTTTTGAAAATGGCATTAAAATCTCCCTGACTGTCATTGGTGTATGAGTGTTTGGCTGGTTTGATAAGATGCTGCCATATAGACATTTTTTTGTTCTGCTGTGATTTGAAGCTCATGTCTTTGTGTAGGAAATGCTACAAACACAATAGACCAGGTTTTAATAACTGAGATCAGTACTTTCAATTAGAAGCTCTTGGATTTCTTCTGGAGTTCAACTTCAGGATGTGAAAATGTTCCACTTTAGTCTCCACTTTTGTTATTGAAAAAATAAAGGAATATGAATTCAAATCAAATGCTTATTTTGATTTTTCTATTTATTTATTTAAAATTACCGTATTTTCCGGACTATAAGCCGCTACTTTTTTCCATGCTTTAAACCATGCAGCTTATAATGAGGTGCAGCTTTTTTTTCTTATATGTTATTTTCCATTTATTTTTTTTAACTTTGCAGGTGTGGCTTATAGTCCGGAAAATACGGTACTCCTTCAGATTAGTCGACTAATCTACAAAATAGTCGAGAGATTAATTGATAGTAAAACAGTCAGGAGTGGCAGCCCTACAAACTCATCAAAGGGAACTAAGAATTAACTGAAACAACACACTAAACCGTCTATGTTGCCATTGCCCCCAGGACTGATGGCAGCTCATCTCGAATAAAGGAACCAGTGCCGAAAGAACCATCTGTTGGTAACAGTGCTACCAGCACTGATCCCTCATCACTTAATCAGGAGCTCCAACACACGGGCCACGATCCAAAAGCCAAAATCAAGACTGATAGTGCTGTACCTTCCCCAGCCTGTTCCCAGCGTGAGGGCCCATGATGAGTGATGAGTGGGAGTGGAAGCTGGGGGGGTTTCCAAATGTGCGTTGTTGACATCGTAATCCAGCAAGCCACCCCACCACCCCCACCCCAAACTCCTCTCCCCTCCAAATTCACTGAATGCTGTCTTACATAATAGGTTTACAGAAGAACAGCTGGTACTGGCACGCCCCCTTTGCATCATCTACACTCATTTGCATTCTTCATTCAAGCCAAACAGAAAACAAAAGCCAGTGACGACGATGACGGCACACCCCCACCCCACCTGCCCATCTCCAATGAATTCACTGGTGTGTCAGCACTTTTAGAAGCACCCACATATGTAGACAATTTAAAGTTAAAAGGAGTATTTTAGCATTTTTGACCCACATATCTTTCTCATACGTCTGAAATCACACACACACGCATTAGGAGGACTGGGTCCAAATCTCTTTTAGTTTGAATCCAAATTTTCAGCCAGCTGTAGAAACAGGCTGGGGGGTTTTCAGCTAGGGGTCCTTAAATCATGATTTTTTTACAGCTAAACTGGCTACTTACAGAGCATCTGATCTCACCATTTTCATCTTTTTTGGATACAAAAAAACAAAGAATACCAAATATTTTTTCTAGAATTACAGACGGCAGTCCATCTGTTTCTCTGCATTAACTGTTTAAGCCTGCTTCCACCCTGATCTTCAATGGTCAGGACCACCACAGAGCAGCTATTATGTGGGTGGTGGGTCATTCTCAGCACTGCAGTGACACTGACACGGTGGTGGTGTGTTAGTGTGTGTTGCGCTGGTCCGAATGGATCAGACACAGCCGTGCTGCGTGAATGCTTAAACACCGAGTCCACTCACTGTCCACTCGTTTAGATGGTCCATCTTGCAGCTGTTAAAAAAAAAAAAAAAACTCGTCTGTTGCTGCACAGTTGGTGTTGGTCATCATCTAGTCCTTCATCAGTGCTCACGGGACACTATTGGCTGGATATTTCTGGTCAGTGTACTGTGCTCAGTCCAGCAGTGACACTGATCGGGTTTAAAAACTCCAGCAGCACCGCTGTGCCTAATCCACTCATACCAGTGCAACAGACATGAACACACACCATGTCAGTGTCGCTGCAGTGCTGAGAATGACCCACCACCCACATAATACCTGCCCTGAGGTGGTCATGTGGGGTCCTATTCATGAAAGAAAAGGATGCAATCATTTTTGTCCAGATATTAATCTTTGTCGTTATCCAGGCAGTATTCTATTCATGATGGTCAGTCTAGTTTGTCCATTAAACAGTCCACTTCCCCAGTTGCCAAACGAGGGATGTTTTGCAAACCACTCACTCTGTCTGGGTGGTACAAATTGGCCTCCATCCTTTCTCCACTTGCTAAGGTTTTGCGACAAGTAAAAATACACAGTAATCAGTCCTCACCATCATAGGAGTCTGTTACCATGGTAACTTTATCAACACCAAGCACAAACCTATTTCTGGGGTGCAGTGATAACATGAACACGTTGGAAACCAGCACCTTCAGAGCTACAGAGACAACCTGACAGCCTCAACTCAAACACATTATTCAATGAAGCGTTCTGTGCTGACATCGTTCAAAATGTCCTGCACTGTGATGGTGATATACAAGGTCAGGTACCGATTCCTTATTAAACGTCTTAGAGGTTTTTCCCCCATTTCTTCTGATGGCTTGTTGACCATCTACACTGGTTAAATTCAGCCCGTACTGAAATAAGCTGTATACTGAGACCGGAATGAGCACAGAAGACAGTCCATCCAATTATTCTGGGTTGTGTGTATAATGGATGCCCGGCAGGCCTGCCAACGTGTCACTAATTTGGCCACCAAACAAGACTAGTCCGTCATTTGCCAGAAAGTTTCAAAACTGTAAGTCAGCTAAATCACTGACCTCTACCAGAGACGTATTTTGCAATTTCCTGCATGAATAAATCAAAGTGAAACTGAACCAAACGTGACCAGGAATCTCTGTTGTTTCCAGATGTTTGTGCAGTGGAGTGCAAAGGTTTGGGTACCCCTGCTCAACTTTAGTTAATGTGCAAGTTGAAGATGAGACGATCGCCTAAAATTATGGCCCAACAGCCATAACAACCTTTAACAACCTCCCTGTTTTTACATCCACTCTCCATTTATCAGCTGCTCTTACCATAAAGGAGCACTTTGTAGTTCTACAATTACAGACTGTAGTCCAACTATTTCTCTGCACACTTTGTCATCCTCCGTTCACCCCGATCGGTCAGGACCCCGCAGAACCACCACAGAGCAGGCATTGTTTGGGTAGTGGATCAATCACAGCACAGTTGGTTTTGGTCATCTAGTTCTTCATCGCTGCCCACGGGATGCTGTTGGCTGGACATTTCTGGTTCTCAGTTCAGCAGCGGCACTGAGGGTTTAAACACTCCAGCCGCACTGCTGTGTCTAATCCACTCATACCAGTGCAACACACCACCACCACCACACGTCACTGCAGTGCTGAAGATAACCCACCACCCACATAACACCTTCTCTGTGGTGATTCTGTAGCGTTGTGATCATTAAAGGAGGATAAAGTGTGCAGAGAAACAGATGGACTACAGTTGGTACTTATAGAAGTATAAAATGCTCCTGTTTGGCCAGGTGAAGTGATCAATTTGAAAACGACTGTAGAAACAGGGATGCTTGTAGGGTTTAAATCACAACACTGTGAAGGGCATTGTCATGACGTCAAAGGACAATATACTGATACACCTGTTCTTAATCAGAGAAAAATAAGAAGCATTTTCATGTTAAATACTTTTTTTTCTTATTTCTGCTTAGTTTACTTTAGATTTCACTTGTTTTATTGGATGTCGAATATTTATTTATTTGTTATTTTTGAACAGAAGCAATAATTCATTTTCATTTTACTGTAAATGCAAATGATATTTTTGTGTATCTGGAACCTTGGTCTCAGTGGGTTACCTTCCCCAGTATAAATAAAATAAAAATAAAATGAATAATTCAGTGGGCTGTTAATCATTAACATGCCTTTGGCATTTGCAGTGTGGATATTACAGAAACTTTATGTAAATGGGCTGAAAATTCACCGCGCCAGACAACTTTTCAGAGAGCAGTATAATGATCACTAATCCAACAAAAAGAAATGATTTACCGTATTTTCCGGACTATAAGCCGCTACTTTTTTTCCACGCTTTAAACCATGCGGCTGATAATGAGGTGCAGCTTTTTCTTCTTATATAAGTTATTTTCAAGGTTGTTGTTTTTTTTTTTTAACTTTGTGGGTGAGGCTAATATTCTGGTGCGTCTTATAGTCCGGAAAATACGGTAGATTAAGACAATGCAAGCCAATCTTTACTAATACTGATTCTGTCCATATTGTGCAGCTCTGCTACACAGGGATGGAGAGAGAATACAGAAGCTGTGGTGATGACCAGTGGTCAGGCAGGTGAGTAGGAGCCCCACAGGGGACTGATGAGTGGCGAGTTTTGATGGTGCTGTGACAGGCCACATGTGAACTCTGTCTTAGCCGTCAACACACCTGCCATCCACATACACACACACTCGCCCCAAGACCAGAGAGAGCGCAGAGCCTTCACTGCTTTTCTCCCAACAATGAAACCTCCAGACACTTCAGGCTCAGAAAGATGGTTTGTCCGGGTGGCTTTTCCTGGACATGAATACACTGTTTGGTATCAACTGATCCTGCAATCATTACAGTGTTAATCACACTTTATATTTCTGGTTGGTAGACTAATCTCAGTCCATCAGTGACACCGAGATGTTTAAACACTCCAGCAGCACTGCTGTCTAATCCACTTGCACCAGTGCAACACACACTAAAAAAAAACATCACCATGCCAGTGTTATTGTAGTGCTGAGAATGACCCACCGTCCAAATAATACCTGCTCTATGGTGGTCCTGTGTGGTTCTGACCATTGAAGAACAGGGTGAGAAGAGGCGAACAGTGTTTCTCCTAACAATGAAACCTCCAGTCACTTCAGGCTCAGCTCCAGCAAAAGGTTTTTAGGTGTGGCTTTCTTGTGGATCTCTGACTTTTTTTTTTTTTGGATCAACTGTTAAGGTTAATCACACTGCCAAGTCAGGACCATCAGAGCTAGACCTTCAGTTCAGGCCACAAATGTCAAAAAAAAGCTTTATCCTGCTTTTGTTGGATTAACTGTCTCTACTATCCAGAAGAGGCTCCAACTCAGCCCAAAAGTACTGGATAGAGCACCATCATTCCAGAGCTCAATGCCAGAGGGCTTAATTTCCCTGTAGCCCAGACACGGGGCCAGCAGGTTCATGTTTATCAGTAGAATCCTATTCAATTGCCAGTACTTCTCTACAAGCTGTGTGTGTGCATTTGCACGTGTTAGCAATGGGCGCAGCTTTAAGTAGCACTTAAGTTTATAACAAAAAAGGTCATGTATTTATCTCTCCTGCTGCAGTGTGTAATAGAGGGTATAAATATAAGGGTCACTGCTGGACTGAGAACGGTCCACCAACCAGAAATATCCAGTATCAGGTGGGCGGTATCCTATGGCACAAACTGTGCAAAAACAGATGAGCTTCTGTCTCTGACTTTACAGCTACAAGGTGGGGCAACTGGGTAGTGTCTAATAAGAGTGGACATGAGTGGACACAGTGTTTAAACACTCCTGCAGCACTGCTGTGTCTGATCCACTCATACCAGCGCAACACATCACCATTATATCAGGGTCACTGCAGTGCCGAGAATGACCAGCCTACATAATAGCTGCTCTGTGGTGGCCCTGACCATTTAAGATTGGTTGAAAGGAGGATAAAGTATGCAGAGAAACAGACGGACTACAGTCTGCAATGACAGAACTGCTATGTGCTCCTGTATGGTCAGTGGAACTGATAAAATGGACAGTGAGAATGGTTGATTGTTGTATTGGCCAGATATCTCTATATAGGATGAATATTAAATACATTCAACGATAAGTGTTGGTTTTCAATAGAGAAGTGAAAAGAGAAATGGGAAGTTTCTTTTTGCTGTCTTTTTTAGGTCAAACTCTGACTGCCAAAACATGCCACAAAGCCTGGCACAGCCTCACAGAATGATAATGTTTATTATTAGCATTATTTGATTGATACGGATATTTAATGTGAAAATATAAACATGCATCAGAACTAGTTTCAGTTTGATATGATGCAGTGGTGTCTTGTTTCACTACCACAGAAATAAGGAGTGACAGAAAGAGTGCTGATATATATATATATATATATATATATATATATATATATATATATCTGTTATATATATATATATATATATATATATATATAATTAGTTAAATTGTGAGTGAGAAATCTTTAATATAATAGTATATAGTAGCATTTATGTATATATATATATATATATATATATGCTACTATTTACTATTATATTAAAGTTTCTCATCACAGTTTTAACAGCACTCGAGCACTAGAGTTCAACGATCTGCCCCTCTGTTTGAGTAGTTTTGTGTATAAATGACAGCAGGCGTCCCTTGGCAACTGACCAGTCGAAGTAGCCAATTTCAGGTGAAGTCGCCGAAAGCGCTGTCCCTTGGTCATTCAGGGCTTTGGTAGATAAAAATCATTACTGAACTCCACGGCCAACAAGAGTAAAAATAACAGCATCAATGACACACGACCCTCCCTGAGGTTAAAGAGTACACAAAACACTCCGGCCTGTGATGATCTAATTATGCGTTGAGTGATGAAGTGGTCTTTGGTCAGTGTGTCTTTTTCCATTCCTTCACACCACAGGCAGAGAGTGCTTTGTGTTGATTTCGATCTTTCAGACATGACCGGGGGGAATTACACTTGGAAACTTGATGAGATGGTCAACTGGAAGGCATCTTATCAGAAAGCAGCAGAATGGGGCCTGGAAGGCAGTGGAGAGAAAAGCCAGCTTTCAGGACAGAATATGATTCTGGGAATTGAATAGGTTTCAATGTTGTCAAACACAAATGAGTTAAGAATTGGGACAGGTAATATGATCCTGTGCCTTTGGTATTGTGAGAAAGTATGTCACAATTAACTTTCCTGGGCTCATCAACAACACTACAGTCAGACTGGTATGTCAGCTGGCTGGCCTATAGTTTTGAGAGTACTGGTGAAAATGACACCAGTAGCAATTATCAACTTTCACTGCATTTTGCCGTATGACAACAGTAATACATACTCAAATGAGTCTGAACACACCCACAAACCAATTCTATATGTATGTTTTTTTATACACCAGCTACTATCTGAGGAAGACCAGGAGAACTATAAAGGACTCCGCCCACCCAAGACAATGCCTGTTCTCTCTGCCCAGCGGTAGAAGGTACAGAATCATGAGGACCAGAACCAGCCGGTTCAGAGACAGCTTCTTCCCCCAGGCCACAAGGCTACTACACAGGCAGTGTTCCAGTCCACAGCCAATCACAACTCGTCTCATCATACCATCACACCACAAATACTCTTTCTCTGACTTTGCACCTAACCCCCCCCCCCTCTCTCTCTCACACACACACACACACACACACACACGCACACACGCACACACGCACACACGCACACACGCACACACGCACACACACACTTCTAATCAGCTGCCTATCACTCTGAAAACGAAGGCTATCAGAAAAAGTGCTTAGATTGGCACTTCCTCAGTTTTGATGTTAATAAAGAAATGGCAGTTAGCAGGAACAGTAGAACAGGAGGTCAAGAAATTTTTCAAGGCAACTGGGCATCGCACTATATGAAAGGCACATCAGAACCCCTGACCTGACAGCAAAAGACCTTCAGAAAGCAGAAAGACTAGCAGACTCTGACTAGACTCTGGAGGTGTGTTGTAGTGTCCTACTATTCAGTGTCAACTGCACAAACAAGGCCGTCATGGAAGAGTCATCAGAGGAAAACCTCTCTGGCGTCCTCGCCGCAAAAATTCAACAAGCCTGATGCATTTTGGAAACATGTCCTGTGAACCTAGGAAGTTAAAATAGAACTCTTTGGCAATAATGAGCAACGTTTGGAGAAATAATTGCACAGAATTTCGTGAAAAGAACACCTGAAAATAATAAGACACATCTGGCACGTGTGACTGTCACCTGTAAATAATGAACAATGGAAAAGGTGAATAACTGCACATAAAACTATGAAAATATCCTGCAAATGTTGTTGCCTCCTGGCGTTGACACATCACACCAAATTTGCACTCATGGTACAGGTTTATCATCATAAATTATATTTTATTTCCTTGTCTGAACGTTTTAATACACAGCCCGTCATATAGCCATAAAATATACAACGGCAATATCATTTCACAACATTATGTGGCCAAAGCCTGTATATGTATATGCTTTAAAACTTGGCACATTATTTCTATCCAAACACATGTGCACGCACACGTGTATAAGTGCACACACACTATTTTTTCAGTAGCCTGTGTGTGTGAGCCAATTAGTCATCAGAACTACACTGCTCTCCAACCAGCAGGCCACTCTAAATATAGCAGTAGACTTTGCACCCAGAATAGGACAACACACTGTAGCCCAGCCGAGCTTCATCCTACAGGCTCTGACAGGCAGGAGCATTACACTGAAAACATCAAAATAAAACACAAACAGCCACCACAGACCCCTGCTCTCAGTGCTTTAATAGCCCACCCCATCACACACATACACAATGCAGACAAAAGTATTGGGACACCTACTTGATTCATTGTTTCTGCGGAATTTGAGTGTTTCTCAAACAATTCTGCATCCAGCAAATGATCATTTTGATTGTAGATTAATCAGCTGAATATTTTCTCCAGTAATTATTTAACTAATTAATTTATTTAAAAGTCTGAAATTGGGGAGATTGTCTTTTTGGTTGCATTTGCATTCAATACTGATATTAAGCAAATGTACATGGTATGATAACCATCAATTTATATACCAGGGTTATATGTAAAACCCCTGCAACCCTAGTGGACAATGTTAATTTTAAGTGAATTGGCTTTTTATACCACTCTCTTTCAATTATCTATAAGAAACTCTATATTAATTGGATGATGGCAAAATCCTGCACCTAAAAAAACAAAGTTATACATTGGGCCCTCCCCGTTCCTTTCACCCATATTCTAAACACGCCATACATAGCAAACTTTATCACGTCGGCCTCCATTCATCTTAAGAGTCTATGGCCATTTATGATCCAATCAGCATCATTTTTGTCTGAAGTTGCAGATTGAATACAAATGAAATGATCCTGATTCACATAAATTGATAACAATGTAAGATTGGGAATTTTACCATACTCAAACAGCCATGTCTAAGTCAGATGATGTCATTTTGCTTCAAACATCTTTTGGTTTGAAGAAAACGGTCGGCTTCACTCAAGCTCAAAGTAACCTACAGACATGATACTCATATCACGATACACATAATACATAAACCACAAAGCTTGTCCTATTTAACCAATCAGCAAGTATCCGAGCTCGGAAAACCGCAAAAATTCATTCCTTTCCAGTATATGTTTAAGGCTCTGTCCACATGTACAGACTCTGACTCATCAGTGAGAGGAGGCGGGGCTAATGACATCACATTTCAGAACATCTCTGAGAAGGGACAATATTGATATATACACGAATCAAAAAGAATACAGGACATTTAGGATGGTTCTTTTGATGTTTTTGGACTACTGTTAAGATTCTGAACAACTTACAAGTATCCTTGTCAATCTAATCATTACAAATAATTCAACAAACGTGTTGCATTTTCAACTCCAAAACAGTCTGGATGATCGATTTCTAACAGGATTTCTGAGACATAAAGTCTTTTTTAGTTCTTATCAACCAAACAAATAGGTGCATTTCATTTCTGATCAAAACAAGGTCAAACTCATACAAATAATTACAGTTTGTTCATTTTTACATATTAAATGAAGACATGAGTAGCCTAGGATCTCCTGAAATTAATATCTGGCATGTCTCCTATAAATACACAAATGTTTCGGCAAAAAAAAGTACTTCAATTATGAAACTATCCTGCAAACGTTTCTTAATAGTAACGGTCAAACGAAATCAGAAAGCCCAGATTTGCAATGAATTGTTTATACCTGTTGTTGAGAGTACTGCATCCCTCCCATGCTGACCTGGCCACGCCCCTGCATTGCCATTGGATAACGGTGTGGCGCAGGAGCTCCATACGGCTGGCTGGAGTAGCCTCCGCTTGTCTGCTGCTGCTGAGAATAAGGGCTGTTACCCATTCCGTACAGCTGGGAACGCTTCATGGACATGGCATCCATAGGGGGCACCTGTTGAGGGAGTTGTAAAGGTTTAACCGTGACAATATTGTGTAGTACTGCGTCACTTTAGCATTGTTATCCATTACTGAATCAAAAGTCCTGAGAAATACATAAAATGCAAAACTGAAACATCTCTCATGCTCTTCTGAGGGATGCATGTTAACAGGTTCTTCTGGAAACCACCGTTATCACAAATACACAACTGGGTTGGTCCTTCTATTG
This sequence comes from Acestrorhynchus altus, assembly GCA_034509495.1. Taxonomy (NCBI): domain Eukaryota; kingdom Metazoa; phylum Chordata; class Actinopteri; order Characiformes; family Acestrorhynchidae; genus Acestrorhynchus; species Acestrorhynchus altus. The sequence goes on along the minus strand of CM067503.1, from coordinate 33,570,665 downwards.
TCTGTGTCTTGTATTCAGCTCATAAGACCACTATTTGGCACAACTCTGCAAGCAGAGCAGGAGCTAATCTGTGCAGTATCTGTTCGATCAAACACTTTTAATCACAAACAAATTAAAATCAAATCAAATCTTCACCCTACAAATCTTAAAATGATTCCATCCGCGGATCATTACAGCCCCATCACCATCATACTCAGTACCAGACTACAGAGTATAGGTCATCGCTCCTGACCTTGTTGAGTTGACGATAGCAAGCACAGGAGTCAGCGGTTGGCACAGGCAGAAATTCAGGGCAGAGTGCCATCATCTGCTGATAGGGAGAGTCAGGTTTAGTCTCAAGTGCGCTGGCTTTGCCAAAAAAAAGAGCGAGAGCTATCCGAACTAATCCTCTCATATCACTGCCAAATTCAAGGCAATTGAAGCAGCACTTACAGAAAATGTGTGCAATTGAGAGCGCCTGTGAGGGCACTTTAAACCAGCATTTTAAGTGTCAGCAACCATGCCCTGGCACACTGCAATTTTCCCTCTCTTTCTCTCGCGGTCTCAGACACACACACACAACAAATTTCAACAAGAAAACTCACAAACAGTGAAAAAGGCGACGAGTTCAAAAAACAAACTCCTACAGTTCTGGTGGCATGGTTCCCATGAGAACTTGTGATTTTAATGTGAAATTTCATGGTACATTCGGGTTCATCGGCTTAAGTAAAGTCATGTCTAAAAGTCTCCTTTTGAGATCTTTTAAAAATACAGTCACTCTAAAAAACCCTGCTCATTATTTAACCATATATATTAAGGCTGAACAATATATTGTTAAAGCATCATCATAGCAGTGTATGTACACGCAATTGTGTCATCGCAGGACAGGCAATGTCCCATAATGCAAATTAAACCATACATCGTGCTACAACTTGCTCAGCACCAAAGAAAAACTCAGACTGATCTCATTCTCCATGACGCATCAAGCAGAGGCAGATTATACCTGCCAAACAGAATTTATTCTACACCAATTTTCCATACACAGGGTGCATTATTATCATCCATGTCATGCTGAATCAATGACTGAAATTCACTGTAATCGCACAATATACTGTATATTATAGAACCACAAAATAGGGTAATGTGTTTTCCCCCCCAAATATCATCATCACCACACTTCTCACTAGGGTTGGGTGGACATTTGGACAAAAAAAATCATATCCTTATATGTTTAAGCTAAACGATGACATACATGATGTAAAAAAAGGAAAAAGAAGTATGTATTAGTTAGTTACTTAGTAACTAATACACTACTTAGTATGATTTTTTTCTTTCTACACATCAAGTCATCATGTCTGATTAAGTTGCATCCATCATGTCCATAAACATTTGGATATACAGCATATACAGAAACACTTGTATAATGCAAAGGGTACCACTTTGACCCCAATGATTGCCACTTCTGAAGTCATTTGAAGACATACACTGAACTCTCTCAGTGATTACACGTTTGAAATCAATTTCTGACCCAAGCTTAATATTAGCTAGTCGTCATAGATGCATACAATTAGAAACTACTAAAAAAAAAAAGAAACCTGAATATACAAATATGAATTTTATACACATTAAAAAAGAGCCTTCTTTTAATGTTCTGTAACTTTATCTTTGTAACTTTTGACTGATCCATTAAAAACTGTATCTGACACGGTATCTGTGGGTTAGGCGAATAATGAAGTGAGCTGCTGTGGTGTGCTTGATGGAGATGAGAGTTCTCTGCTGGCAGCGGACCACCCCCTCTTCTTCCTAAATTAAAAGCTCATCAAGTCTTTGTGAATCAAGGTTAATGATGAATTTCACACACACCCTTCATCACTCAGCTACTAGTGAAATAGAAATAGTATAAAAATGTATATTTTTTTTAAAACAGACATTCTTATAATTTTATTTTTCAAAAATACATTTAAATTCAACTAAAAAAATACTTTAGGCTTTTTTTACAAACATTCACATGTTGTCCGGGTCTAGATCAATGTCCCATAATGTCCTAATTGCATGTCCAACATCACTGCCTTTATTTTTGAAGAATTTAATTTTAATCAGAATCTGGTCTGATTTGTTCCCTTATTATGTCTTAATGAAGTTAAGTCAGTGGTAATACAGCTCACCCTGAGATAGTACCAAAAATGTAAATGTTCTTCTGTAACAGTAAATTTTTTGTTAAGTACAATAGCTAGGTAATTGAAGAAAGGGTCAGAAATGTTCTAGCTACTACTATAATATTACTTTTTTGTTTTAATGTTGGTTACTAGTTCACTCAAATTACTTAACATATAATATAAAATATTTATTTTAAAACATTTACCTTCTGAAATGAATATATGAACACAAATTTTCATGACATTCAAATTTTTTTAAGTACTTTTTAGAAGTTCACATCCGTCAGGTTGGCTAAACAAAGAAAGATGTTTTGATGTATTTAATATATATTTTTTTTCCATTTATCCTCCATTATGGCATTTCCAGATTTTACTTATTGTAATAATTTATGTTCTCTAAATATCGATTTGCTATGTCAAAAGAATGACATTTTCTGTATAATCTCAATTGAAGTTAAAAGATTAAAAAATAAGGCATTATTTTCACAAAAAACCAACAGACATATGTTCATTCTCTTGCAAACTGTTCTTTCTGGTGCCGGCACCAGAATGACTGACATGTGCAAGTGCTTTCCAGTCTCTTGGCACCTCCTTCAGTCAGGCCGGGGCTGGACAGGCCCTGGGAATAAACCAGGGCGCAGGAGCACAAACACTCCATACATTTCCTGCTGAGATAGCTGGCAATAACACCCGGCGAGCACATGGCTAATCTGCATGTGTGAAGGTCAGGGCTACTCATCCACAGAGGTGCCACTGAAGAGGGCTCACAGCCAAAGAGCATCACATCACACAAGAACACTAATCTACAGAAAAGATTGCTGAAGCAAACAGAAAAATAATGATCTTATTTTTCTATGAATATAATGAGCTTTTTAAGTGCAGCTTAGATACTATCTTGTGTATTGTTTTATAGTCTAATAAAGTCATATGTTCAGGCAGATCCAGTTGTAATGCTGAATAAACTGGGGATATACATTATTATTATCAGATTTAAAATCCAAATATGACAGTATCACTGTATTAGTATCTTAAAAAGCATTAAAGGGCCATACAATGGAAATCCCAAATTGTCCTTTTTTATAAACAGCTTGATGTTATATGGTAAAGTTTTCACGTTTCAAGATCCCCTATGGAGTCCATACATGAAACATCTGAACAGTGTGAACACCATCACATATTTACCTATTCAATCAACACAGTTTTTACTACAAATGCTCAACCAGGCACAATGTAGTACAGCCATAATTCAAGGACAGTGCACATTTGGCCATGTTAAGTTAATAACGTCACATTTCCCAGCTCATACATCTACTGTAAATGCTAACCAGACAAAAAGAGCACAAATGTGTGACGTGGCATTAAATCAATGCTGTATTATGATTAATACTACCTTCACTACAGAACAAAATGGGTTTCACATTTTATATCTGTTGTTGCTCAAACTTCTTGATACATATTGAAAAAATGTCACAAAGTGTAAAAATACAACTTTTCAATTATGCATTTTCACCAGATTATTGATATCATAGCTCTGAATATGGGCTTAATATTTAAACTTCTATTTCAAAATTTCTTCAAACTATTACTTAGCAAAAATGGACATGCATTGTCTATACTTAACGTTCAAATAGGCCCACTGGGGCTGCACACAGGGAAATTTGTCTTCTGTGCACACACACACACACACATACACACACACTAGTGAATTCACACACTGTGTAGCAGTGAGCACACATGCCCAGAGCAGTAAGCAGCCCTATCCACGGCACCCGGGGAGCAGCCAGAAAGCTATGAAGGTGTATGGTATTCCGCACTCCTCAGTATTCCCTACAGTCAACCGTTTCTCTCAATTTCAACAATGAAAATCCTCCAGCTCACAGCTAAACATAATCTGTAATCAGTCATTTATTCCTCTCTTCATAATAAGTGCCACCACCTATGTTATTTTCTGCCTTCAAATCCCAACTATGCATGAAGCGAAAGTTGGGGGGTTCCATGTTACAGTGTGAAGGCCACCGGATGACTGTGGGGTGTACAGAAAACCCGTGTCTTGCTCAAGGGAACTTCAATCGTCCCCTGCCAGGGAATTGAACCGCCAACCTTCCAGCCACCAGGCCCCGGCTGCCACTATCAGTGCCAATGTGTAAACATCAAGTCCAAACCACAGATATATTATTCTAGCTTTCAAACCAAGGAAAGACTATCAGAAGGTCACTGGACTTTTTTCCAAGCTGTCAGAAACAGCAGCTCTGTCTGCAGGACCTTTTATCCTTTTCCTGACCTCACATTCAAAAACTCCTAATTCCTCTTAACTCAGCAGTGTCCCCCCAACGTGGAAAAGATGGTCTTTTAGGGATTAATTCTTATTTGCCAAAAAAAAAACAAGCTTCGAGTTAGCAGTGCGTTTTAGCTTTAGCACTAGCTAGCCATCATAACAAACACTCCTCCGCAGTTAGCACGTCTGTGACCTTAATGTCAGCTTGTTACCACAAACAGACCACTCTCTGAACAGTTTAACAACACATACGGCACACAACTCGCACAGCTTTAACTAGAAAACGAGAAAGTTGGCGTTTAAAGACGCTAGCTGGCTAACGTTAGCCAGCGTCGGCTATGCTAGAATGTTCCGTCATTTCCTAGATGTTCTTTTCTTTAATAAGGCTTCAATAAACACTCCAGACACGTTTATTTCCACACACAGTCCTCAGACACGGTACAGAGCAGTGGTTTATCATTGTGGAAGGGAGACATTAGTAGGGAACATAATGAGGGACGTAGTTCTTCTCGACTGTGCTGCACAGAGCCTTCTTAGGGCACGTTTAAAAACACAAGCACAGCCACAGCTGGCCTGTCACCTCGATCGCAGCTGGGGGAAGCTGGACACCACTACACATATGTAGGAGAACATGTTTGGCAGATGTTTGGACGTGGGACGGGACGGTCGTGCCGCCCGATCCCTGAACACACAACACAAGGGAATGTCCTTTCCCTTTGTGGGGTTTGAGAAGATCAGGGATCATTCCCAGTAGAGACAGGCCACTCTGTGGCAGGAAGGCTAACAGGTCGTGCTGGTTTTCGTACGATCTGAGCTCAGACTATTCACCTGGGACCGGTTTCCTCCTTGGCCGTTGTTGCCCGGGCTCATAGTCGGGTGATTTCGCTGCTGTCCTCCCCAGCTGTGGCTTGCAGAGCTGTACTGGGAGCTCAGGTCTTTGCCCAGTCCCATGTTTGACTGCTGAGCTGGGGGGTTACTGTACTCTGGATAGCCGCTGCTATACGCTCTCATCATGGGGCTGGGAGAGGTCAGGAGCTGGTTTAAAGTTGGAGTTGCACCCGAAGGATGCTGCTGGCTTTGTCCTGGGAACCTCTGAAAGCCCCCTACGTTGCCACCACCAGCAGAACCAGCTCCACTACCACCGCCGCCGCCGCCGCCGCCAACACCAACCGGGGACGGAGCAGCCTTGCCGAGAGCTGAGGCGGAGTTGCTCCCCGGGCCCATCATGTTTCCCTGCCGCGATGGGCTCATCATCCCGAAGCCGGGGGCTGCGTAACCGGGCCGGTAGTTGGGGTAGTGGTTGTAGGGGTTGTTGTGGTAATCCTCGTGCGAGTTCTGCATCTGATCCATGTTGTTGTGGGCCGAATGCATCATACCCGAGCTAGCTGGGCTTTGTTGTCCGCCATGTTGATCAAAGCAAGGCCCTCCTCTTCCATTCCCGTAATAATGATTCAACTCGAAAACCGAGCTGCCGCTGCCGCTGCCGCCGCCGCTCCGAGACGGGTCACCGCCGCCGCCGCTCGCTGCTCCAAAGTTCGCCTGCCCCTGCTCGCGCCTGCTGCCCATGCGATCCGCCGTCGTGCACAGTCGACCCTCCTCCTCCTCCTTCTCCTTCTCCTCCTTCTCACTTCGGCTCGGCGCTGATGGTGATGGAGCAGGCTGTTCTCACCACCATGCTGAGGTGTGTCTGTGCGGGCTGCTGCTCGCGATGATCCACCCCGAGCTGCGCCGATGCTGGTGCGGGCTGAGCGGCGGGCGATGCTGCTGCTGCTGCTGCTGCTGCTCCTCCTGCTGCTGCTGCTGTTGCTGCTGCTCTGGAGGTGTGCGACAGTGGCCAGGCGAAGGAGGGGGATCTCCACTTTTCCACATCTCCATCTCTCACCCTGTGAAGCCAACAGACTCAGACTTCTGTCATCATCTCTGTGATGTGCTTATGTTTATGTCTTGTCACTTTCTAGGATTGAGAAAAGGGAGAGAAAGGCAGCTGGGGTACGTTCACATGATGGGCTGATGCCCTCACACATACAGCTGCTTCTGCTGCCAGATCATGAACATGTGGGGAACCAAAACATTTCCCCATGGGTTCCTTATTGCCCCATATATTGATGCCCAGCAGGGTCAGTGATCACACCACGAGATACACATGTGTTCCAGCTGCACATCATGGTTTAGAAGGTGTCCATGTGAGATGGAGAGCTGTGTATGGTGAGGCCCATTTGGGAAACCTAAGTGGGTCCCAGTAACACACTCACGCCCATCTAACCCAGTATCACCCAGGTAGTCCCACTTGAGCAGGTTGGATGGGCTTGCTGCATGTACAGAGATTTCCATTCAAAACCAGTTCATCTGGAGATGTGAAACGTATTCAGCTTGTTGTTCAAAGACAAATGTGCACAGTTTTACTAACATGTTCAGAGTCTGAATGTGTGTTCTGAATGCCAAACTAGTCGTGTGTGTCAAAGTTTTCCTGCCCCACTTCTGCTGCTCAGGAGAGCCAATGAGATGGTTGGAGAAACTCCGGACTGGAGTCTGGATTCTGGATCCGGCGTCTTTTCGTTTCACTGTTTTTGTCTTTTCTGCTTTAATAATAAGACTGGAGGTAAGTGCACGGTGTCAGTGTATGTATGGGCCATTTCTACTTGTTTTTTATATTCAACAGAAAGGGTTCAGTACCACAGTCTACAATGTAAATGCTGATCTTTGGCTGTGTAATCCACCCCGCGTTTTCGATTCAACTGCTGACGCTTGGTTTGAATTTCTCTGCAGCTCAAAAACACATCTCACAAACATGAACGCCTCCACAATGCTGTTGTAAGGTTATAAAAATCATGGATGGATGATCTAGATCCAGAAAGTAAAAGTCCAGGTGGAATGACCTGCAGCAGGGCCACCCTGGGGTGCATTTTTACTTTTCAGATCCGATCAACTGAAAAGGAAGGTAATACTCATTTTAAGATGACTAAAGCACACACCTTAATCCAGTCTCGACTAGTATGCTGTTTTGCAACAACCTTCAACGTTTAATCCTGTGCACCATTATCAGAGCAGTAGTCATCCTCCACTTGTGCTTGAATAAAGACTGCCCCCTAGTGGCAAGAGTTCTACCATATAAACCAGTGCTCTTCAAACCTGGCCCTAGAGGCACCCCTACCCTGAATGTTTTAGAGCTTTTCCTGGTCCCACCACATCTGATTCAAATAATCAGCTTGTGTATAAGCCTTTCAGAGGAACATTGGGTGTGTTAAAGCTAAAACGTATGCACCAGAGTCGAGAATCACTGATAAAAACTCTACATAGATTTAACAATTATCTTTAAAATCTTTTAGAATGATCATGTATAACAGTGGGGTACCGAGGGCAACGGAGGGTCAGGTTGTTTTCAAAAAATGGGGGATAAACATCTGAACGTTTCAGACATAACCAGTGGCAAAAAAGGGCCTCCGTCAAGTCAAGCACAGAAAGTGGGTCAGATGTAAGACCCAATAGAGAAGCTGTGCTCAGTGCTGTTTAACAGCTCTGATGGTGCAGAGTCTATTTGATGGCTTCGAAAATGCTGTCTTGTGCTTTTCATGGCTCTAATTCAAGCCAGTTTATATGGATCTGACCAGTCTCAGAGATTGTGGTACCTAATGCTTGCCATTGCATAGAAATGTTCTTTGACTTATAACAACATATAGATTTTTAACCATATAGATGTTTAAAAGGTTCTTTAAATAGGCATCAACCATGTCCTCAATGAGAGCAAGTAGGCTAACTGTAATTAACCATGCAACGAAACATTTAAGCCTTGAAATGGGTCTTTATGTCACAGCCCTGTATAGAACTGTTGCAGTAGGTTGATGTATAGTATCATAAATTACCATAAATCACTATATATTATGGAATTAATCAATCTAGTACTTATTTTGATGGTGGTAGTGGAGTAATTAGGGTTTAACAAAGACCAAAGGATGGACGTAACTAAGCAGGATGAAACCATAAAGGGTATTCAAAGGTTAATTTGTTGAAAATGTGTGATTTGAAAACATAAAAAAGAAAAATTTAAAAGGTTTAATTCAGAAAATAATATGAAACTGCATGCCCATTGATTGATTTTGAAACTGTAATTCAGTGTAATTTGATGTCTACCACGGTGGTGGTGTTGGCGTGTTGCGCTGGATTGGGTGGATACAGCATTGCTCCTGGAGTGTTAAAATGCTATTAGCCCCTCCTGTCTAGTTGCTCCACCTTGTAGATATAAAGTCAGAGACAGATGCTCATGTGTTTCTGCACAGTTTGTGTTGGTCATCCTCTAGTCCTCCATCAGTGCTCACAGGACGCTGCCCACAGGATGCTGTTGATTGGATATTTCTGGTTGTTGGACTGTTCTTAGTCCAGCAGTCACTGAGGCGTTTAAACACTCCAGCAGCACTGTTGTGTCTGATCCACTGTTAACAGCGCAGCACACATTGACACACCAACACCATGTCAGTGTCCCTGCAGTGCTGAGAATGACCCAACCACCCACATAATACTGGCTCTGCAATGGTCCTGTGGGGTCCTGATCATTGAAGATCAGGGTGAAAGGAGGATAATAAAGTATACAGAGAAACAGATGGACTACAGTCTGTAATTATAGAACTACAACGTGCTTCTGTATGGTAAGAGGTGCTGATAAACTGGATAGCGAGTAGAAACGAGGTGGGCAAAATGTTATTTTTGAGTGTAAGTACTGTTCACAATGCAGGTATAACCGTATAATTGTAATAGGAGAATTGCTTAGAAAATTGTAGATAATCTACAGGAGAGACTAAAAACTCAAGAGAAATCAGCAAAAAACAGCACATCAACTTTTTTGTTTTTGTGCACAGAACTGGAGAAAACAGTTCGATCTAAATATGGCCCAAACACATCACATAGGAGCAACACTACATTCCCAAGTACAAGCCTCATCCTGTTCTGCAGCAAGTGTCCTCTCTGATGTGCCTGCTGTTGATCTTTCAGCATTCACATCTTCACCCCAGGAGATTCCCTTCATCACCCGTCCTCAAACAGCCGAAGATGGCGGTCGGCCTTTTTAATGAACGTGCTGGCTCAGGCGTGCCTTGAGCTGGAGCTGGTGCTGGCGCAGGCTCAGGCACTCATCAAGGAGAAGAGTGACGCTGATTGCACGTTTCCTAATTAAAACCCTGTTTGACTTTGATGGACGGAAATTGTTAGGCGATGGGGGGCGTTCATGAGTGACATCCATGGTACCAATAGACCTTGAAACAAGTTACCTTCAACCTTTAATTTTCCACACCACTTGAAAAGGGTGGCTGTCCTAAATGCTGTGGGAACATTATGCAATGAATGACAAATAAAAAATAGTCTAAAATGCAAAATAAAAAATCTCATAAATATTTAATAGATTTAAGTATATTTTATTCCTTCTCTTGTACCATTTTTGAGAACCTAGCTTTCTTAATGTTGACAAGAAACAGCCGTTTAACTGAAGCTTCAGGTTGGTGGGTGTGAAATGTATGTGTTTCTTTCTGATTTTTGTTCCACTTAAAATTCAGCAAGCTGCAGCGAACATAATCACAGCTTAATCACTGAATTTCTTGCATCATTACAGATTCAATGCACAGTAATAACACCTTGCAGTAGCTGTGTTAATGAATGGTTGCAATCAGTGTGAGAGATGGTATACTGTTTCAAAGCGTTGATCTATTCACAGCTTTAAACGACCACGGCCTTTTGTATAGACATGAACAGGGTTTTATACACCTTTCTGTCACAAAAGAGAATACTGAAGAAGTGTCTTCATTACACACATTATTGTGCTACCATTGAAATTTGTGCCATAGTCATGATTGTCACAGGCCTTGCATTATGCAGGCCGTGCATTATTTGTAGTCTGCAACTTGACCGAACAAGGTGGGATTTTTCTGTATTGGAAAATTGAATTGCCACCTCATTGTGGTGGAGGGGTTTGCATGCTGAGTTTTTGGGGGCAATAGCCCCTGGTAGAGTCTAAGTGACAGGCCAGACAAAGTGTGATCCACTTTTACCTTCATGAGCAGAAATAACAGGACTCAGAATAAGGTCACCGGGATCTCATCATGTTGTCAGGGGAAGAGCTAGGGAAAGGGCTCCTTGGAAAGCATATGGAATCTGGGTGTTCATCCATGGGGCCTGGCTGGGCTCAGCCCGAAGGAGCAACATGGGTCCCCTTTCCTGTGGGCCCACCATCTGTGGGAAACATAGTAACGGGAATCAGGTGTTATGTGGATGAGGTGGTGGAGGTGGATTCCAATCCTTGGCACCTGGGTTGCCTCCCTTTTGAAGTGAACATTCTGAGCATTCCTAACTGGAAGGTGGGCCCAGGGAAGAACCAAGACATGGTGAAGAGATCGCTCAGCTTGTTTGTGCATATGCATCGAACAGCAGTTCAGAGTACCCACGCTTCTTGGAGTCCTTTGAGGGGGTGATTGGGAGGAACGGCCTCTCCAGCCTGAACCTGAGTGGTGTCTTGTTATTGGATTTCTGTGCTCGGTCCAGTTTATCCATAATGAATACCATCTTCAAACTCAAAAGTGTCCATACATTCATCTGGCATCAGGACACTTTAGGCCACAGAATGAATTTGTAGTTGTATTGTTGGACTTGCAGCAATGTGTTTTGGACACTGAAGTGAAGAGGAGCTGAGCTCCTTGAGTACAGGGTACTGGCCTCACTGCTACAAGCCATCCAATCCCTGTACAAACAGTAGGAGCTTGCTGGTATGTATGTTGGTATTTTTGGCTGGTTTGATCAACTGTAACATCATGACCACCTCCTTGTTTCTACATTTACTGTCCATTCTATCAGCTTCTCTTACCATACAAGACTACTTTGTAGTTCTAACATTACAGAATGTAGTCCATCTGTTTCTCTGTGTACTTTGTTTCACCCTGTTCTTCAATGGTGTGAACCCCACCGGACCACCACTGGGCAGGTATTACGCACATTGTGTTGGTCATTATTATTATTATAATTTTTTTACATTTGGCAGATGTTCTTATCCAGAGTGACAAAAGTGTTCTGCTGTTCACTCAGAAGATATCCATAGCTAGTTAGATGAGGCTAGAATCTAGAGATTCTTCAAGCTTAGATGCTGTTGAAAGATTCAGTATAATTCTAATCCTTTAATGTGTTAAGTGCTCATGAGAGATATGGGTCTCCAGTCTATGTTTGAAGACAGTAAGTGACTCAGCTGTTCGGACCTCCAAGGGAAGTTTGTTCCACCATTTTGGTACCAGGACAGAAGAGTCTGGATGTTTTTCTTCCATGCATCTTGAGGGATGGTTGGTCAAGCCGAGCTGTACTTGGTACAAATCGAGTTTTGACTGTTGCACTCAAGGACGGAGAGGCTGATCCATTTTTGGCTTTGTAGGCCAGCATCAAGGTTTTGAATCTGATGTGGGCAGCTACAGGAAGCCAATGAAGGGAATGCAGCAGAGCAGTTAAAGGCGAGTTGTGCCGCTTGCATTTTGGATGAGTTGCAAGGGCCTGATGGTCCGCAAAGGAAGGCCAGCTAGAAAGGAGTTGCAGTAGTCTAGCCTTAAAATGACAAGAGGCTGAACAAGCACCTGAGTGGCCTCTCGAGACAGAAAAGATCAAATTCTGATGTTAAGGAGAAATCTGCATGACTGAGTCAGGTTTGCAACATGAACCGAGAACGCTAACTGGTCATCCACACCTACACAAGGCTCTGTGCTTCTGCTGATGGAGTGACCAGTTCTCAAAGGAAAGGGCAATAGCAGGATGAGGACCCGTGGTTCCAGGAATGTATAGCTATTAATTAATTTGCTAATGGTACAGCAGGTTAAGAACACAGAGACAGTTAGCATTGTTAACACATTGTGGTTGATATAACAGGCTCCCTCACACTTGTCAGGCCTATTCCCTCACATCTTTCTGCAGTGAGCATTTCTCAGACATGGCCTTTCAGTCCATTAGGGACCAGTATTAACCATTTAACTGGTGGACTGCTGGGTCAAGCCTTGGGTTAAGTTTTTCTGGCTTAGGCACAGAATGTGCCTTCTCATTGCCCAATGCTAGTGAATTATTTATTACGGCTGGTTTCTGTGCAAGCTGCACACTGCATGCATGTCACTCTGACAAGGATGTAGTGTAAATGTGGTTTATTGGCTGTTTAGTGAAACATAGTCAAGTCCTCTTGACTCTTCTGTTGTACTGTATGGGAGGTTCACTCAATTCTGTGTGTGGAACAATAATTTGGCAACAAAGCCTATTTACACAATTTAGCTAATAAGCCAAGACATATTTGGTGTCCGAAGTATGCTTGTCTAGTTTTGCATTGGAGCTACAAGGGTAATGTTGCTAAGAAGCAGCCTAATGGGATTGTATAGCTTTTTGTCATCTTCCATTTAAAACCTTCTTTGTCTTCTGAGCATGTCTCTGTTTTGGCAGGCTGGTATGTGCCTTTCATTCTTGAATATATCGCGTCATGGCCGTCATAATCCTAAAATATCACAAGTCTTTATCTGTTATTATGAAGATTTTGACAACTATCTACACAACACATCAGATAGAACATAAGAAATGCATTCCATTATATATTGAATTAGTAGTTAGTTCCAGCTACGTAAGCTGATTGATTGGAAAGAGTTTGAACCGTGCTGTTATTTTGCCACAGCAGCACATTATTTTCACATACACTGCATCACTCTGTGGAAAAGTGCTTCTAAGTAAACACTTGCAGTTCTTTAAGCAATATAAAAACTCTGAACAAAAGAGCAAAACAAAGCAAAAAGGATTAAGTTAATGTAGTGGACTTGGAAGGGGAGATTCCAGTTTCTCATCTGATCGCCGTAATTGTGGTTCAGCTGCTTGTCAGGACTTGTTGTAGCTGAGGGAACTCTTCTCTTCGTTTTTGTGATTTGGGGATTATATGCTTGTCCACTGTGTGAATAAATGCACGTTAGGTGGCACTGAGCCATTTGTGTGTGTGTGTGTGTGTGTGTGTGTGTGTGTGTGTGTGTGTGTGTGTGTGTGTGTGTGTGTGTGTCTGAGATTGTGCAGTCATGTGACACAACGAGAATAAAAGAACTGCAGTGAAATACAGTGAATGGAAAACAGAGTTTAATGTGTTGGTCTTTGTAAGGAGCTGGAGAAGGAGCTGCAGGCTGTGCAGTGAGTGAGTGGAGTTTGTTACTGAGGTGTAGCAACAAGCTGCTAGTTAAGGGACTATGGTGGAAGGAACTGCAAACATTAAAACATATTAAATGCAACGTTTACAGTTTAGTTTGTTAATTTCTTACTTTATTTATTTTCCAAACTGTTGCATAAAAGCAATTGAACACTTGAGGTCTTGGAATACACTTCATTACACCTGTGCTGTTATTTCATGATAACTCCCTCTTGTTCTACTTCTTATCATTTATTCTTAAAGGATAAATGCTCGATCATTTCTTCCATAATAAATGATTATTTCAAAAGGATGATGCATAGTGACAAACAGGTTATAGTTGTCATGCATTGTGATCAAATCATTGTTCATACATAGCAGAGTGTCATAGTGTCAGAAACCACGCTCTAATAGAGACTACTGGACAACTCACCATGTGATGTTTAAGGGCCATTCAGATTGTTTTAAAGAATGCCCATTTCATGCTAAATTGTCTCTTATTGTATCACATTGACTCATAATGTTTGTGTTACCATGTATGTATGTACCACAAATAACCATACTTCATTTATACACAGCCATTTTTCAGCCACTGTTCCTTTGCTATTGATGAATGTATATCTGTTCTGATTGGCTGTCCTTTAGTGAATCACATTTAATAAACAGTTGAGGCTGAAAACAGTTGAGGCTGAGTATATATGCCTTTGGTGTTAATATTAATTAAAATATACAAATACAATGTTTTTGTGTTAAAAAATGTTTTGCATATATGGGTTGTATGGACTGATGAATGAATGGAATGCCAAACATGAAAAATAATAAATATTTCAGTTCAGAAACAAAAATATAGACATTTTGCTCTTTGTTCTATTTGTTACATGAACCTCATAGCTGCAAAATGATGTTTTTGAATAATTCTTTGAATCAAAGTGTACAAGGTAATTTAAACCAGGTGGACACAGAAAGACACACCAGTATACATGTAACAGACAGGTGAGTTTTATGGTGTTACATATGTGGCCTTATGCCTCTAGAAATAATCAATGTTATAACAAATAACCCATGTTGCATTTGCTAGAAACAGTGTGATGCATCGTGCTGCTTGATATTTTTATCAATGCATTCACAGTTATGGTGGGTTTGTGGGTGCAGCCCATTTAGCAGTTATATTAAGGTTTTTTTCCTCAATCTCTTTATTGTAGTACAAAATTGCCTGCTATAGGCTTCAGTGTTTTATAAAATGAGACAGCAATACAACTGTAACGCTGGAATACTGCTTCATGAAAGACAAGGAATCAACATGAACCTCAAAGACTGAGTTAGTGCTGCCATCTTGTGGTAATTGACAAATACTACAGTAGATTTATTGGGCAAAACTGGTTTGTGACAGTTGCAGTGAATACATTTGCAAGGCACTGTAACAGTGGTCCTGAGTATGAAGCCTGTTAAATGTATCTGTTTGTGTTCTACCCAGTGTGTGCCAAGCATGCATGCACTTGCACAATTGGCCAAGCAATGTGAATCAGGTAGCCACTGTGAGCCAGTGAGGCAACACTGCAGCTGTCGTGTGTTTTGCCCGGGATACTTGAAGTCTGCAGTTGTATGATGGACCTGCTAATGCATAAACAAACAGCTCATCTCTAACTGCCTTTGAGGGACCTTGGAAAATAAACTGTATTTTGCTGGTACAGACTACATCCAAGTATCTTATAAGTTAAGCAGAGCTGGTGAGTGAAAGTCCATACATGGTAGGCCAGTCATTTAGTTATGACTATGAGCTATCTCTGGATTCTCTACTCTGAGTCCTCAACTTCAGCCTCTAAATAACTTCATTAGTCAGTTATTTTAGAACCTGATGTTTAAATTGAGTCAGTGGGACGTTAAAAAGACTAAAGAAGATGTTTTGGTTTGTATTGTCTGAAGTTTGTAAGACTCGTAGGTTTTACACTCTAGGATTTATTATTTATTCTACTCAATTGCTGTTTTATCCCCCTTTCTTTCACTCCTTAACCCAGCATTGGGTTGGTATCATGAAATCTGCCTTTGGGTTGTTTGGTTTGACCCGGGTTACCTCTTTCTGTGACCCAGCTTGTTACATTTTTGTGTTCACTAAAGGTTAACTTTACATTTCTGTTGGCAGATTTGGAAGTGTCACAGATTTAAGGAAAGTTCTTCCCATTATTTGTAAAGAATTTGTATGAGTTATTATGATGTTCCATGAAGTTGCTGTGTTGTTCTGGCGTGGCTGTGATGTTGGTAGAGGTTAAAATGAACCCCATGGTTTGGTTTCTTTCCTTTTATAGAAATCCCACAGTCTGCTTTGTTGGCAAATTTGCAACCACAGTTTGTTCTGTGCTGTAGAAACCATAGGTGTACCCAGACCCCTACTGATCTGGATACCCAGTAACAACAGTAAATGTGTATTTAAGTTTAATTACAAACCAGGTACCCCATGTAATGAACAGAAAGGGCTCTTCCAGCCAAGGCTGTCTTAACTCCTAAGGGTAACCATACTTTCTTATATACTTTCAAAATAGCACTTTAAAAATTTATGTCAGGGCTGAAACATTTGACATTATTAGTTCAAGGAAAACTAACCATTGGAATGAGACACTGCACATTGAAAATCAGAGACAGATGAGATGGGTTGTTGGGTCCAGATTGAAACTAAAAGGGACGGGCAGAGCTACACATCATACTGCAGCCAGCCTGTAGAGGTGCTAGACCTCTGATGGCTTCACTTTTAAGATGCCTTGCGCTGTCCATGCTTTCTACTGTCATTTTATCAAACCTAAGCTGTACATGCTGTCATATTGGATTTGAACTTGGACATTCTGACAAAAAAAGAACATAACAATAATAAGAGTGTTGCCCAGTCACTAATGGCAACAATATAATTAAGTTGCAGGTTAATAATAATACTTATACTTAAAATAATAATCATAATGATACGTAATACTTTGAGTGTAGCATAGAGTTTTGATTTAGTAGAGCAGGTTAAACTAAACTACACTGGGGTGCATTTTACAGTTATTTATTGTTTTTATCATTCTGCATGTTCAACTTCACCAGACAACTCAGCTTGTATCAGTGAAAAAATGGTAAATAATTGGTTGGGGCCAGCTCTAATCAATGCATAATGCTAAGGCTGGCCTATCTAATTAAACATATTGTCATTTCTAAGCTTTTATTTTGACATTTAGCTGATGCTCTTATCCCAAGGGACTTGGGCAGTGTTAGGAGTCTAGCCCAAGGACTCTTATTGGTGTAGCACATCATAGTAGCCCAAACTCGGAATTGAACCCCAACCAACCAATCATATTTTTTGTTGTGTGTCAAATGTTACACAAAGAAATGGAACAAAACTTTCTCTGTATGTAATGATAATATATGTAAGTGATTACAAAATTAGAGTGAAATGATAAGTTTGTTGGGGGGAAAACAGTACAGCTAAAGGAGGCTTTGTTTGAGTTGGCCCTGTAGACTGCTCGAGCCTACTTTTAGTAGTAGAGCCTATAAACTATAATTTTTTTTTCTCTCATATTGTAATCACTTACCATCTTTACACATTTAAAATTTCATTCCATTCCAACAACTTCTTTTCATTAGTTGGGCCTACCGGATTCAGACACTGACTAGAGACAGACCACAACCAATTATTTACTTTTATTTTACTGGTGAGTGATGTTAAGGGAAGTTGCCAGAACCCAGGAAGAATGATTCTCATCTACAGCTGATGAAGCTGCTGCACCTCATAACAGCTCAAGAACTGCCTCACAGCACACACAGCACAGCAGCACCCGCTCCTGGGGGAAACTAATGTGGAACAACAGCTTCATTTTGATCTGACATTATCTTGGACATTATCCAGATGAGTAAAATCCGTTTTGGTGATTTGTGTAGTTCATCAGTGTATTTCTGTGCTGCAGTTTGTGGAGCTTAAATTAAGTGGTTTGTTTTACTCTTTAAAGCATTTCACAGCAGCCTTCACACACATTTGGCGCCATGGCCCTTCACCTGAAAGGCCTCAGACTCTAGAGGGTTAAAATAAGCCCACTGTCCACATACAATTTGTGTATAAAAACAATTTCTTCTCCAGCTGCTGGAAAAGGTGATGAAAAACATTCTCTCTTTCTACAGCCTACAGACTGTATGGTATATATATTAAAAAAACAACATTTTTAAAATCCTTTCTGAAGTACACTCGCAGCTGTATGATTTGTAAAGATCTGTCTGTCACTGTAACAGTAATGGTGACTTTGTATTATTTTATTTTGAAGCCAAAACAAACTGACTCGTTTATTTCCTGATGCCCACAGGCAAAGTCCAGCTCCACGTATCATAATGTCAGGTTCACCACTAAAAATACATGTGCAGCCCAAGAAGGGAGCGCACGCAAAGTGACTCCTTTCAAAATGCTTCAGATCATTTACCTCATTACTAGAGGCAGATGGAGGGCCCGTGTGTCAGCATCACAACGTGCATTCATATGCAGCCCATCAGAGCTCTTTGTTAGCTTGAGGCACTTTGGCACAGCTCACACACCTCCAGAAGTTATCAGTGAGTGGAGGTCTTTTGTGGAGAGGAGGGCCTCTTTAAATAGCCTTATATAGGAACATTCTCAACATAACTTCTAGGAGATAGTCTTCTAGACTGTAGTAGTAGATAATAAGCGGAGCAGTCTTGCATTGATAGTAGATAATAGGTTTCTATTTATGAGAGTACAGTATGTGTATGAGTCATATAGCTGGCAGCGACAGTGTTTGCTAAGGATATTTCAGCAATTGCTATAATTCATTGTGGAAATTCATATGTCTTAAGTGTAGTGATCATCAGGAAGGTCCTCTGAAGAGAAACTGCTTTTCTATTATGCATGACTTCAAGTAGTTACTTAATAGTTCATATACAATTACTGTTTATTAAATAATAATAACAATAATAATAAATAATAATAACAATAATAAACATTAAATTTGTTAAATGAATTTGGTGGCACTAACACATTCATGCTGTAGATGGTTGTGCTCTTTTTTTACACTCAACATAATTGTACATGGAAAAGTATTATTTTATGTCCAGATTTCTACCCTTCACCTTTCTCTTGACTTGTCAGTTTCTTCTTCAGTCACATGGTGCTGCCAATGCTGGGACGGTGAACACTAACAAAAATTTTCCTACTGCTTTTAGGGTTTCGGGATGAATCTGGAGAAAGTGCTGGATTAATGTTGAAAAATTAAATATCTGCAGATGTTGTTGCTATGGGAACAAGAGATCATTACCAGATCATGTAATTGGGTCTATTTAACTACTAAACACCCATTTTACCCCACTTTAGGTTTTTCCACTGTCATCTATTTTTACTTGATATGACTTTTGAAAAAAGATAAAGGTTTTATGTTTTGGATCAAGTTAATTTTTGTTGTTTTGGCTGAGTAACATTTCAGTAAATGGAGTAACTGAAACCATGTGTATGGCAGCTGGTGTAATGATGGAGTGATGAGTGTAAAGTGTGGCTGGATGGATAGATGCTTCACTCTGCTGAGGCTCGGGCAGTCAGCTGTGTAAACGAAGTCTATTTGCCGCTTGGTTTCCTTCACAGAGGGAGTATGCAGATCCTGACTGGGAGCAGCCTTGTGCCCCAAGCCCCCCTTATTTGTAGGTGTTGGCAGTCCAAGCACGAACTCCCAGCATAAAGCGCACAATGTGAAACAGGAATATGCAGGTCCAGAGACACCCGGTGTGTGAATCATTTTTTTTTTTGTCAGATAAATGGAATTAATCTATGTAATTAATTAGTATAACCATAAAAAAAGACATTACTCTATTTATGTTGTCATAGAGAATCCTGAATGCTATCATCATTCTTTACTACCGTAAAGAAATCAGAGTCAGTCTCTGAATTTGCACCCTACTTTCAATGTTCTTTTTAGGGTATTAGCCAGCTTGTAGTGCGGTCCAAATTCTCTGGACAATTTTATTTCCTTAGGCTATAGATAAATACATTGTTACCCATAGCACATTGCAAAATGCTCATGTGCAAAATCGCTACCCAAACCAGTTCTGAAGGCAACGCTGCCTCTGAGGCAGAACAAATGCAATTAGTTCACACAACAACCAATTAAAATAACCATACCTAACCAACCAATAAGGTCGGAGCTCTAGAGAGAGGTGTATCTAAAATAAGATATTTAAATGTGGAAGCACTGCATGAAAGGTGTGCAATTCAGTTAGAAATTCTGTTTGTTGTTATTTTCAAAACTGGAAAACTAGATAACCAGCCTCTAAGGCAGCATTCCACAGCTTCTATCCTATCACAGTGTCACACTAAGAGACACTTTTTCAGTTCCATCATGTAAACGGAGCTTTAATGCAGAAATTGCTCATGTTAAGTAGCTACATTAGCATTCTTGACAACTTTCCTGCACAACATAGCTTAGCTAGCCACCTAATTAGCAAACAAATGCAGACAGTTCTGCCTCAGAAGTGAGCTGGCTAGTTGGTTGGATTTAATTTCTTATAAACAAATAAATCTCAAACTGAATGTCACATTTTTCATGCAGTGCACCCACATCTAAAGCTATGAGCAGATTTATATTTCTAAAGCTGCTGTATATTTTAGTTGGTTATTCTGTGAACCTTTTGTTGAAAAAACACTACCATTTTCTTTCCTGTGGTTTCAGGACAAGCAAATGAAAATGGTATATTTTTTGCAGTTTCCTTGTGGTCCAGTAAGGGTCCCCCAAAAAGTCAGTCAATACAGTGGTGTGAAAAAGTTTTTGTCCCTTTCCTGATTTCCTGTTTTTTTGCATGTTTGTCACACTTAAGTGTTTTCAACATCAAATCAGTTCAAATGTTAGTCAAAGACCAAACACAAAATACAATTTTTAAATGAAGGTGTTTATTATTAAGGGGAAAAAATCCAAACCTTCATGGCCCTGTGTGAAAAAGTGATTGCCCCCCTTGTTAAAACATATTGTAACTACTGTGGTTTTTCACACCTGAGTACATTGTCTCTAGCCACACCCAGGCCTGATTATTGCCACACCTGTTTTCCAAACAGGTCACAAAAGACCCCACAACAACATCCAAAGAAATGTAGGCCTCACTTGCCTCAGTTAAGGTCAATGTTCATGCCTCCACCATCAGAAACAGACTGGGCAAAAATGGCCTTTATGGCAGAGTTCCAAGAAAAAAACCACTGCTGAGCAAAAAGAACATTAAAGCCTGTCTCAGTTTTTCCAGAACACATCTTGATGAGCCCCAAGGCTTTTGGGAAAACATTCTGTGGACCAATGAGACAAAAGTTGAACCCTTTGGAAGCTGTTTGTCCCATTACATTTGTTGTAAAAGTAACACTGCATTTCAGAAAAAGAACATTATACCAACAGTAAGATTATGGTGGTGGTAGTGTGATGTTCTGGGGCTGTTTTAGTGTGCGTCGGGACCTGGAAGACTGTGATAAATGGAACTATGAATTCTGCTGTCTACCAAAAGATCCTGAAGGAGAATGTTCAACCATCTGTTTGTGAACTCAAGCTGAAACAAACTTGGGTTCTGCAGCAGGACAATGATCCAAAACACACCAGCACATCCACCTCTGAATGGCTGAAGAAAAACAAAGTCAAGACTTTGGAGTGGCCTAGTCAAAGTCCTGACCTGAATCCTATTGAGAAGCTGTGGTATGACCTTAAAAACCCTCTAAGGTTACTGAATTACAACAATTCTGCAAAACAGCGCTATAAAACTCATTGTAAGTTATCACAAATGCTTGGTTGCAGTTGTTGCTGCTAAGGGTGGCACAACCAGTTATTAGATTTAGGGGGCAGTCACTTTTTCACATGGCCATTTAGGATTGGATTTTTTTTCTCCCTTAATAATAAATGCCTTAATTTAAAAGCTGCATTTTGTGTTTAGTTGTGTTGTCTTTGACTAATATATAAATTGGTTTGATGTTCCGAAACACTTAAGTGTGACAAACATGCAAAAAAAACAGGAAATCAGGAAAGAGACAAACACTTTTTCACACCACTGTACATGCATGTTTAACTGGGATAGGAATCATGTAAAACAGCATCACCTGCTGCCTTTTTACATAATTATCATCAAAATAATCAAAATTAGGGTGTATGTTGCATTCATGCCATAATAATACAACTATAGGGGATCTTGATGAATCATGATGAATTAATGACCACTCATTATTCTTTATTTCTATGATTTGCTGATTCTTCTTTAGCAACAACATGACTGGCTAACTGGGTTTTGGGTTTGAATTTTTAAAATGTATGGTGGGAGTAGAAAGCAGGTGGAAGAGAACCTGGAGAGATGGAGGTTTGTCAGTAGAGACAAGACAGAATACATGTGTGTGAATGAGAGGGAGGCAGGTGGAAAGGTGAAGATGCAAGGAGTAGAGGTCGTAAAGGTGCATGACTGCAAATATCTTGGGCCAACCATCCAGAACAATGGACAGTACAGAAAAGAGGTGAAGAAGAAGGTGCAGGCAGGATGGAGTGGATGGAGATGGGTGTCATGGCTAACGTGTGAAGAAGGGTAGCAGCAAGACTGAAAAGGAAGGTTTACAAGACAGTAGTGAGACCTGCTGTGATGTATGGTTTGGAGACTGTGGCTCTGTCTAAAAGACAGGAGCCTGAGCTGGAGATGGCAGAGATGAAGATGCTGAGATTTTCGTTGGGAGTGACAAGGATGGACAAGATTAGAAATGAGCAGATCAGAGGGACAGTGAAGGTGGAGCAGTTTGGTGATAAAGCCAGAGAGACCAGGTTGAGATGGTTTGGACATGTGTTGAGGAGGAATAGTGGATATATTGGACCAAGAATTTTGGAGATGGAGCTCCCAGGCAGAAGGAGAAGAGGAAGACCTCAGAGAAGGTTTATGGATGTAGTGAGTGTGGACATTGAGATGGTTGGTGTAACAGTAGAGGAGGCAGGGGATAGGGCAAGATGGAGGCAGATGAGCCGCTGTGGCGACTCCTAAAGGGAGCAGCTGAAAGAACAAGATGCAATTAAGTTGTTAAAAACCTCAGAAGTTGTATTTACTTCCAGTCAAATTAGGAAGGCTGCCTTCATAAAAAGGGGCAGGAGTATTATGAGAGGATACTCATATTTGTTGCTGTCATCAATGCAGATTCTTTTGAAAAGTAAATGGAATTCATCTTTGATAAATAAATGATGATAAAAAAAAATAATTCATAACCTTTCAAATGTTCCACAATATGGAAGAAAGAATCTTAAGTGTGGTGGAATGGTATTGTGTCTTTACTGTAAGAGAATGAAGCACAATAATATATAATATTATATATTACAATATGTCATATATATTTGGTGCAATTGTTGTCATTTTGCCCCTTTAGAGAATTTGAAATATGTAATTCTGCAATCAACTTTCTTTAACTTCTCAAGCATGTCTTTCTCACTTCATTTTAAATTCCATTTTTAATTTACACGAATTGCATCGCTGTCCAGACCAGAATTCATTTATATTATTATAGAATCAATATTACAGCACCAAGTGGTCATTGCTCATTCATTCAAAAATGCAAAATTTAATCATTAGTTTTGTTTGTTAGAGTAATAAATGTAATGTTCTACTTCCAGAGGAAATGCACCTCAGCTTTGTGCTCATGGAAGGAACAAAGGGGTGAAAGTTTGATCTCTGATTTTGTTCTTTGAATGGCAGATCTTTAAAAAATGTTTTCCAAAGACCTTATAATTCTGCTGTCACCACGCCTTGAATAGAATCTATTCAGCTGTTAGACACTTTCTCCCTTTAATATGAGGAGCTGAAGGCTGAAAAGAAGAAAGAGACAGCATGTTCGTCTATACAGGCTTGTGCTTTAATCATGAATACTGACAACACACTCACTGACAACAGCCTGAATAACTGCACCACAATACAGAGCCCTTATGTGATCCAGTCAAAAATGAGGAATAAAGGGTTTCCAACTCTTTGCATGTGCAGTATATATTTATGAAAAGGTTTGGGGACCTCTGATTAAATTTAAACAAGTTAAAATATAATATATTTGCCATTCCATACTTTATGTGTTTTGTTTATTTAAAGTTATTAAGACTGAGGTATTGGACACAACCCACATCTCTATTATCGACGTTGTTAATTATTTTACCAATTCGTAGTCTGTGTAAGAATCTGAATAAATCATTGTAATCATTATTACAGGCTCAGAGATTCATAATCTCTAAATCTGTTCTCTATTTTGCCAAACAGGATAGAGTCCTCCTTTTCAGCCTGGGTGCTCTCAATGTTTCGTTTGTTTATGTTTGTTATGCTAGGAATTAGATATCAGTGCCGGGCGATTTTAAGCACAATGGCAAATAAATTAGCCAATCCTGAGAGCTGGTCAGATCATATGATGCATAAGATGCACTGTGAGTTGCTGCAGTGGTGTGCAAGGTCACTGGATGTTGCATTTCATTCAACCACTTGATGGAATTATGGACCTCATTCACAGCTGCAGAAACCCATCAAAACCAGTATTTAAATCTCTTACAGAAATGTTACCTGGACATCTTTCAGCCATGTCTGACTGTATCTGTATGTATTAAACTAATGCGCCTGGAACAAATGCTCTACCACTAACCGGATACCCCTCTTGAGAATATTTCACTCAGCCCAGTACAGTGAGTGTCTGATGGACTCTTGAATCAAGAGGCTGTTGTGTTAGGCAGAAGTGACAATGAAGAAGTAAGATCAGGTTGGACAAGCTTACAAGCAGCAAAGAAACAGTAAGTGAGTGTTCAAATGTGCAGAAGTGTGTTCTTTGTAGAGGCCCAATTATCTATTTAATGCAGATAATCAAAGATTACCTGTTTACAAGTGGTTTCACCTGACAGGCCCAAATGTTTGTATAGGAATAGTCTCTGTCCTGCAAAAAAACCTTGTGTCTCAATTCATTCATTGTTTTTTCTTATTTGACATAGGTGGCAGCAACTACGGCAGATGTCTTTTTAAGTTGTGTCCACATTTCATCATAAATGGACAAATGCTCCAATATGCCTGGAAATAGTTCAGGTGAAGTGAATTACATTGATTATCTCATTATTTTGTCATCTCTCATTGTGGTGGATATACACTAATCAGCCATAACATTAGGACCTCTCCTCACACTACCTATTTTATTAGGACCCTGCAGGGGCAAAGCAGGCATTATGTGGGTGGTTGGTCATTGTCAGCACCGTCAGTGACTGACACGGTGTTGGAAGGTTAGTGTGTGTTGCACTGGTACGAGTGTATCAGACACAGCAGGGCTATTGGAGTGTTTTAACCCTCAGTCACTGCTGGACTGAGAAAAGTCCACCAACCAATGGGCAGCGTCCTGAGAGTTATTGAAGGACTAGGGCAAACTGTGCAGAAACAGATGAGATTTTCTGACTTTACATCTACACTGTGGAGCAACAAAGCTGGAGTCTAATAAAGTGGATAGTGAGTGGACAATGTTCTAATCTAATCCAATGTTCTAAGCTAATCATTGAAGAACAAGAGGATAACATCATTTGCAGTGTCAAAAGAATACAAATCTACTTCAGGATTTCGTTTAGACAGCCAGAGAAGTACTTGGGCCTGGATTACCCACCTCTGCAGGGTTTAACATTATGGCTGATTTGGCATTTATACAACACTCTTTTATTCCCAGATCAAAGTAATGAGTTGAATTAACTTGATTTAAATTTGTTGATTTTTTTTCTAAATTAATAGAGTTAGTTATTTCCAAAAGCAAGTAAATGAAAGACAAAACTGTGATTTATTTTATTAATGTGGAAACTGTAGCCACATTTAAATCAAGCAAATACAGGCCATCACTTATTTCTATGTTCCCTGATTTGTGATGGGATGATCATTCAGAATCCAAACAGAAGAGTTTTAATAAAACATTGGCTGCTATTAAAATGTGCTTACAGGACGTAATTTATGAATGCTTGGTGTTTTGCCTTTAGCAGTTTAACTTTCATTTATTTGAAGCGTACATGCAGAGTTTAGAGAAGGGAGGTGGGGCACAGTGCTCTTCAAGTTGTTGGAACAATCATAGGTAACACTTTACAAAAAGGGCACATTATTAACAGTAATTATAAACAGCAATAAACATTACTAAATAGTTCAGTAATGTCTGAACAAATTATTAATTGATGATTTAAGACATTAGTAGGCATTATTAAACATTTGAGAGGCTACAGCCAATTGTGCAGTGTACTCTGTAACAATAACTAACAATAGGAATAATAAGTAACCTACACTATATTGATAAAAGTATCGGGACACCTGTTCATTCATTGTTCCTTCTAAAATCAAGGGTAATTGCTGCTTGTCAGTGCGTGTTGGCTGAGTGTGGAGTGTGATTCTGCTGTGTGTTAAGTGTTCTAGGGTTCTAGGGAAGTGTAACTTAATGTATTCATTACTCAAATATTTAGTAATACTTAACAATGTCTTAAGTAGT
The DNA here is from genome assembly GCA_034509495.1 of Acestrorhynchus altus. Lineage (NCBI taxonomy): Eukaryota > Metazoa > Chordata > Actinopteri > Characiformes > Acestrorhynchidae > Acestrorhynchus > Acestrorhynchus altus. Next base: position 33,544,632 of record CM067503.1, on the reverse strand, counting down.
GTAAATTGATCATTAATGATTAAACCAATTAATATTGTTTATTATTGTCATTAGTACTGTTAATCAATCTAACCTTATAGTAAAGTGTGACCCAATCGTCTGTTCTTAAGTTTTTATAAACATATTTTAGAGACATATAGCAAAGCTAACTGTTATATTCCTAAATTCATTTTCTGCAGAAATATATCAGTTAAAGCAAGTGTGCATGTACCCAAATACAAGGTAAAAAAAAAGAGCAGCAATAAGCATTGCATGGCTGCCATCCCTGGAAATCATTTATGAGATGGTTTTACCAAAAATCAAATTTACAGTTTCCTGTTTTCTGCAAATTGAATTAAATAGGCAGGTGTTGTTTGGTCTCAGAAGTTTGCTTTTTAAGTTTTGTTCTAATGCAGTTACAAATTGTTTCTGTGTATGTGTATGTTTTAATTTTAATGTGGTGCTGGGGCCAGTTTGTAATGTGAAATGTCTGTTGAGATTACTGGCAGTGGTTTGATCAGTGTTTCTCAACCCTGGTCCAGGAAAGAGGTGGGTATCTGCAGACCAGAGTTGTAAGTGTGTCAAAAGGTGGGCATGACAAAAGGTTACACCTATTGGCTGAAAATGGTGGGTGCATCAAAAGATTTCTCCAATTGGCTGAATGGTGCCCATACTTACTAATATTGGTCGAAATTGCTATCAGTTACACAATGAGACATTTCAGCCAATAGGAGTAAACTTTTTACATGCCCACCTTTTGACACAACTACTATTTTTGGGTCAATTCTGACAATCCTACCTTTTGGTCACCTTTGAACACCCCTACTGTCCATATGAAAGGACATAAGCTTTTGGAATGGCCACTACTCTGCAGTGATCTATACTTTGTCCTGGATGCCCCCCTGCTTTACACATTTGAGTGGTTTCCCTGTTTTAACACACCCACAGCAATTTTGAAAGGGCTTATTAATGTGTTGATTAGTTGACTCATGCATGTTGAGAGGAGGGAAAATGCTAAAATGTGCAGAGCAGGGGTGCCTCCAGGACCTGAGTTGAGAAACAATGAATTAGATTATTCAGATTAAGCAGAAATAGAGAAAACAGTGAGAATGTTCTATAAGAATGGATTTGTCTTTACAGCTGAAAAAAAGTTTTGGGTAAGATTAATCCTGCTTCAAGCCTAAATTTTGATCATATTTTTATGCATTTTTATAAATTACGGTGTCAAGCAGCTCCTGTGGAAAGAAAACTCCAGAAACCAAAAATGTCATTGTTCATCAACCACATCTGAGGTAACCAGAAAATAGTGTAAATCAATTTTTGGTCAAACCATTACTTTAAGAGCAGCATAAGTATTGAGGACTAGCAAGGATGAAAAATATAAATAGTCTCTGTGAAGGTGATGTGCTGAAAATACATTCTTTTTCTCTGTAAACCATGACTCATTTGAAATGGCTGTCAGTAAATTGCCACAAAATGTTTCTGCTGAGTCTGTGAGTGGTCCAGTTTCTGGCCAGCAGGGAGGCCTATCTCTCCTGAGGCTTTTGGCTGATGGGACACAGGTCTCTTCTGTCCTGTTCTGTTCATGAGGGACAAAACAACATCCCGCTGGCCTCAGAACAGTTTCTACTGTGCTTCCTGCAGCAATGACAGGCAGTCACACACAGTAAAGATGATTGGGTGCAAGACCCTATTACCCTCGCAGCAAGAGTGGGAGGGAGGGATGGAAAAAGCTTGTGTGTATGACCGTGTACACACACACACACACACACACACACACACACACACACACACACACACACACATGCACGTGCGCACACACGCACACGCATCTGCGCTGGCTAGCAATAAATGAGCAGTGTGCACCCATCCGGAGCGAAACCTAATGGGAAAGCAAAGAGCATAATTTCCTCAGATGATCTGTGCTGCCTTGCCTGACTTTTTGGAAAATATGGACTGGACAATGTGTGTTCTTCTCATGGGAATTTTGATTTTGTGCATTTTATTGTTCCATATACACTGTTTTGCAAATGGTGTGAAACATGCCCTTAGGCCTGAGTTTAAAGCTTCATTTAACTGTTTTGTTTTTGGATTTACTAAGCATTCTGTTGCATTATTCACAAGCTAGAGACAGCAAACACAGGCAAAATGGTCCTAAACTGAATTCTAGGTTTGCTGGACATTTGCAAAAATGTGAAGTGGCTTGTGCACCTAGTTTTTTTTTTTCAGCTGAATGTTGGGCACTCAAAGGATTTCAGGCAGCTTTTCCATGCAGAGTTCAAACCTTTGGTAAGTAACAGCCTCTAACAACCTAAAAGCAGCAATCTTGGGAACTTTTCAGATTCAGCGTTTGTGCACAATCGCCTCTATCTCGATATTTTCTTTAAATGCTCACTGCAGCATTGAGCGTTTGTGCTTTTGCCCGAGGACACACAGTTCTTTCCTGATCCAAGGCTTTGGAAATACCCCCAGCTTATGCTTGCAGTAGGCAAAAGAACTGATGAGAGGGGGAGATAACACAGTCAAAGTCATTACTCCTCCTCCTCCTCCTTCTCCTGCTGCTCCTGCTGCTTATTTTTCTCCTCACAAAGAGAGGCAGGTCCACAGCATCCACTTTCCCTGGGCTTTACCCACCTCTGGGTCTTCACACGTAGTCCTGCAAGCTGTAGACGGCCTTGACATCTTGGACTCTGTTTCTGGACGGCGAGTAGTACTGCTGCTCTTGCTCAGACTGGGGCTTCTCTGGCTTGGGCTGGTCCGACTGTAGCCCATCCACCTGGAGCTTCTCCTGGTGTGCAGGTTTCTCTTTGTGTTGTTGCTCCTGTGGCTCTGTCTGGCTTTGCTGTTCTCGTCGCTGCTTTTGTTTTTCCCGGTTATTGCCTAGCTGCTCCTGCTGCTGTCTTAATAACTTGTCTGGGTGGGACGAGCCAGAGTCCAGTGGACCATTTCGTCTCCTTGGGCATGACAGGCAGAAGATCACACCTCCAGCTAAGAAGAACCCAGCCGAAACAAATGCAACATAAACAGCTCCCCCTGGCTCATACTTGCTGCTCTGGGGCACCTTGGAGTCCAGGAAGGTGGTGATGACCTCGTTGGTGAACCAGGATGCAGGGACAAGGCACAGAACTCCAGCAATGACGAAGCAAGCCCCTGCAGCTATGGCTGTGTGCCCCTTGGAGCGGTGGCTACCCCCCCAGTGGGTACATTTTAGCCCCAAGGCAGCCAGACAGAGCCCCAGAGTGGCCAACATGCAAGAAAGGACCATTGTGGTGCGGGCAGTCTGGAGATAGGCTGGCAAGGCTAGTACGGAGTACTTGAGGGTACAGCTAAACACTCCGGTACTGTACCACGTGCAGTCCATCCAAAGTCCTTGCATCTGCGAGATCGCTGTCATGATGTTGGAGCCCACGTCTGCACTCACCTTCCAGTTGGGAAGCAGAGTGGCCACAGTGGCACCCAGAACCCCGAGCAACGCCAGGATGAAGGCGAGCATCTGCATGGTGGAAGAAGGCATTGCGGATGTCCAGCCTCCAGCTTCCCTTCCCCCCTGACCGATGCTCACCTTGCGGTGGCCCTCCTATCCCTCGCTCTGCGGCTCCCTATCAGTCCAGTGCAGGTCCTTGCTGCAGATAATTCCTCAGCACAGGCTCCAGTGGTCTGCGATAAAGAGCGAAATGAGAATTGAACCAAGCGAGTAAGCGTGACGTTCTGACAGATGAGGCACAGGGGGCTGGTGCCTGGCAAGAGAGACACTTTTTTTGTTCCCTCCCCTCTGTTTTTTAGGACATTACCGCTCCGCCAACACCGCATTTTGCCTTTCATGCAAGGGAGTATTTTTTGGTATTTTTGAAAGCCTAATCATTCTTTATGCTTTTACAGCTGCAGAGTAACCCTCTGGCAATGGGCGACGGTGTTACACCAACCCTCTTGTCAAAAATCGCAAGGTAAAATACAACCACAGAGAAATTCAATTTACAGACTTGACAGGCATGCAAGTTTCACGAGAGTTAATTGATTTCTTCTCTTATCTCTCCCAAACATATGACAACATGAGGCTTAGGAAAAACGAAATCGCCCGTTCCCTTTGTTGTATCTCTTTTGTTAATTTGTTAATTTGCAGATAAGGACATGCTTGTAGTCGAAAGGAATTGTGTGTCGGTCATTTTAACAAAGAGAAACCTCCATATTTACCTTCTTGATGATACTCGCTGTGTTCTATAGTCAGTTTGCAAAGATCTGCAACAGAGGAAGAGTGGAATCCAGTCACTAAAAAAAAAAAAAGAACAACAGTAGGAACATCAGCTGTTTCCACTCTGACATCTCCTTGACAACACAAAGCATGTTTTAAAGCTTTTCCCTGATTATGCTCAAAAGAAGAAAAAAAAAACACCTCCATGTGCGTCCTTGGTGTGACTGAAGCAGGACTAACGGTAACTCAACATGCCACAATCCTGAAGATGATACCCAGTGTGTTGGGCTCCTAACCTGAAGGTCGTTTCCTCGCTGAGGCACTGCAATCAAACGTGCCCCCAGCTAAAAGCACAGGGCAATAATAAACATTCATTTTCTCAGCATAGTAATTTCATGACTACAAAGAGTGGCTGGAAATGAACTTATATTACCTGTGACAACCAATTATGTATGATGCACCAATATTACATCAGGAATATGGTGCAGTGAGCATGTCCTTGAATACAACTGAAATATATTGCCAGTTCTCTTTTCCCGTCAATGCATATGAAGAAAATTATAGGATACACAAGCTTCTCCTGCCACTCTTGTGAGAAAGTTGGAATGATAATCCACTGTAAACATATCTGTCCACTTAAACCACTTAAGCCTCCCACAGGGCCACCCGCATAGATACAGTTGTAGGGTAAACATACAGTTGTACATAATCTCAATTCTCCTTCCCCTTCCCTTCATAGAGCGTCACCCTGAAAACAAACCATGGACACTTGGTCGGACGTTAATGAGGTTACAGGGCACAAAGCTGTCCCTACAAGTTACAAAATGCCAAGTAAATGTAAAACTGGGGCAAAAAGAGACCCAATAAAATCTGATGTGTGTGGAAATGTTGTTCCCTCACAAAGCTCTGAAAACAATACAGGGGTTATAAATATTCCTGTCACAATGACACAATAATCATTATGCCACAATAATAAATTGTTCCGGTCACAATAACCGAATTTGTCCAGATGGTTTTAAACATGTTAAAATAAATATTTTAATTCCAAATTGTGAATATATGCAATAATTAAAATTTCTTTGCTATCATTATTACTATTATGCATTACTATTGTGCATTTTGTGTGTACATATATATATATATACACACACTGACCTACCATAACATTATTACCACCTCCTTGTCCTTGTTATTATGAGGGTGGTCATTCTCAGCACAGCAATTAGACTGACAGAGTGGTGGTGTGCTAGTGTGTGTTGCACTGGTACAAGTAGAGCAGATACAGCAGTGCTGCTGAAGTGTTTAAACCCCTCAGTGTCACTCCTGGACTGAGAATAGTCCACCAATCAGCAATATCCAGCCAAAAGCATCCTGTGGGCAGCATCCTGTGATCAGAATTGGATGAGCTTCTGTCTCTGGCTTTACATCTACAAGGTGAAGCAAATAGGTAGAAGGATCTAATAGAATGGACAGTGAGTGGACAGTGTTTAACATTTTTTTCATATTTTGAAATAAAACAAATAAAATTAAACAGCTGTTTTTAAGCCAATATAGTGGTTTATTCACTTTAATGTCCTCTCCTTACTAAGAAAAACATAATGGGACAGCAAAAAATGTTGTTTTATCTCTCCATCTATTGTACAATACATTGCTAAAATAAATATCATCACAGGTATAGTTACAAAGTGCAATTTGATGAAAAGGTCAATTATTTAATTCTTTCATTGCACATAAAGAATCTGGAATGTACTTTAAAATACTGTGATAAGTAGCTTCTAATGTACTTGATAACATGATTAAGTTGCTTTACCCATTACTGTGTGGCATCATTATTGGGCTATGTTTCATAACACTTTTTGAAATAAAACACCAACTTAACTGAAAAGCTGCCTTTTATAAACAGCAGAGATAAGTCTCTATGAACTTTTTTAGGATTATGACTGCTGTCATTTAAGACTTGTTTGTCCAAATGTTTTTGGACACCCTTCTAATGAATGCATTCAGCTACTTTATGTTGCACTCATTGCTGATACAGATGTGCAAATGCACACACACAGATAAACACGAACCTACTGGCACCATGCCTAATGCCAAGTATAGGCTAAAGGGGAATAAAGCCCCCCCCCCAACAGTTCTCCATTGGTTAAACCAGTGTTAAACCAGTGGTGGTGCTCCATCCAGTACAGTACATTTGAATTGGGGAGTTGGGGATGAAGTGAACGTGAACAAATCCTCCATAATGTAGTAGAATGCTCCCAGTGCTCTAAAGACAGTAGAGACAGTCAGTCCAACGAAATGGGGTAAGCTCTTTTTCAATTTGCTTTATTTCAAAAGAAACAATGAATGTGTACTAGTATTTGTAACTACTTAACTACAAAACTACTTTAACTACAAAAGTGATACTGTAATATGTACTCAAATGTTCAGCAAAATTATAAAACAGGGATTTCAGTACATTCCAGATTTTTTGGTGCATTATGACTCCTACATTCCATATGGTTATGTCAAATCAGTGAAAGACAAAAAAAACAACAATAAAGTGGACGTGTTTAAGCAAAAAACATGTACCGGTAAATAAGTTAACTTGCTATTGTACAAACTAGATTATTTGCTTCTTTCAGTGAACACAAGAGTAAAAGAAAGTTGCACACAAAAGAAGAGCAGGACCAGGAAATAGACAACACAACAGGGGCAATTAAAATATACTGTAAGTAGTGGATTCTAATGGGACAGTTTTACATTGGCAGTTTAACTCAGCAAGGTTACAATGACCAAACCCAGCTTGCTGAATTCCACTGAAACATCTGACTTGCTGTGATCAATTAGTGAAAGTGAAAAAAGTAAACCTGACAGTGTTTAATTGAATTTACTGAGAGTAAAGTGGTATCACTTGACCCAGATGTCAGCCCATTACTTTCCTGTGTGATCTAAGACTGACTGATGATGGTGGGTGACTGCTGAGGGGCGGATTGAGGCATCCTGTGGGAATGTAGGGTTATACATGCCAGGGTTACCATTACCACAGTTATGTTCTCATTAGTGGCACACCCCAGCTGTAACAGAATCTCCTTCATTTCCTCTCACCTCCTCTGCACTCCTGAAGGGAAGGAGCCATCACTGCAGGAGCAACAGTGGGAGTAGATGGTCTGATTAAGACCACCAGCTCCTGAAGCTGCAGGCACATTGCTCAGTCACTAACACTGTGGCTGAATAGTGTAAACTGTGGTCCAAAAGAGGATGACCAACACAAACTGTGCAGAAACAAATGAGCTTCTGTCTCTGACTTTACATCTACAAGGTGGAGCAACTAGACAGGAGGGTCTAATAGAGTGAACATTGAGTGGACACTGTAAACACTCCAGCAGCACTGCTGTGTTTGAACCAGTTGTACCAGTGCAACACACTCTTACACACCACCACCATGTCAGTGTCACTGCAGTGCTAAGAATGACCCACCACCCACACCATACCTGCTCTGTGGTGGTTCTGTGGGCTCCTGGCCATTGAAGTTCAAGGTGAAAGGAAGTTCACAAAGTATGCAGAGAAACAGATGGACTACAGTCTGTAATTACAGAACTACAGAGTGCTCCTGTATGATAAAAAGACATGAAAAATGTTTTTACCAGTTTATCCTCATCCATTAACATCAGATTTAACCCTTTGATGTGCAAAATATGCACACCCCCTCTAATGCACAACATGGGTTGAAAATTACCCACATTCATTTCCCAGCCAATTTCATACCGGCTGAGTTTTTCTTCATTCTGTCTTTTGAAGTCAATTTATTTTATGATTGAATATTTCAAGTATTCTTTAAATATCTTGCGTCTGATAACCACTGATCATTCGATCATCAGCAGATCTCAAATTTACACACACATTACACACATTACTCAAAAATAACCTGTTCATCCAAGAGTGATATAAAATAAAGTAACTTAAAACTATAATTATTTGTTTCAAGTGCTTACATTAGCAGTGTGTGGGACCAAACATTTATTTAGTATTTGGAACATGTTTGTCATTTTGTAACACACACACACACACACACACACATACTGGCGGGGGGTTGTTCAAATGCAGACACCATAGGCAGAGGGAGTTTTAACAATGCATCTTTAATATAACCAAAAAAGGGTTTTAGCAAGATCCACAAACAAGAACGAGGCAACCAGGGAAAACAAGATCTTCAAATTGTGACTATGATGATTACAAGATACAAATACAACTAAGACAAGAACAGCATGACTTACTTTAGAAGACGAATGAACTAAACAGAAAACATACTATCACAGACAAGGGGACGAGGAACAGGTGAAGAGAAGGAGGAGAAGCTCAGGTGAGGGAGTGAGCAACAACACTAGGAGGCAGGGATGAACAAATGATACAACAAGACACAGGTGTGGCACAGAACGACAGGTGTGAGCAATCAAACATGATCAGAAAAAAAGACAAAGACAGGAAGTAAATATGATACAGAACTGAACTGGGGAGAAATGTGGCAAAAAAAAAAAAAATACCACATAACAAATTGCTGTCTCAATATTTACATCCCTCACAGATGACCACAAAATGTTTGTGCTCCTTGCACACAGGCCTGGTGCACTGCGAAAACCAGATGCTGACCTTTCTGTCTTTGGAAAGAGGGCACAGAACGCACCTCTTCCTCTTTCTTTGGCCCTTATTTGGAATGTCTTCTTGTGGCTGTGTGTTTTTTATCCACATCTTCCCATTCTTCTCAAACACAAGCTTTTGGAGTTTCAGCATGCCCTCCATGTGCCTCTTCATATGTGGCATGACAAGCTCTTTACCCAGCTCCTTTATGAATAGCCAGCATGCATTGTTCACACCACTCATATAACCAGGGTGTTGTGTGGTGAGGTTGATGCAGGGATTGGTGGCAAGGTGGCAATATCCAGCATGTTGTGCCAGAGGATCTCTGCTTACATATGTAGTTGTAACCTTCTGATCCATCGTGTCCACTCCTCCTTTTGTACTGCTTTAGCAGTGGATCTTTCCCCTCCTCTATATAAAGCTCACCAAGGTCATGTTGCCATTGAATACAAAGTCTGAGCCATGAATCTCCCGTGATTTGGATGGTTTCATGATAAGTGGTATGTCCAGCTTGTTCTGGAATAGATTCCCAACAATGGTCAGATTCTTCTCAAGGAGCTTCTCAGCCAGAGGGACACTGGTGAAGAAGTGCTAAAAGAACATTTATGTCTCTGTTATACTGGATATTCACCTGTCTGTCTGATTCCACTGCATAATTGTTGGATGACATTCTCTCCAAGGTTCCCTGTATAGACAGTTCCATCTATCACATAGGGGACCCTTGCTTCGCAGATCCAGAAGATTTTTATCCCATATTTTGCTGGCTTGCTGGGCATGTATTGCTGGAACTTACACCTGCCTTTCATGGTTTCATCAGTGTCTCTTTGCAGCATTGCTACAACCCTTTTGACAGTATATTTGTGAACATATTCTGGATAAAGAAAATCAAATGAACAATAATATTTTCAGATGCATATCAGTATACATACACATGCATGCAGTTTTATTTTGGTGACTTGGCTGAGTAACTTCGCTCACTACTTTGCCAAATAACTTATCAATGTACTACAATAGTTAGCTAACTACAATAGATTTAGCTAAATAAAACCCAATATGTTAACAGCTAGCTAATAATAATAAAACTTACTTACAAGTAATGTAGTCACTCTCAAGGCAACCTAAACTTAATCAAATATTATGTACAGTTATCTACTGTCATCAGTTTTTTTTTCTAAAGTAATGTTAGAATAACTGAAAAACAATACTTACTTAGATGTGTGATAGGAGCTGTGCTGAGCTGTGAAATGGTAAATGCATGTAGGTCTTATCTGACCCATGCGTATAAACCTGATATAGAAATGCAAAAGCAGTCCTTCATCAAGTAAGAAAGGAAATAAAAATGAAGATTTGTGCTTAACAAAACATTTACTGCATGCTTGGAAGAGAAAGTTATTTCAAAGGTAGATCATAGATCACACTCGATGTGATCTATGTGATACAAAAAGGGTTTTAATTCAAAAATAAGAAAGGAAAAAATTAAATAAGGACGCATGATGATCAAAAGCAGGTTAATTGAGGAATACATATAATACTGAATTATTAAATTAATTTGTTGCAAAGACATTTTCAAAAATGAAAACTCACAACTCCACACATGTGGTGCATCAAAGGGTTAAAGAGTGTTTAGCCCAAATTTAACTCTTTATGCTTTGCGACTGTGATTACACCATAAAGATTACTAATTGTAAAAGACATGCAAAGCAATGAGTTGTTCCTAACTTAAACCAGGGGGGGAAAGACAGGTACCACTGAAGGCTTGAGTTTAAGTGGTTCAAGCATAATAGAGGGTAGCCAATCAGAACAGAGCTTCTTTACATTTCAGTCCTAAAGATAGAGTAAGAAAACATCCTGTGTAATTCTAACAGATAAGCAGAGGTTGGAAATTGGTTATATAAACATGTCTCAAGAGTGCTTTTGGTGCATAGAAGAGGTATTACAGACAAGGCAATTTTCATGATATGGCAGGTATTCTGAAATATTTTATGTTGACTTTCATTGAATGTTGTTTTTTTCCTTCACAGCAATAATGTGCTATAATATACAAATAAACCGTTTATCTGATCATTCAGTGTATTTGTGCTCTGTACTTACAAACACAGATGTTGTTTAGATGAACCAAGACATTCACATAATCAAACATCATAAACAAAGTGTCATACAATCACAAAATACTTATTATTCAACAATTATTACAAATCTGTCACTAATATGTAAGTTATTTAGTTGTAATAGAGAGGATTGAAGTATGTACCCAATTATGAATCCTTGAATACTTTGTGCTGGTGCTGAACTGTAAGACTGAGCATTTGTCCTGAATTGGGACACATTGGAGTGTGTCAGCGTGCTTCATTGTGGCACCGGTTGTGGGATTGTGTGGGAGGCCATGGATTAATAATGCAGTCCACTTGTATTCGGGGACGTGTGGTATGTAGGTCTGTGTTCCTGTTATTGCTTATTTCTTGGTTAACTGTGTAGATCCACTGCAATGACTGCACCATAGTAGACAGTTATTCATCAGCCAAAAGCAACAATCCATATTCAATTTCAACCCATACAGCATTTACTCAGTAAACATTCTTTGAAGACACTGCTCGCATGTCACAGACTGGCCTACATTCTTACTGTGCAAAAATAACATGTGGAGCAGAATATAAAATGATGCCGGTTTGATCGTGGTGTGATATTTTAAGTTTATTTAGAGTGGAGACTCTGAGACGGTTGACATGAGGCATGTGAAGTCTGTGAACATTTTTCCTGCTTGACCCTGCCCCCCTAAACATCAAATATGTATTCCCAAACACTCAAAAAAGAATAAGTTGAATATGTAAATATGAAAAAATATGAATAGAATTATGTTGTACATTTACATTTAGTATGTGAAATTAATAATGTACTCTAAATTGATGTATTAGGTTGAATGCAATTTAGGCTTGTTAGATTGTGAGTATTGCTGCCCCATCAGAATTATTCCTCTGTTGTATCTAGGGTAGATACAGCCTATCAAGCTCTACCATTGGTGAGGACTTCAGGAACTGCACTGAAGTCTTACACATCAGATTATCCAACAACATAATTAGTAGATAGTAGATAGACCGCTCATCTATTACAAATCTATTATCTATTACTTCACAGTAGATAGATGATAGATGAGATGCCTCCCTCTCTATGTAGTGCACTTTGTAGGTTGTGAAATAGCAGCACCTCTAGCCTAACAGTACATGATCTGTCTGATCTAAAGTCATATAATGTCTGGATAACTCTTTATTTAGCATGCTGTCAATGTTTACTGATTTTGTGCTGTTTTTAAGGTAGTGCACTATAAGGGAGTAGGATGTGGTTTGAGATGGGGCAGAGTAAACTGCAGATTTAGGGTGAAATAAGAATGGAGCGTGTATGATTGCATTTGCACAATGCTGGTTGTAGATACACAGATCCACAATAATATGAAATGATTTCACAGTTGATTCAGTCCACCTGAACACATTCCTATGTTCTTTTGTTCTACATATATTAGCTGTTCTGTTTTCTTGTATCTCACTATCACAAAATATAAAACATGCAAACTTTCACACTGATATGAAGCACCAAAGCTTCTCAAGGATGTTTCATAAGGGTATTTATTTGGACCCTACCTTCCCATTCATTAAAAGAATCATTTAAATTTAACAAAATAAAATTCTGAACAAAAGTCTTTTTACAATATTTTATTGTTCAGGTGCACTAATATATTAGAATACGCTTTACTCTGGGCCAAGCATCTCCAACACCTCTCATGGAGAGAATTTTGATTCAACCTTAATCCACCCCATCTGATTCAACTAATTACTGCCTTCAGAGTTCTTAATTGGCTGAATATGGAGTAAATTTGGGTTTGTAGTTGAAACCTGTAGAAATGTAGCTCTCCGAGAGCAGGTTTGGTGACCTCTGCTTTAGGCCTTCTGTAAGTAGTAGATATCCAATTGACCAGGTGTGGGCCAGGACTCAATACTGAAAGATTCCTTTTAAAACCACTATATACCAGATTGACTTTTAACAGGCAACTTGATAAAAAAATTGTTCATGTCCATTTATGTACAGCTTAGTGTTAGAAATCCCACGTCGAAGCTAGCAGGAAATAGTTGGTTCTTATGTTTTTGGCCACCAAACTGAAGACCCAGCTTTAATGGGTATAGTTTACCTTTAGATAGTTGGCAGAAAATAATGCATTTGTGGGTGGAGTAGGAAAGGCCATGTCACCCATTCTCATTGTTTAGGTGTAGCCACTGCCCTGGTTCATTTTTTGGGACAGGAATGCCAGTGGGTTGTACATCAGTAGTCAGGAATGGCAGAGCCAGGGAGTGTAGTGCGTTCGGCCCCTGGCTGTGAGGAAAATATGGGAAGACTGTTATGGGAACCACTGCATTTTGTCCCCTCACTATGAGCCAGACTCTATTGGTACTTAGGAATTATGTAATCTCAGTGAACATGTTAAAGGTGTGCGGCAGCATTTTCAGGTTCATCTCTGTCTGCATAATCTGTAGCACTTGGATGATTGACAGTCCTGTATTTAAACAAAAAGTATTTTCTTGCAGTGAAGATCAGATGCCCCTTCGCCTCAAAACATGCCACAGAAGCCAATGGTCCTCTACTGAAAATGTTTTTTTAGTCATCACCAGATTTTGTTATTACCAACTCCAGGAAAATGTATCTAATTATTGTGCTGATCAACCACTACAGACACAGGTGACAGAAAGTAACTCTTAACATTAACATTCCATTTTTTAGGCTTCATAACTCAGGATCAGAGTAACCTACATACATGATACACAAACTACAAGACAAGACAAGACAAACTACTACACAAACTACATAAACTACAAGACTTACCCTATCAAACCTGTCATTGTGTGATGAATAATTAGTGAGTAATGCATTTCAGAAAACTTCTTGTTTCCAACTGAATTAAATCCCAGTTTGAGTGCCAAAGGAGTGTGGATGTTTTCTGCTATACATGCTCAACCTGCATGCAGATTCTGACTGATCAGTGAGAGTGAGCGAGCTTGATTACGTCATTGTCCCAGATATTGGCTTATAAGGGAAAATGAGAAGGGAAGGGCTGTTTGTTCTCTTTTTTATGACACACTGATTTATATATATATATATATATATATATATATATATATATATATATATATATATATATATATATATATATATATATATATATATATAAACAAAAATAATTAAGTACATTCAGGTTGTTTTAAGATGAAAACAAATTAGAGTAGTCTAGGATCTCCTGAAAATAACAATATCTGGCTTGTGTGTCTCCTATAATACATTTCTAGTTGATTGGCAAATGAAACTACATCAGACTATGAAAGCATGCCATGAAAATGGCCTAGCATTCTAAAGGTTAGCCTGCAAAACACTTAAAGTCTTATGAGGCATCAGATTCTTTTGAAAGTTCTCCACCATGAATGTTTGGGTGTTTTATTTTTTGCAGTTGGCCAATTGAACAAGCCATTATTTATCCTGGATATGTTCCTGAGGACTAATGTATCACAGGAAATGTGTGTAGAATATGGTTCATCGTGTACTGTGACTGTACTGCCATGTCTCATAATAAATAAAGTCGTGGATGATTAAATATTTATTGAGCATTACGTCTTTTCAGAGCAGCTCTAAATCTTTGTTTACCAAAACCTGCTACAGTGCAAAGACGTGTTATGCTTCATTTGTGGAACTAAAGCCAAAGTTTTAGTGTAAATAGATATTCAGGATTTCTTTCATTTATTGTAAGGCAGCTGAACTGATTCTGAACTCATAGAGTAACAGAGGATGATTTTCGTGTTCTCTCTTTAAAAAGCGTGCTCATACAAGGTTATAAAACATCTGAGTTGGAACCACTGACCAACCTAACATTTACAGAATGGAAAGGCCTGGACTGGTTTTGCTGGAGTTTGTTTTTCTTGTCCACCTAGTTGTTCAGAAAAAGTACTTGTTGATCATTGTGAAAAAGTAAATGACTTACAGCTGCACTGAGAAAGAGTGCTAAATTCAAGTTACCTGATCAAAAGGTGCACAAAACGTCCACATGAGTAACAGACTTATATTGCACAGTTTTGTCTTTCAGTTCATTTCCTTTTGCTGTAAGTTGTGATGGGGTATTCTATTTATTTGTCGAGTCGATTCAATGCAGCGTTTTTCAGTGTTCTGTAGTTCAACATGGGGAACTCCAGGACGGGTGTATGGTTTGAGGTGTGAATTAGAGGCCTGAGGGTTCTTTGTTTATGTGAATTCACACAAAATATGTCCAACAAGCCCTACAGAGGCTCTGTTGTTCACCTGCTGGTAAAGAATAAAAGGTGCTCATTCAAGCTGGTGACCTGCATGTGTTGCAGGCCTGAATATGAGCAGTGCATTTACTTTAAACCTGCACTCGAAATCCAAACATCTGCCCACACCTGCCTGTCAAACAGTTCCTCTGAAATCCAGTGTGTTTTTGCTGCAGTAAAACCCTCTGTTCTTCTGATAATCATTTCCTACATATAAGAACATTGATGTGAACATTCAGAATTGAGAGCATTGAGGTCATTGGATGATCAGTTCTGCCACTCCCAACTCATCCCAAATGTTCTGGATGGAGCTGGATGTTATTCTGTAAATGAGCTAGAGACACCCTTTCAGCTCCCTGTCCAGTTCCGCTCTCTTTAATTTTGCCATCATTCCCCAGCCTTTCATCTCTGACCCACCATACATTTCCTTTAACCTCCACAATTTTGTAGTCAGCGTTTTACTGCTTATTTAAACTTTTGTGTTCTGCCATGAACAAGCTGATTTGTGCAAATCATTGTCTTGATTTGTTTGGTCTGCAACCATGGCAACAGAGCTCCGATTGGTCAGCCTGATTTTAACACATTCAACATCACAGAAAATCAAGAAATTCAAAGTCAAATCAAAAATTGCCCTGAATCATAATCTTTCTGTTTCAGACTCAGTGTGAAAGGTGATGCGTTTGATCACGGGATTTGTTTAATGCGTAAAAAATGGGGGCCTCCAGTGGGCTGTAAAGCCCTCCCTTCTCATTTTCATGTTACCCAATATCTGGGACAGTGATGTCATAAGCCCCACCCCCTCTCACTGATCAGTCAGAGTCTGCATGCAGCTTGAGCATGTACATGTGTACAGAGCAGTAAACATTCACTGGAAGACTCCTGAGACCACCATTGTTAATTTAAGTCTTGTAGTGTGTTTTGATATGTGTGTCATGTCTGTAGGTTACTCTGATCCTGAGTTATTAAGCCAAGAAAGCTGCATGTAACTGCCTGTAAATTGTGGATCCCAGGTTCTAAGAGTTAAACAAAGGTGGGAAAGGCTATTCAGAGGTGAAAAACCACTAGGTTCTAGGTTTCAGACCAGCTCTATGAAATGGACAGTCTGTTCATCTACCATCTTCTAACATTTTGGTAATGTAATGTAATAGTACACACCTGGATATTCTGCTTCCGTCTTCATAGCCCAACCCAGAACTTATCCCAGCTGCCTGTGTGTGAATGCCGTGCTCACACACCTATTCACTCATGAAGTCAACAAGCGTGTGCCCAAAGCATGTCCAAAGCGTGTCCATGGCAGTAGTTGGGGAGGTCCAGCATGAGAGAGTGTGTGGAGCTCAGCACATTCCACAAAAAGTCAGCAGCCTACATTCTCACACAGTCCTCACAGTCAAGCTCCAGCAGACTGGCATTCCAGCTCCTGATCCTTCCTCAGATGTTTCACATTGATATTTGTCCATTTCCCAGGGTTTGGTCCGGCAGGAGGTTGAGTGAAGACAGCTGGACTTCTTCCCAAGTGAGAGAATGGAGGAACATCAGAGAGATGGGAGAATCCGTGCAGCCCTTCGTTTCTCTGTGCTTACTTCCAACCCTGTCAGTTCAGTTTAGAGCAGACAGAGGGCAGGAAGAGCCATGGCTCAGTGTTCGGTCAGCACACACTCCTCACTCTCCCTCTCCTTTACCCACTCTTCAGTGTGTTGTGTGAGACTGGAGCCTCATTCAGCATTTATGTGAGAGTGTAGTGGGCCGGCTCCACACTCCTCCACACAGGTGTTACTGTGGCAACAGATGAACTGCTGGCATCGAGCTCAACAGTGTGTTATATTTTTCCCTTTACTGAATTCTGTGCACTATTCACCAGTGAACCGTCTCCGTCTTCCTCCCTCATCTCTTAGTAATACTGATTTATCAGTCCTTCTTTCACCCTGATCTTCAACGGTCAGGACCACCACAGAGCCGGTATTATGTGGGTGGTGGGTGATTGTCAGCATTGCAGTGACACTGATGTGGTGGTGGTGGTGTGTTAGTGTGTATTGTGCTAGTATGAGTGGATCAGACACGGCAGTGTTGCTGGAGTGTTGAAACATTGTGTCCACTCATTGTTCTCCTACATAGTTGGCCCACCTTATAGATGTAAAGTCACAGACAGAAGCTCACTCTATTTCTGCATAGTTTGTGTTGGTCATCTTCTAGTCCTTCATCAGAACTCACAGGACGCTGCCCATCGTTTTAAGGAGCAAGGGAACAGTCTATTCTTAATGTCAATCCTTTGGAAGGATCTGAGCTTCTTTGACAAGGACCATCTTGTGATGGCTGATGGTGATGTTCAAAGGTCCTGTGGCTTCCATACATCAACTGGTCACAGCTGTTTTGGACGCATGGTGTGGGTATTAATGTTATGGCTATTTGTATAGTGCTAAATGGCATGTTTTCTCTACAAGTGGCGGGAAATTCCACAGCATAATCTCAACACACTGCAGATTCATACTGGATTTAAACCACTCTAGTTTTTAATGTCAGACTGTAACAAACACACACAGCAGATTCATACTGGATTTAAACAACCCTACAGTTATTCATGTCAGACTGTTACAACTACACACTGCAGATTCATACTGCATTTAAGCCACTCTAGTGTCAGACTGTAACACATACACAATCTATATTCATACTGGATTCAAACCTCTCTAGTTTTTAAAGTCAGACTGTAACAGCTACACACCACAGGTTCATACTGGATTTAAACCACTCTACAGTTATTGATTTCAGACTGTAAACACTATACCTAGCAGATTCCTACTGGATTTTAAACCACTCTAGTTATTGATGTCAGATTGTATCAGCTACACACTGCAGATTCATGCTGGATTTATACAACTCTACACTTATTCATATCTGACTGTAATGACTGCACACTGCGTATTCATCCTGGGTTTAAACCACTTTAGTTATTAATGTCAGACTGTAACATCTACACACACTGCAGATTCATACTGGATTTAAACCACTGGTTATTAATGTCAGACTGTAAGAACTACACACACTGCAGATTCATATTGGATTTAAACCACTGGTTATTAATGTCAGACTGTAACAACTACACACACTGCAGATTAATACTGGATTTAAACCACTGGTTATTAATGTCAGACTGTAACAACTACACACACTGCAGATTCATACTGGATTTAAACCACTGGTTATTAATGTCAGACTGTAACAACTACACACAGTGCAGATTCATACCAGTTTTAAACTACTCTACAGTTAGTAATGTCAGACTGTAACAACTACACACACTGCAGATTCATACTGGATTTAAACCACTCTGGTTATTAATGTCAGACTGTAACAACTCAACACTGCAGATTCATACTGGATTTAACCCATACATTTCATTTATGAGACAACTTTGGATTTGCTAGATAACCTGTATGCTCTCTGTCCGTCTTCTGATAGAAATAAAGGTGACAAAGAGCATCTGACACAGAGCGTTGTTATCCAAGCCCACTCACCCACACGCTCACATTATCATCGCCCACTGAAGTCCCGAACAAAGCAAGAGCTCAAGAAAAGAGCCGTAATTATGACTCATTTGGGTTCTTTTTTCTCTCTGTATTCATGAGCAGTGTACTGTTAGATCCAGTTCAGTTCTGCACTCAGACGTACAGCATAAAAGCATCGATTTAAACTACTCCCTGTGCCAGTACGTCTCCACCTCCTCTTTAATGAATCTCATATCTCATCAGCTCCCTTAAGACAGAAGGCACATGGGCTGAGCTGTAATGTAATAGCATAACTGCAGCTTTGCATAATGAGACCCAGTTAACAAGCAGACATGGAAGAGTAGAAGAGAGATTTTATTAAATAGTACAATATAAGCTTATTATTTTAAGGTCAAGAGCTGGTCAGGTAATGAATATAGCATATTTTTACAAATAAATTACACAACACTACAAAAGACAGGGTACTTTAAATACAGTAAATTACAGTAAACAACAACAACAACAACAAAAAAAATGTATTCCAAGCTATTCAACTCCAGGAATGAGTCATGCTACATCCATCACAAAGATCTGTGTGACTGCTGAAAACAAAACAAAAAAACACACATAACATTACAAGGAGATGTACATTTTTAATTTAGAAAGGTTCAAATTTTCTCGTTCATAAAACATGACAAAATCAAGCTGTTCCAGTACTGAACTGAGAAAAGCCTTTGTCGGAGAGCAGTATAAATATAGACACTTTTCACAAACACTAACTCTTCTTGCCTTTCACACTCACAGTGTGTATCAAGAAGGCTAATCAAGGCAGCCTGTGTTTATAGTGTTCAGAATACAAGGCAGTAGGTTCTTGGACCCACACACACACTGTAGTCCGCCTTTCTGTACTGAAGCAGGAGGGTCCAGTTCTGGTCCTGGAGGACTGATTTCCAGCACTGTTTGGTGATTCACCTGCGCACCTAAAATTGATTACAATGTTCGTTTTTTGTTCCATCTGTCTCCCCCAGCAGTTGTTTTTGCTTTCAGATCAGGGTCTGGGGGTGGGGGGAGCTGTGGTACTGTCTCCAAAGCTTTTTCAACATCACTGACAGTACCTACATTTCCATCCAGTGGATTAAAAAAAATGCTGACTACTTCAAAAGCACGTTAGCTCCATATTTGGAAATGGATAAAAATGATACAAAAATAAATAATGCAATAAAAATAAACTAAACATAATGTCCTTATCAGCAGGTTATCAGGGCAGCTGAAAGCACAGAAATCGCAACATAATATTAGAAAAAAAAACGCAAAGATTTTTTTTGGCTATGGAAAACTGATTTCTCTGCCATGGTTTAACTGCATGCTGCTGTGAAAAGAAGTCCTTATTATTACAGCCAGTATCATACCTACAACCAATGCAAGTGAAGCAACTTTGGTCTGTGTTGTGGCCAAGCCCAATAAAAAGTCTTAGACTCCTTATATCCCTGCTTTAATACACCTATGACTTTGAAGGTACACTGCGAAACCCAAATCTTAGCAAGTGAAATTCTTATTTTAAGTAATTTAGGATTCTGATTCTAATTCTAGTCTGAATGTAAGTCATACATTAGGGATTTTCACTTGATACAAGAATCAGGCTATTCTTATATTGTTTTACTTCAAATATTTTGAGATGGGTTCAGAAACTTTGCTTAAACACAGTTTATTCATCATGACATTAAACTGCAAAAAAATCCATGTACAAACACTAGGGGGAAAAAATGTCAAAATGAAATGTAAACAATGCTTATATCAAGCAAATTGTACTTGATTTACTAAAGATTTATTAAAATAAGCAACATCTAGGTCTTTGCTTTACATCTAAATGTCTTAAAACTAGTAAAAAAAAAAGAAAAAAGATGTAAATTAAGCATAAATTAAACATGATTTAAGCCTGAAAACTAATCACTCATTCACACACCAAGATAATTTAGAGTAGACACTTCACCTGAGATCCATGTTTTTGGAATGTGGGAGGAAACCGGAGTACACAGTTCTTGGGAGAACATGGAACCCAAGACACCAGTGCTGGGAGGTGAAAATGCTAACCACCAAGTCACTGTGCCATCCTAAAATAAGTCTGTTACTCTCATCCATGTGCCTTGGTAAGATTACTGTTAGTAATCCTGGACTCAAAAGAATGCCATCTCTCAGTCTCTATGTTTTTATTGTGCATGGAAACTT
Organism: Acestrorhynchus altus; assembly: GCA_034509495.1. Classification (NCBI taxonomy): domain Eukaryota; kingdom Metazoa; phylum Chordata; class Actinopteri; order Characiformes; family Acestrorhynchidae; genus Acestrorhynchus; species Acestrorhynchus altus. The sequence continues at coordinate 33,523,825 of CM067503.1, read as the reverse complement.
AATTTTTCAGAATAAAATCATGGTTAAAATGCTAAATTCACCAATTTCCGTACTAGTTCTAAGGCATTTAAGTGTAAAGGAAAGACCCAAATATGTATTTTTACACTGATCTTTTGCAATACAGTTTTCATATAGAAGACCCATCAGATAATACTTATCCTGACTGCAGCCCAACTAACTTCTGCCTTTTACTCAGACCTGTTTGATCACAGAAATCCCGTACTGCTGGATCCTCCAGGTCCAGAACTGATGACTCCTGATCAATCTACAGTGTAGGGATGGCAGCTTTCTGGATGCCCATGACTGTATCATAGAAGCAGTCTTCATTTGTGACAGAGTTCAGGTTCTGTACACTGCAGTCTCTAGATAGCAGGGAGTTGAGGTTCACTGCAGAGTTGTCCTCCAGCAGGGTCAAATGACTGGCCTGCAGGCTGTTGGAGTTACTTTGGCTGGCCTCCTGCGAATCCATGAAGCTCAGTCTCTGGAGCTGGGCCTCCAGTGAGCTGGTCAGGGAGCACAGACGGGCCCTCTTGCTCAGAGAAGCGCTGTCAGTTCTGGGAGCACATGCAGGCTCTGAGTGTGTGTCACCACCAAGCAGTGTGCCCTGGTCTGTGTCTAGTGGACTGCGTTTAAGTCCATCTGACGGCGGCTGCAGCCTTTGGAGCCAGGAGCTGGTTCTAACTGCTGCCGGGTGGCTCCTCCTGGGAAACGTTAGGCTGTTACTGGATCCCCGGTCAGCTGGAACATTCCTTTTGGCATTTTCTCTCAGGATGGAACGGATGGCCTTCACAGTATTGGCCTTGTTCTCCAAACCACTGTTTAAAAGATTTAAGAGAAACAATTTAGCTCTATGAAAGTAAAAGTGTATTGTGAGACAGTTCTTCACAAATTAAAAAAATTGTCTTTATACGGCCCTATTTAGCTAAAATTACATTTTACAGTTCTATTTCACTTGTTGTTGCTGTATTTGCAGCCAAAGTGAAGGTTATAAGACTCTTGTATGAGACATACAAGACAAAAATATTTAATATAAATATAATAATGTGATTATAAAGTTGGGGTGAAGGGGTTGAGACAGATGTGCAGAGTGCTTTTACATGGGTGTTTGCAACATTGTTAGGACAGGCAGGGGTCAGGAAACAACACAATGCAGGCAAATCCATACTCCATACTCAAATTATAAAACCAAGAGGCGTGTCTCAGGTGAGGGGAGGGGCTTAGTCCAGGAGCACATGGCCTGTGCATACGTTATCCCACATGGGGCCAGCAGAGGGGGCCATGACAATTACACAGTGAACAACCTTAACATTATGACCACTCCCTTGTTACCTTGGATCAGGCACAGCAGTTTAAATAATATCCTGCCAACAGCACTGTGGGCAGCATACTGTGAGCACGGATGAAGGACTAGAGGATGAGGATGGGGGCGGGGGCGGGGCAGTGTTAAAACACACCAGCAGCACTGCTGTGTCTGATCCACCCATACCAGCGCAACACACACTAATACACCACCACCGTGTCAGTGTCACGGCAGTACAGAGAATGACCCACCACCCAGGTAATACCTGCTCTGGTGGTCCTGTGGGGTCCTGTCCAATGAAGAACAGTGTGAAAGGAAGATACCAAAGTATGCAGAGAAGCACATGGACTGCAGTTTGCAATTCTAGAACTACAAAGTGCTCCAGTATGGTCAGTGGAGCTGATAAAAAGGACAGTGAATGTTGAAACAAGGAGGTGATCATAATATTATGGTTGATTGGTTTATATTGCAGAATTTCTGCTGAAATACTTGATTAACAATTTAGCAAAAAACAAAAATGTGCCCCATACTCCCCTACATACTTTACTGAATACCGTTGTAATTGATAATTGATTCTAATGTTCTAAAACTGATGCAGTGGATTCACTACCTCTATTTTTGCACGTTATAAAAGCAGTAACTTTACTAAGGTTTACTAAGGCATTCCTTTTTGCAATGAAACCCAGCCCTCTTACCTGCTGCAGAGCTGGAAGACAGTTTCTGGTCTTCCTTCTACTTCTGACTTGGTGTGAATTAATTCCCAAAGACAGGGGTCCTCCGATCCTGTGAGAGTGAGGAAAACAGGGTTGGAGAGGCCTTAGCATTTAGACAGGCCCTGCACTGCAGCTGCTGCCGTGTTCCAGCAAGTTAAGCCAAATGAACTGATAATCTTTACAGACACCTGGTCTTGTACTAGTGAAGAGAGACGTGTTTAAACACCCACCTGCTGAGTTTCCAGGACGGACCTGCACAGATGAAGCAGGAATGAGCCAGCGGAATTTAAAAGGGTCCATATCACCAGAGCGGGAGCTAGTCTGCTTAAGCAGGCATGAAGAAACAAATGAGAACAAAATACATTAGAAGAAATTAACTTAAAGGTGTAGTTCAATCGAAAAATGCTTTAACTTTCGTTACAACTTAAAAGACAACATTTATGACAATGTTGTAAAAAAATAAGTTTATATCAGGTTTCAAATGAAAATTATGTTCTATTTCAATCTTGCAGAAACCTATTTTCTGCTCCCCCATTTGCACTCTCAGGTACACATTATGGAGGGGCAAAAGACTTTCGAATTTCAATAAGTTTAACTATAGAACAAAGATGGAAGAAGGATTTCATGGGGTGTATTTTTCACTTCATATATTGTATTTCAGCTTCATTTCTTTTTAATGCGCACTACGTCATTCTCATGCTAGAGCTCTGACATATGCCACCTCCCTGGTGTGAGTGTGAGAACATGAGAGAGTGCAGAGGGGAGCAAAGTAGAGGAGGAGCTAAGAGCAGAGGGTGGAGCAGAGCGAGGGAGTGGGAAAAATGGTTTTCTGCAAGATTGAAACAGAACATGAAAGAACTTGAAACTCCATATAAATTATATCGTCTCCATATTGCACTCTATTTTTTTGACTTTGATAATAATAATAATAATTAATATAAATAAAAAATCATCTTGACAGATTTGATTATGTTTGAGGTAAGAGGGGAGTTCAATTTTTAATGAAAGTATCTTTTTAACACTGCAGAGTATTTACTAAAGGCTTGCACACTCACCATCCTCTTCTTCAGCTTGCTGCTCTCACGATACACCAGAATTACTGCTCTCTTAAAGACTGTGGTAAATAAAAACATGCTGTTATTATGACAGTTTCATAATATTTATTAATGATCATTTTAGCAGCAGTCAACACAGCTGTTTTTCAGTCTCACTGAGTCATACTCACTAAAGAGTGTGAGCTGGGGGTCTTTCCTCATGCGACCCAGTGAGGGCATGGTGTTCAGCCATAGTGCAGAGCTATGAATGATGAACTCTCCCATTGAGATCTCAGTCACCTGAGAGACACATTAAGTTCACATGAACATTTCCACTCATTAAAAATATGTTTATAAAACTCATTAATTCATAACATAATTGCAGAAGCCTTCCTTGTTTCTACATTCACTGTCCATTTTATCAGCCTCTCTCTTCGTACTGGAGCACTTTGTAGTTCGGACTGTAGTCCTTCTGTTTCTCTACATACTTTGGTAACCTCCTTTCACCCTGATCTTCAATGGTCAGGACCCCACAGGGCCACCACAGAGCAGGTATCATGTGGGTGGGTCATTCTCAGCACTGCAGTGACACTGATGTGGTGCTGGTGTGTTATTGTGTGTTACACTGGATCAGACCCAGCAGTACTGCTAGAGTGTCCACTCACTGTCCAGTCTATTAGACACTCCTATCTAGTTGCTCCACCTTGTAGATATAAAGTATGAGCCCATCTGTTTCTGCAGTGTTGGTCATCTTCTGGTCCTTTATCAAAACAGATTCTGTACTGGACTTTGTACACTGTTTGTACTACTGTTCTGTTTATTTCCTTGTTCCTTTCAATGAACAGTAATCCCAAATCTGATTATGCTTTACACACCTCTCTCTCTGTACTGCTCTGCTCTGCTACCAGCTGGTCAAACACAGTGCCGTAATCTTCATAGATCTTCTGCATCTCATTGATGTGACTGGCCACCTTCTCCATGGCTCTTAACGCCTCTGCAACAGTAAAGAAAAGTAAGCATGTTTGATGAATGCAGCATGTATGATGGAAAGTCAGGTTTCCTGCTACCTTTCCTGGCTTAAATGGTTTAGAAAGTGTAGTGTGGCACCTGTAAGATGACTGTGCTCCTCGCTGTCAGGGTCAGTCAGGGACACCAGCTCCTTCAGCAGTAGAGGGTATTTCAGCACTCTCTGCACAGGTTTGATGAGGTACGACTCAAGAGTGGACGAGTGCTGCTTGGTGGGGTTCCTCGCCTCCAGAAACTCTTTGAATGCTCGGTCTGTCTTTGCTGCAAATGTGATCAGAGGAAGAAAGATGTGGAACGAACAGCAAGAAGATCACTGAGGGCCTGAGTTACCCTATACGGACAAAAGTATTGGGACACCTGCTCATTCATTGTCTCTACTGTACAGGAACGTTTTTCTACTAGACTTTGGAGCATTGCTGTGAAGTTCTGATTGAATTCAGTGACAAGAACGTTGGTGAGGTCAGGATGATTGAGGAGCAACACATCATCCCAAAAACACAATCATTCTGGCGAATCAGGACTTAAATGAAGAAGCTAAGTGTCATTGTTACCTCGTTCTAAAACTTTCTGGACTTTGATATGGTTGGCGCAGAAGCCACTGTAGAGCTTGAAGTGGTCAGCATAATACAGGAAGGATCCACCCAGTGAGAAAAGCAATTTCTGGATTTAAAAATTGCAGAGAAAGAATTAGAAAGAACTAGAATTAGAAAATACAACAGGTGTTACATGAAAATAAGTGTATGTACAGTAAATAGGCAGAATTGAGTGAACTAATAAGTATTAAAATGAGCTGTTTTGAAGATGAAGACGATGAGCATCTTAAAGTAGATGATCATTCTCAAAAACTCACCCAGTGTGTGTGTGTGTGTGTGTGTGTGTGTGTGTGTGTGTGTGTGTGTGTCTGATATATTAGGATAGATATATAACAGGACTGTATTGGATGAATTATGTTTTCCATTGATATCTCAAACATGTTAAAGCCACTTATGCACTTGCCACTAAGAGGTCCAGGTCACCCTAGGGCTTGGCAATATATCGTAACTGTCAATATATATTTTGTTCATTATATAAAAAAATGCCCATATCATAATATCACATCAGTTATGCAGGTAACCATCTGTGTATGATTTAATTCCGAGTGTAAGTGGGTTGTTGTGTACAAAGGGTTTCCAGAGGGACGACACACTACAGAATAAAGTCTTGTTCAGATAATACAACAGAAACATCGTAATTAAAGGTTACTTTTTAAATACACTGTATACTGATATTTAAATGTTATAATTTGTTAAAGTTTTCATCATATCATATTGTATATCACCATCTCTCTTAAACATATCAAGATATTAGTTTTTCTGCAAAATCGCCCAACCTCCAACTAACAACAAACTCAGCCTATATATATATACACATACACATGCACCTAATGAAGTTTCATACACTGTCTTACCTTGAGCTGCTCTGGGGACTCCAGTGTCCTGAAGTCTGGAGAAGAGGTGGTTCTCTCCTCCAGGGTCTGCAGGAATATCCTCTGGAAGTCCAACATCTCTGGGAGACTGCCAAACAGAGACTCCATCTAGTGGAAGGAACAGAAAACTGATGCTTGAGCTGACAGCTCTCAATGTCTTGGTTTTAGTTATCTTAGTGAAAGTTCTCTTTAAAGCTCAATATGCCTCAGTAGGCCACTCACCTCCCCACGACTGAGGAACGTCTGTGTCTCTAAAGGCTTCAAATAGATCTCAAACAGAGAGCTCAGATCCTTTATAAAACACAAAGAGACCAGGTTGAAGAAACTGGACAGTAGTTACTGTGAAGTCAGTAATGTTTGGTTTTGTTACTGTTACCTGCAAAGGGTTTGTTGGGATTTATAATGTAATCTTTCAGAATATTTTTCTAGACATAGTAAAATTTGAATTGCACAAATTATGGACAGTTGTGGTAAGAATATGAAGTAAATAAAACAATGCTCAGCACTCTAAAGACAACAATGTTGTACTAGTGTACTTTCTGACCAATCTTGAAAATGTAAGTATCAAAAGTGGAGTGATAGGACGCCAGAACAGGGGTTGGCAACCCAAATTTTAAGAAGAGCAAATTTTTCTTATTTCAACCAAAATAAAACAATAAAATTTTATGTCCAAAAAGTTATTGTTGTCAGGTGTTGCTATTTGACCGGCAGTCGGCACAACAATCTACAGGGTAAAAGTTTGGAGAATTACCAGTTCTAAACTAAACTAAGTTCTAAAACTATTACCTTATTGGTGGACGTGACTAATTATGTTATAGTGATAGAAAAAGACTGAATTGTGAATTTAGCTAATCTTAAATAACTGCAATAAATATTTCAACAGTTGTGTTTAATCCAATAGGCATGTTATGTTCAGAGAGACCCTTACTACTGTAAGTATCAGTATCATAATTTGCTAAAACTCCTTTAATCCAAAAGTGGTTAAAACGTCTGCGATTATAATTGTAATTACATGTTATTGCCAACCAATCAAGAAAACATGCTCAAAAACAGACCCCCACTGCCACCTTTGGTGGGCAGTATACAGTTTATCACTGCTGTCTAATGAAAACCATATATTTTTCTCCACTGTATGAATTTGAGCATTGATCATAAATAACAAACCTATCATCATACCTTCACATATGACTTCTCTGTGTCCACCAGCTCCTGAATGACCTTGCGCAGTCTCTCTGTGACAGACATGTGGCGTGGGCTGCCTCTTGCAGGGGCGCTGTCGGTGGAGTAAGGGTTTCTGTAGCCATCCACAGTAAGGACTGAATCTTCAGGGAAAGGCTGGTACAATGTGCACACTGTCTCCACACTCTGCAGGAAAGAAAGAGAAACATCTACAAGGTCATTTACAGATCTATAATTTACTAATCTTTACTCGTATTTACAATGCTAAATTTTGGTATCATGTAGCTTTACCAAGTGGACTGAGAACAGTCCAGCAACCAGAAATATCCTTCTAACAGCATCCTGTGTGCACTGATGACGGTGTAGAGGATGACCATAACAAACTGAACAGAAACAGATGAGCTTCTGTCTATGACTTTACAATTACAAGGTGGTCAGTGTCACTGCAGTGCTGAGAATGACCCACCACCCACATAATACCTGCTCTGTGGTGGTCCTGTGGGGTGCTGACCATTGAGGAAAAGGGCGATAGGGGACTAACAAAGTATGCAGAGAAGCAGATGGACTACAATCTGTAAGTGCTCCTGTATGAAAGGGTTTTGGTGTATAAAATGCGGGATGAAATGGACAAAGAATATATGAGAGTGATCGTTAGCTGCGTGTTTCTGCCTGTGGGGTATAACAGCTCATTAAAAAGCTCATTCACACTTTCAGTCAAAAAGTTACAGTGTCATATAGAAAGTGACATTTCCAGTCTTTTGTTGTTTTACTCTTGATAGGTATGACATATAGCTCATGAAAACCAGAAATCCAAATTTGAATAGATTACTAATGACCGTATCAACTTTAAAAGAAAAAATGCTTGAAATATACCACTTTATGCAGTACAGGCCAAAAGTTTGGACACACCTTCTCATGTTCTGTATTTTCATGACTGTTTACATTGTAGATTCTCACTGAAGGCATCAAAACTATGAACGACACCCTTTGCTCTGATTACAGCTTTGCACACATTCTCTCAAAGAGCTTCAAGGTAGTCACCTGAAATGGATTTCCAACAGTTTTGAAGGAGTTCCCAGAGGTGGCTCATCGAGAGAGATCCAAGAGAGTGCAAAGCAGTAATCAGAGCAAAGTGTGGCTATTTTGAAGAAACTAGAATATAAAACACGTTTTCAGTTATTTCACCTTTTTTTGTTAAGTACAAAACTCCACACGTGTTCATTCATAGTTTTGATGCCTTCAGTGAGAATCTACAATGTAAATGGTCATGAAAATACAGAAAACGCATTGAATGAGAAGGTGTGTCCAAACGTTTGGTCTGTACTGTAAATATATTTATTTGAAATATGTCAGTTTTTTTACTTCTTGAGATGCTCAAACTGTCAAACATAATGCTTATTGTATTTCGCTGTGGAGGCTGGAAGCTGATTCTTGTTCTTATCAGTTTGTTGTATAGGTTACAGATAATATTTAAAAAACATTTTTCAGAACTCATAAACATCTGTGTACATCTGTATATATCTAAAAAAGGTATAGACTTGCCTCCACAAAAAAGCAAACTAATTCAAGCAATATACTGGATGGTACAGCTGTTTTTAGCCATGAGCTAAATAATTCAGACCCTACTACTGACTAAGGAGTGCAGCCTGGCACACAACAGACCACTGAATGAGAACAAGCTTCTGTTTTATCTCTGAAACACACACAGTTCACCTTCAGTGCAGCGCACAGACTACGCTGTCTTGAGTAGAATTCCAGCCATTTGTCATCATAATCTATCCTGCCAGAGAGTAATAAAGTGCTGACAAACTGATAAATTCCCCCAGGAGGCCATCATGCTGCGCTGTAGAACTGTTTTCAACACCATGTGAATAAAAAACCCAAAAAGGCACAAAAACAGAAAATATTCCACATTAAAATAAATGCCAGTCCATACAGCTTTGTTAGGATTACACTGACCAGGACCTTTTACTCACTTAAGAGAATGTGTATACGGTGTGTGTGTGTGTGTGTGTGTGTGTGTGTGTGTGTGTGTGTGTGTGTGTGTGTGTGTGTGTTGTTCTCTCTGCTATAAATCATTCTGTAGCACAATAATTATAGACCACTAACAATTATGTTCTTCTAAAGCATCATATTCACAAATCCAAAGGTCACATGGCCAAAAGCTTATTATAATACACATGGAATATAAACCCTGGGCAAACAAATGCACCCTGTTATAAGGAAAAGCCAGACATACATTCATATCTTCACAGGATAAAACAGTTTCAATAGTGATGCACTGAATGTATGTGTTTCAAATGATTATAGCTTTTACACGTGGATTAAAGAGATCACTGTGGGTGTAATGACTCAAGTCAGAATTTAACTGGATTTAATACAAATTTAAACATTTGAAATAAAAACTGTGCTTTACATTGCCCAAATCAAAATCCTACAATCAAATATTAGGGCTGCACGGTACTGGAAAATCTGACATTGCAATAGTTTTTTCTTCTGCGATAATGCAATTAGGGCTGCCCAATATATTGACTTTTTGCTGCTTATTAAAAAAAGGTCTTGTTCTCAATTTCTATGATATAATTACAAAAAGCAGATTTGATCTGCCCAATATAATTAATTTTACTCAATCTAGGACACACAGAGTGCATTATTAATACTGTGACATTTTCTGACTTCTGGTAAGATTTTCTGTATATTTAATATTGCAATATATATTGCAGAAGGAAAGACTATTGCAATGTCATTTATTTATCAATGTTGTGCAACCCATTGCATTCAGTCTGTCATTATCATATCATATTATATTAACACACGTTTCCTAATGTCTGTTAATTTGCTGTCAGTAATTAATTCCTTTGGAGCTATAAGGTTCTATCTGCATTCGAAGAATTTTTTCAGATATAGGCCAATAGACCAATCAAAGCAGTCAGAAATCTGACAGTGCCAAACATACTGTAAGAGCTGTGGAAGTTCTCTTGGCCTGCTTCACATTCCACCTGACCTTCTGACACTCAGAGTAATGCAGGCTTCACCAGGCATGCTTTCATCACTCTCCTCCTACATCACACAATCTGTTGCCTGACCCGTCCCACACACCCCTGCCCTCCACTCCCCCACTCACCTTTATGCACTGCTCAGCCTTATCACTTGTCTCCTCCAAAAGCGGCACCACCAAATCTACTGGAACCTCTAGCAACTGAGACACATCTAAGAAAAGGGGAAAAATGACAGAAACAGTTATTCTCAAACTGCAGGCTTAATAACGAGAAATTCATTATAACGGCTATTATTTTGCAAATAAGCAACTTACTTGTGGTAGCTGGATACATTTTATCAAGGGAATGACCACAGTTTAATTTCTGACAAATTCTGCAATTTTACATGAATCTTCATGTGTGTAGTTTTAATAGTCTGACAGTAAAAATTTGGGGAGTGATTTTAATCCAGTATGAAACAACATTGTATGTAGTTTTACAGTCTGGCAGTAATAATTGGGTGAATGATTTTAATCCAGTATGAATCTCAATGTCTGTCATTTTAACAGTCTGATGGTACACATTGAGTGATTTTAATCCAGTATGAATCTTAGAATGAGCAGTTTAACAGTCTGACATGAGTAAAAGTGGAGTGATTTTAATCCAGTATGAATATACAGTATGTAGCTTTTACGGTCTGATGGTCAAAATTATGGGGTTTACAGCTTTACAGTCTCACAGTAATAAATATGACAATAACTGGCTGAAACTGAAGCTTTGCCCAGAAAGCAATGAATGTTTGTGCCACATTTGGGCCTTTAGTGACAAAAGTCTGCTATCTGGGTCTCAGAACAGTAGTCTTGTTCCAGGTCATCTCATGTTAAGAGAAATGACAATATCTGATAAAAGACATGGCTGTGCAGTGCAGTGTTATTGTTATTGTAACTGTGTGCTTCATAAAGTTATGTCACTATGAGAGTGTGGCCTGGCTCTCAGACTTTACAGAGTTAATTTGATCAAGTGAGGCTGAGGGAAGCTGTGACAGGGCTAGCTGTTAAAGATGGTTTTATTCTGGTTAAGCCTCGAGGGAGGCAGCTAGACAGTAAGTGCACTTGACTGGTGTAAACCAGCATTGATCTGATTTCACTAACGGTCTTGCTGAGGCGATTCATTCAGCCTGCTCTCTCTCTCTCTCCACACAACCTGGCATATCGCCAGGGGAGAACCCTGCAAGACTCTGGGTAAAGCGCATAGTACAGTTCTCTTAGCTGCCACTTTAAATAAGACAAATTCAGGGTGGATACAAAAACCCCAATGTTTAAATAACACTTACAGTCTTCTTTATGCTCAGATGGATATAGACAACAGCTCTTTGACAAGAGGTCTGAGAAAAATGATCAAAAGGAGAATGGGATTTACTTGTGTTTGAGTGACAGGAGAATTCTATTTTGCCAGGGTTCTGTTCTCTCGATACTTCCACCATATTTATATCTACAATGTATTGTTTTAGTAATTTCCTAGTTTGTCCTCAGGTATTGCAGCCTATAGAACGATCCACTGTTGGGTTTAAAGTACAATTAAAAACCTCCTCCAATTATATAAAAGCCTTGTAGATCGGACACAGAAAGGATGGGATCTTGGTCCATATGTATACTGGCTAGGTTTCATGTGAGAGAGAGGATATTACATACCTTCCATTTGAGTCTTGGATTGTTTTCAAAGTATCCGTATCATTCTATGAATAAGTGTTAACACAGCTCTTGTATTGTATACTACAACCTACGCATGTGTTCTGATGGACTCTCCTGATGAGAGTGCATAATTTGAGTGTGGTGTAAACTCTGTAGTCTCACCTGAAGAGCCCAGCTGTGGATGGCTATGACTGTTTGGTGGAGGAGGGCAGTAGGGGTCAGTGGGGTTACACTCCGGCCACACACTGCTCTGATCGTCAGATGCAGATTCCTCTCGTCGCAGGACCAGCTGCAGGGTGTTCTGGCTGAAGAAGGTGTGTATGAGGCCCAGATCCAGAGTGGATACACTCACACTGTTTACAGCCAAGATTTCATCTCCAGCCCTCAGCCCTGTACGTCAAACACAACCACAGTACTCACGTCTTAAGAAAGCCATAAATGGGCTAAATTAAAACATTTGTTATTTCATTAGTTTAATTCCTCATGCTTTAAGACGACATAGGGAAAAAAAGAATAATGGAATAAAGGAATAATAGAATAAATTATGATTACAAGTATATATACTGTAGATCTGCTTTAATTAAAGAAATTGTGAAAATAAATACAAATGCCTGCATTAGAAGCTTCTGTGTGTACTATAGCGTACTTTAGTGTTTAATTAGTGTAAAATTACAGTTTATAGGCAGGTTCAACTGAATGTTCTGTCTGAGATCATAATTATCAAAAACATGATTTTTTGTTTTATTGTTGAAGCAGAGTTTTATATCTTAAGATACGTTTGTGAAACTGGCCCCAGATACTGCATTCACCCACAATCAAACTCACACCCAGTTCATCAGATCAGTGTAATCTGGTGCATACCATCACATTATTTATCATCCATTCAAAGAATGTAAACTTAGTTCAGATCAGATTACAGTGATGGATTACCCTCAGTGAACGCCAGGCCTTCAGCATGCACCTCGCTAACATAGATGTGACTCCGCCTTGAGCCGTCCACATGCCCCGTTACCGCGAACCCTGCAGATATACATCAGATAAGCCAGCGATAAGGACAAGACAGAGTGAGATTTACTAATCATACTTCATGAAGGACGTTTAAATGCAGGGTTTAAACACAGTATGTTTTCACTGGTGCTATGCTTGATTTTACTGAGCAGCTAATCCTACAATAGTTTCAGTTATTTAGCCTTTTTTTAACCTTGAATGAGATCCAAAACCCGAAAAGAGACCAAACAGAGCCTCCACTATTGGAATGGGGAATCATCTTTAACCAGTGGCATGCACTGCTTCTGACTCGTAGCTCACTGAAATAATCAAATAAATCTTCTTCTTTCGGCTGCTCCCTTTAGGGGTCATCACAGCGGATCATCTGCCTCCATCTTGCCCTAACCACTGCCTCCTCTACTGTCTACACCAACCATCTCCATGTCCACCTTCACTACATCCATAATCCTTCTGAGGTCTTCCTCTTCTCCTTCTGCCCGGCAGCTCCATCTCCAACATTCTTGGTCCAATATATCCACTATTCCTCCTCAACACATGTCCAAACCAAATAATCAAATAAATGTGTGTTTTCAAAGGGACGAGAGGAGATATTTCTGAGGAATTTGATGTTTGTTTCTGTGGGAAACCATCTTCCAATTTTAGCATCTTTTGTTGATTAGCTAAAGTTAGAAATGCTGATAAAATTCAGTGTACCTGAAAATGACAGTAATAACTAAACTAAGGTTAGACACAATGTATATACACTCTAACTCACCAAAATCAGTGGCTGTGTCCAGACGTGACATGCTTATGGTGAACACATTAAGAGGGCAAACTTCAAGTTCATCATACACCTGAAATACAAGCACAAACAATGTGACATTGAGTTAATCCATCCACTCATCCATCTATGCCTCCATCCCTCCATCCATACATCCATCCATTTTGTTATCGGCTTCAAGTCAAGAATCTCATCTGGATAAACTGAATTGTGTTTGAAGTTTTACAAGCCGATACGTAAACACTTGCCGCTACTGTTAACTGTACAATCCACTAGAGCTGAGTTCTTACCAGTTCTTTCAGGAGGTCAGTGGGAGTTGGTGTGCTGAACTCCATCTCCAGACCCAAACGCCTCTTCACACACACACAGTGCAGCACTGGGTCCAACTGCTTTACCTGCACACAGAAAGAGGGCCCAGGATTAGGCGGTACTAGGGATGCAAATTGACATTGCATTATTTTGTTGTTCAGTGATATATATTGTGATACTAAAAGAGGTATTTTCTCCAGATTTAAACCCTATCATTTATTTAATTCTTAAAGGCCATAAAAAAATGAAAGAAAAATGAGAAGACATTTGTAAAATGGAATTTAGGGGAAAATAAAATGAATTTCATCATTTTCATTAGAAGCCACAATGTGTCAATGATCCAATATACGATACTAATAAAGCACTGTGTTATTCCCATATTGGAGTAATACAAATGATATTGAGCAGACAGAAACTGCCTCCATCTATAAACATGTACAACACTGAATACAGTAGTCTTAGAAGTAGCCATTCTGAAGACTAGATAATGTCCATGTTTTTAGTAATTGAGAGTCATACAGTGTAAGAAAACACATAAATAAGTATATTAGAAATTACTGCAATTGTGCTTTTTCAATAATTTGAAAGTTTTGTCTGTATGATTCTAAGCTATTTCCATTCCCATGACTTATCAGCTACATGAGTGTTGTAGCTTCAATGTAAAAATAAGAACCAAACTTTAGACACCAAACATGTCCACACTGATCGACTACATGTGGGGTGTGGAGGGTTTTTTGGTGGAACTGTTGCATTAAATCAAAGTGCTTCAAACAGAATATATGATTAATCACTGAAGAATCTGAGGCAATTAATGCTGCAGTATGGATAGCTTTAAGCAACTTTGGTCTCTCATTTCCTCTGCTTTTATTACATTCATAGGAACCACAGGAGAGCAGGCACAGACAAAAGTGCTGAGTCAAGCAGTAGAAGGTCCTTTAGAAGTTTCCTGGAGGCTGTAAATTGTGTTAGAGGCAGGAGATACCTTGCAAGCCATGCAGAGGAGGTCTGACACTAGGAAATCCTGCTTCACAGGAACACTCAGAGCATGGCCGTCTGGCATGGACACCAACACTGAGGTTTCTACTGGGCAGTCCCAGAAATGGCCTTCAGGAGGAGCTGCAGAATGCAGTTTGGCCAAACCATCCAGTCTCTGCTGGAAATGAAATATGACACACAAGGACAAATGACTTAATTCATCTGATATGTATTGCTAATTATATGGTGCATATTTCAAATAATTTATTAAATACTGTCCCTCAAAGTAATATCGAGTATTTTCAATATTAGCAGGCTGACAAATATCCTATGAATAGATAATAATAACATCTAAATCCACCTTTAGTTGTGTACACCATGTAATCGCTCTCCATACAACCTGACATGTTGCCAATGGAGACCCCTGCATGACTCTGGGTAAAGTGAATTGTACAGTTCTCTTGGCTGCTACTTTTCCACAAATTCAGCATGGATACAAAAACCTCAATGTTTAAATAACACTTACAGTTTTCTTTATGCTCAGCTGGATATAGACAATATCTAGAATCGCCAAAATTGCAACTTAACAGGAGAAGCCAAAAATGCTCTTAACTTTGAATGCCATTTATGTAAATTAGAAGCTTTTTTTAGTGCATTTCTATTGGTCTATTCATCTAGAACTATTTATACAGTGTACAGAGCAGCAACAGGGCTCAGACCATGAAGAAAACTGGAAATACATGGTTGTCACTGGTACAGCAGTGATATACATCATCAATCAATGTAAATTAATTTCTTAATTAATATATAATTAATTTCTTATTAATTTATTAATTAATATATAAATCTAACCGTTACAATACAGTCTTGTAGAAACATGTTGTCAGTCTCCATCCTGTAGTTTGTGTAGATTTAGAATCATTTTTATTCCAATTTATCCATCCCAATTTTGGAAGTGCTAATTACCGTATTTTCCAGACTATAAGCCGCAACTTTTTTCCACGCTTTAAACCATGTGGCTTATAATGAAGTGCAGCTTTTTCTTCTTATATATCTTATTTTCCAATTTTGTTTTGTTTTCAAACTTTGCGGGTGCGGTTTATATTCCAGTGCGGTTTATAGTCTGGAAAATACGGTACTTAATCCAATTAGGGTTCTTCTCTTATCACATATGATGCTCTCAACACTAGGAGGGTGAAGGAAAGCACATGCCTCCTCTGATATATGTGAAGTTGGTCACTGCCTCTTTTCAAATTGACACCATTGGAACATTGCTGGATAGCCAATGCACTCAGAGGAAAGCGTTATTAGACTGCTGAGCCACTCTAAGCCCCCTGTAGTAGTTTTAAAGCAGAAAGCTTAATTTAACATATTGGCAAAAATATATATAAATAGAATTAATAATAATAAATAAATAGAAATTGTAGCTAAAATGTTTTGTTCACTCATTTCAATTCATACTGTATATAAATAGGAAAAGTGATTATAAGCTTTATAAAATGGGGGATATGGCAAGATTTTGATTAACATGTCCAGAAATATCTTCAAATTCTGTTGTGCAGATGCAACAAGTCATGCTAATATCGCTGACTCCCCAGGGCAACACCTCTGACTGAGGTCAGAGTTCATCTGACAATAGATGCAATGCAATGAATCGAAGCTCCTCCCCCCTTCACATGCCGTGGGCCTATTTACAAAGCGTAGTGTCAACAGAGCAGAAGGCTGTTGGGACAGCTGTGCAAGCCCAGTCTCCAGAGAACAGTGACCCCACCCCTCCCACTCCCAGATACCCACTCCCCTTCCCTCCTTCAGGGGATTAGAAGGGGTGAGAACATGCCTGTCCAACAATACTGCTGGCACCTGGACCCAGCACAGCATGGGGCATCAAATAAAGACACTGGGAAAACTTGGCACCATTTGGCAGAGAAAGTTTCCTGGTGGGGCACCTGCTGGGCCAGACAGGAGAAAGTGGACACCTCACTATTCCCTAGTGGTGCTGGTACCAGTGTCTATATAGTTATGTGCCTCAGAGCAATAAGAACTCACTGACAGCATGCAGCCATGTGAGCTTGGCCAGGGTGGTGATGATAACAGAATTACAGTGGTGTTCCAGACCATGTGTAGTGTTTAAACATATTCTAATATCTGTAGAGGTGTGTTTGCACTGTTGGACTTTTTTCAGTTCAATGATTGTGAGAAAAGGAAAGACCATCCCCCATCACACACTAGTTAGCTGATAGAACTGGTTGTTAGGGTTCTCCTCCAAGTGTGTTGAGTTCAATAACATTGCATTAGCAGCAGTTCAAAAAGATGTGGTGGTGCATAATTCAGTAGTAGGAGCATATCCAGATGGTGGGTGGGAAGTGGATTAATTCATATTAATTAATGAACAAAATAGGGAAAAGCATGTAGAAAGTAGGGGTGGGCAATATGACAATGTTATATTGTGATATTGTATAGTATAGTGCAGCTCATTTTGAATAAAAAACAACTTTTTTTATTTTCTTGTTCTGCAATATATATACTGCAATTTTAAAAGATATCTATTATATCAGCTCCACTGACCATACAGAAGCACTTTGTTGTTCTATAATTACAGACTGTGGTCCATCTGTTTCTCTGCATACTGTGTTATCCTTCTTTTACCCTGGTATTATACTCAGCACTGCAGTGACACTGACATGGTGAGTGTGTGGTGGTTGGTATGAATGGATCAGACACAGCAGTGCTGCTAAACACTGTGTCCACTCACTGTCCATTCTATTAGACATTCCTACCGAGTTGCTCCACCTTGTAGGTGTAAAGTTAGAAAGGGAGGCTCATCTGTTGCTGCACAGTTTGTGTTGGTCATCTTCTAGTCCTTCATCAGTGCTCACAGAACGCTGCCAACAGGACACTGTTGGTGGACTATTCTCAGTCCAGCAGTTACACTGAGTGGTTTAAACACTCCAGCAGCACTGCTGTGTCTGATGCACTCATTCCAGCACAACACATACTAGCACGCCACCAACATGTCAATGTCATTGCAGTGCTGAGAATCCACCACCCAAATAATTAGCTGTTTATTTGTGTTGTTTGTCAACTACATAAATCCCTCAATACCTCCAAGTGTGATTGTGTTTGTGTGAAGTACCTCAGAGCTGCTTTGCATTGCTGGGTGGCAAAAAGTTCCAGGGGGCTGTCCCTCAAATATCTGCAACATGAGGAAGGCACACACACACACACACACACACACACACACACACACACACACACACACACACACACACACACACAGAAAGAAAACATATGTATGGAATACTTTGCCATGTCCAAAAAACGCACAACTTCTATCTTTGCCCTTAATTAGAACCCATACATCTGAGTCAGCAGCCAGTACTATTTCTTTTTAGATTGGAACAGAGACGGGTTCTGAGGTTTGGAAGGAAATAATCAAAGCTCCAGAGTGATGCTGTAGTACAGTTCAGTGTGGGCAACCTAATGCAGCAACCTTCATCAGCACAGCATGTCCTCCCTCACCCAGATGCCTGTGTCCTCGTCAGCCTGTCATCCTCCCTCCACGGCACCTCAAGAGACACACATTGACCACACTAGTTCTACACCTTCATTAACAGTTTGGGGACAGCTTGCTTTCCCTTTGAAATGTGCATTTCTCATAGTGCAAAATATTGTTTTGAGTACACTTATCTTCAGCCCAGTTCCATGTTCAAAAGTGTTAAGTATTATTATTTTTACGTTATTTGCAAGTATCTTTTGCTTTTTGCTATTTTTTCTTTGATGTATTTATAATGATTTCAAGTGTAAAAGGTAATTTATCCTTGTTTCCACTCAATGTCCAATGGTATCAACTCTGCTGACTATACAGCCTTGGTTAACTTACAATTTGGACAAAAGTAATTACAGACTGTAGTCCATCTGTTTCTCTGCATACTTTGTTAGCCTCCTTTCACCCTGTTCATCAATGGTCCAAGACCTGCAGACCACCACAGACCAGGTATTGGCCCCGGGTGGTGGTCATTTCCAGCACCACCATTGACACTGACATGGTGATGGCATGTAAGTGTGTGTTCCCCTGGTTTGAGCAGAGCTGCTGGAGTGTTTAAACCCCTCAATGCCACTGTTGGACTGAGAATAGTCCAGCAACCAGAAGCATTCAGCCAACAGCGTCCTGTGAGCGCTGATGAAGGACTAGAGGATGACTAGCACAAACAACATAAACAGATGAGCTTCTGTCTCTGACTTTATATCTACAGATTAGACAACTGGGTGAATTATTACTAGACTGCTGGTACGGGTGGATCAGACACAGCACTGCTGCTGCGGTATTTAAATACTGTGTACACTCACTGTCCAAAAACGAATGCTTAAGTTATGCTGAGTTGCTGTGGATCAGAACAAGCATATGAGATGAAGTAGTGCAGCATCTGGAGCAGTTCACTGCTTGATGGGGGTCACTGATGCTAACTCAACTCAACTAAGTCATCAAAGCCCTCTGGAAATAATCACGCAGACTCCCCTCAAATTCCCCACGGCCATGTCTGCTGCTGACCAGAGGTGGGCAGACTTCAGGCGACAGAAGGCCAGTTTTTCCAGCTGTGTGATATCCTAAGTGGACAGCGGTTTATAAACTGTTCTGTTTCTCTCTTACTCTCTCCGGCAGCAGTCTTTATGTGGCTTATGGTAACTGCCCTGTTGGAGGGTGTGTGTTGTCAAGGTCGTTTGGCTGAGATTAAGCTGCTCTGGGTCATTAGCAGACTAGAGGAGCTGAGCAATTGCCTTCAATCGCACGTGAGTCAGGCAGGAATCATATGTGCAGATTTAGGCTGCTGGATTTGGAGATTTGAGCTGAAGCAGACAAGCGCTCTTGTGTTTTTCAGGCTTGAGCTCCAGTGCAGAGAGCTGGTGGTGAAGTGGTGGGAGTTTGTAATACCCTGGGGTTGCTGGCACTTCCTGACCTGACCAGCTCAGGGTAGCAGCAGTGGTCGGTAAAGAGCAACAAGTGGACAAAACAGATGTCTCTGTATCAGTGTATTTACACACTGTTGTAGGAGTGAAATGATTGTGTGTAAAATTCATATTGTGGAAATAAAAACTAAGATGTAAAAATTATGTTTTCCCCTCACTGAACATATAGATTATTAAAGACATCTAGTGTCAGGCGTTTGGTTATTTAAGTTTGCTTGAACATCTATGACATCAAAATAGGGCCAAATATTTTGAGAACCTAAAAGCAGAATCCATAACTGAGAAATTACAATTTATAACTGCTTTGTATACAGAATAGTTCCGTATGTAATCATGTGCTTTGTATTTTACGTTCTAAATAAATCTGTAATAAGCTTTTTCTTTGTGATTTCTTTCAACTATTAGCCTCTCATTTGAAGTTTGATTCCAAAAAGTTTCTTACTTTTAAGTTTCAGCCCTGTTTTAATGGGAGCTTGGGATCTAGTCAATGATTGGCTGCTGAGGATAACCCCCAAACATTGTGTGTCCGTGCCTTGCAGTCACATGACTTTGATGGGACTGCTGCTATTTTGAGCACCTCGCTTTACAAAACAATGAGCCAGCAATGAACTTCACAGAACAGGAAAGATATATAGAAAACTGAACATCACTCATGTTCATAATGATATTTATTATTACCTGAGCTTCAGATTTCATATTTGTGCTTTGGCTTTCAGTCTTCAAGACTTATCCACAAACAGGCAGCAAATTATGAATGTAGTAAATGTAAAAGTCACCTGAATAAAACTCCAAAACTTCGAAAGAAAAAAAATTTCTAACAAAAATTGAGATTAGTGACGAATAGCAGAGAAAAGCATAATAGCCAGTAGAAAATGCTTTATGAACATAAAATGTCAACTGGACTGATTAAATATGGAAATATTCTGTTTACAAGCCTGTTGTTAAGACTCTCAGTTAGATAATGTAATTTCTTGGTTATGGATTCTGGTTTTTGGTTCTCCAAAATATTTGGCCCAATTATTTACACCATACCTTGAGCCCCATTCTTACATAGTTAAAGTAACACAAGCTTAAACCCCACTAATTATCACCAATGACACTCACTACCATCAGACTCACATACGGTATTACAGGTTGTTCAGTAATCTCTATTAAAATATATTGGACATCGATATGTTAGATGACAGTTCATCATACATTGTTAGAATCCACATAGAGGTTTTATTGAAGCAGGCACACGTATCAGACAATAAAACCTGACCATTGCAAAAATCCCAAAGCTGAACCGCTGCCAAACTCATGACCAATGGCTCAGCAATTAGCCAGATGAAAAGATTATTGGCAAAACAGAAAAAGGGCAGAGTTGTAGGTCACATATGAAAGAGTGTTAAAGCACAATCCAGAAACCTGTGTTTTTCCAACAGAATTTATCAGCCAGGCAGGCTGTTTCAAACAGGGAGCTTCAGGAAATGTACCACTGGGCCAGAATGACACCCACTCATAAAGATCTGTTTATTTAGGTAAAAAAGGAAAGTGAAGTATTTTCCACAGCCTGAAGCAGGTTGTTGGCTGAAGCAAATTAGTGATGCTACACTTTTAGGGAAACAGTGGGATGTAGGTTTACCATTTTAATACGTCAATAAAATTGCATATTTTTTATTAGATTTTTTCCAACAGGACCATTTTCTTATCTTTATTCTTTTGAATCTAACAGACCCTGCCTTCATGCTTTTAAGACATACATACATGTGCTTTTTTTCTAGACATACAGTAAGTGCTGTTTGCACTGTGTTTACTTACTGGTTCAATAGCAGTCCAAATGTATCACTTCAACACAGAGATGGACATTTCAGGTCCAGCAAGTCAAAATCTGCCCCAGGATGTTGTTCCGACTGTCTGAACAACTGCAGATTTTGACTTCGACTGAGAAAGGCTTGACTACTCTGCTCAACAAGAGTTGACTGAACTATAAGGTTATAAGCATCACAATCATAAATAATTAAGGTTGCCTATTTGGGACTGTTTGGATAAGTAAGATGACACATTGTTTCTATATTTAATTGCAAAAAAAAGTGAACATTTGTTTCTACAATATAAACCCTTTAAATGTTACTAGTCTTTTATTTTGATCCATGGCCTTAAAATGTGTGTGTGTGCAAGTGTGCGTTTTTCACTCTTAGCACCAGAGATCTACACTTTGCAGATAATTACATGCTCTTTTTCTAGGCTTCATAACTCAGGATCAATTAGCAACCTACAGACATGATACACATATCATGACAAACTGCTACTAGGATTACCATATGAATATCCCAAAGAGCTTTCAGTGCAAGTTCACATGCTCAACCTACACACAGACTCTGATGAGTGAGAGAGGTGTGGCTAGTGATGTCACTAGCCCAGATATTGGATTTCAGAGGAAAATGTGAAGGGAGGGGCTGTTTGCTTTCTTTCCTTTCTCACACAGTGTTCAAATTTCAAAATAAAAGTCCTGAGAGTGGATTATGTATGTATATGTACCGATACATACATAAGTAACATAAATAACAAAGGACATTTGATTTCTGTCTGAACTTATTATAAATATCCAAGTCAATCTAATCATTACAAATAACTCATCAGAATGCTTGCATTTCCAACAGGATTTCTGAGATGTAAGGTGTAATTAAATGTTTTATCAAAACATTGTCAAATTCATACAAATATTTAAATTCTCTTAATTTTTAAATAATTCTCAATTAACAATATCTGTTACATGTGTGACTGTCTAATAAAACTATTTATATTTTGGAATGAAAACATCCACAAAATTGGCCTAAATTCCTAAGGATTTAACCTACCTGGGACAGAGACTGTCTTTTTTCATGGTTTCGTCTGGTCAGGCTGTCCAGCCCTTTCTGAGAGGAGAAAATTCCCCGCTTGCTCCGAACACCCCGACATTGAGAACGAGAACGTCTTTTCAGGTGGCCTCATCCACGAGTGCACATCTTGAAACACACACACACACACACACACACACACACACACACACACACACACACACACACACACACTAAGTACACACACACACACACACAGGAGTGCAATTTTAACATACTTTTTAGAACATATTTAGAGACAGATTTAGAAAGAGATGAGATAAATTGTATTACAGCCCAATTACATTTCATGGGAACATCATCAGCTTGTTGTGTGCTGAGCACTGGGTCCCTCATAATTAGCCCTGTTGTTGTTTTTAAGGAAAGTCACTTTAGTTCAGTGAGTAAATGCTTGGTTACTGTTCACTCCCATGGAAGGAGCAGCCAAACTGACATATAATAGTTGCTAAAAATTTAAAAGTTTAGAATATATATATATATATATATATATATATATATATATATATATATATATATATATATATATATATATATGCACACTAACATATTCTGTTTTTCTGTATTTACCAGGGCGTGGAATGATGACACTGAGAATATTCCTAGACGGCTGAGTGCCATCTTGGATGGTCGACCAGCAGCAGCCAACAAGTTCTTTGGGTTGGGGGGCTCGCTGCCCTGCAGGCTGGCCAGGTAACAGCGCATGCGGAACAGCTCCATATTAAACTTCTCTAGGTTCTGCTCCCACTGCTGGATCTGCACACACACAAATTAAAAATCTTTTTTTTTGTGTAGTATATTTCCTCAAGAGAATGCACACATGAAAGTTCACTGGACACACACAGACACAAACCCCCCTATTTCCTAAAAATGACCTTGGGAGCCTCACCTGGCTTTCTACAGCCTTCCTGTTCTTTTGGTCACTAATGACGGTCAGCTGCAGCTCAGCCATCTTCTTCATCTTACTGTCCATGTCGATTTTCTGTAGGAGGGTTTTGCTCTGGCTCCTCAGCAGCCGCACCGTATCCTCTTTGCCCTGCCGTTTGGCCAGATGTGAGGCACTGGCTGAGTGGATAGCCGTCACCCAATTCTCCAGGTCCGTTTGATTAGCAGCCTGCCAGGGAAAGAATGTGCTTTTAAAATCACCAATAGTGTCAGGCTGTTGGTTCATGATTCTTATGCATTATATATGAAACAAATAGATACATAGCACTGAGTGATGCACAGAGTAACAGGTATGGTCCAAAATCACTCAAAACCTCTTTACAGTAAGTTTCATAAAAAGTTAAGAGCATTTTGCCCTCTCCTATAAATATTGAACTTTGAAGTACTTATGGATCAGACACAGCAGTGCTGCTGGAGTGTTTAAACCTCCCAGTTTGTTTGCTGGACTGAGAAAAGTCCACAAACCAGAAATATCCAGCTAACAGTGTCCTGTGGGCAGCATCCTGTGGGGAAGGACTAGGGGAGGAACAGCACACACTATGCAGAAACAGATGAGCTTCTGTCTCTACAAGGTGGAACAACACGTGTGTAACAGAGTGTGTAATAGAGTGGACAGTGAGTGGACACACTGTTTAAACACTCCAGCAGCATTGCTGTGTCTGAGCTACTTGTACCAGCACAACACAAAATTACATACTGCAGTGCTGAGAAGGACTCACCACCCACATAATACCTGTTCTGTGGTGGCCCTGTGAGTTCCTGACCATTGAAGATTAGGGTGAAATTAGGCTAACAAAGTATGCAGAGAAACAGATGGACTACAGTCTCTAATTCTAAAACTACAAAGTGCTCCAGTATGGTCAGTGCAGCTGATAAAATGGACAGTGAAAGTAGAAACAAGGAGATGGTCATAATGTTATGGCTGATTAGTTTATATCAGAGTTTTTTTTCCCTCTGTAATACTGACAGGGTTTTTGCAAGCAGCCACATGTAATAATCATTCTAGTAAGAACTGTAAATGGTACATTATAATGTTCTAAAGCTAACCCAAATTTTAAACTCAGAAAAAAGAAGGACATTATTTTGTTCTTTCAGTTTTAAAGCCTGGAATACAGCACTTATTTTATGAGAACTACAACGTTTGAGCACTGCATTTGTCCCATTGTGTTAGAACTGTTTTCCTCTGCTTTTCATATAAAGGCTCGACTTTTGTGTTCAGAAAATGGATAAGAAAATCACACACACACACACACACACACACACACACACACACACACACACACACACACACACACACACACACAAAGAACACAGCATTCAAGCAAGACTGCTGAAAACTCTTTGGAGACGGGCAAATGGAACTATGGTAAGGCAGACTGCCCTGTTTCTGTGGTGATGTTTAGAGGATAAACAGTGGTTTCTTTCTGCTAAATGTGACATACATGAATCAGCAGGACATCATAGAGTACAGAAAGAGCTGCTCTAACCATCCCAAATTCTGTCTTTCCAATGTGTGTCTCTAAGTATGTTCACTATATGTCCAAATAATTGTGGGCACTACTTCTAATGTAATAGTGATAATAATGTAAAGTGTAATAGATAAAAATGTACCTACTTAAGCCAGGTGTGAGATAGAGGGGTATAAAACCCCCAAGCATTGAGCTGTGGAGAAGTGTAACTGTGTGATACGCTGGGTTTGGGGGGGGGGGTCATCCAACATCCTGATTTCACTAACACGCTAGTGCTAAATACAATCAAATCCTCACAGCAATACTCCAAAATCTAGTAGAAAGCCTTTCCTGGACAGTACAGACAGTTATTCCAACAAAAGCAGTATAAACTCTATATATACCCTTGATTTACAAAGAAGCAACAAATGAGCAGATGTCCCAATACTATTGCCCATACATACCAATCATCCATAACATTGCGAGTTTCTATAGTCTCAGCAGTGCTTTTGGAGTGTTTAAACCCCTCAGTATCACTGCTGGACTGAGAAATGTCCATCAATTAGAAATATCCAGACAACAGTGTCCAGTGGCCAGTGCCCTGTGAGCACTGATGATAAAGACTAGAGGATGACCATCACAAACTGTGTAACAGCAGATGAGCTTCTGTCTTAGACTGTACATCAACAAGTAACTAGTTAGAAGTGTCTAATAGAGTGGACACAGTGTGGACACAGTGTTTAAACACTCCAGAAGCACAGATGGGTCTGATCCACTCATTCCAGCGCAACTCACACTAACACACCACCGTATTTGTGTCACTGCGGTGCTGAGAATCACCCACCAGCACCTGTATGGTAAGAGGAGCTGATAAAATGGAAAGTGAGGGTAGAATGTGGGTGGTCATAATGTTATGGCAGATAGGTGTAGTTTATGTACAAAGCAGAGAAGGCTATATGATTTAAAGCAGAAGGCTGATGTGAAGAACACTGAGCACAACAGGGCTTTCTTCTCCTCTCATGGAAAAACATGGCCAACACAACATGAGAGCAGACATCCCTCCAGCTGAGACACACAAAGCCAATTTTTCATTACAGCACAGAGTTTACCAAGACATCATTATGAAACTGGCAGTGAGAGAGCATATTATGTAGACCAACGTTGTCATTATGAGCTAGAGTAGCAACAAATAAAATACATTCTGAAGCACAAAGTGGTTTCCAAGTGTGATCCTGCTACAAGTTAGCAGACAATCATTCTGAATAATATAAGATATACAATCCTTCGTATTCTGTGGTGGGACTGGGAAAAAGCATGCTCTTTAACCAGGAGAAACAAGGGGCAGGGAGGGGAGGTAAAACCATGTTTTTAGGGGAAGAGTGGACAAGAATAATTAAAAAATCATGTTTTTTATATGACATTTGCTCTAGAGTTGTCACATACAGCTTATGTCTTACCAATTACCAGGGGGATATTAACTACATTATGACATTTCACACACTTTCCTCAGACCAAGGCACATGTCCAAGCAAGCAAGACTCTTTGAGATTACCCAACAATCCAACTGTCTTTGAAACAAGTATGTAATAATTTATGCCCCTATCATTAAACACATCTTGGCAGATAGAGTACTCATTAAGGTACTGCACTTGTGGTTAAAATCTAGAGGTTACAGGTTCCAAACCTGAAACATGTAGACATCTCCATACGCATTGCTCAAACAGAACACGTGCTCCTTCTTGGGGTGTTCTGGGACAGCCTGTACAATGCTGTCCTCGGCTTGCAGAGCATAACGTGGGCTGGCCTCCTGCTCTGGACATCCTTTACCATTGGCCTCACTTAGCAACAGAGTACAGCCTGTAGGGGTGGAAAAAAAAAAAAAGAATAACTGTACCAGTTATAATATAAAACCAGAATGAAAGTCTAAAGTAAGGACTGGAGGGTGGCCAGCACAAACTGTGCAGAAACAAATGCCCTTCTGTCTCTGATTTTAAATCTACAAACGTTTCACCACTCCAGCAGCACTGCTGTGTCTGATCCACTCATACCAGCACAACACACACTAACACACCACCGGTATGTCAGGGTCAGTGCAGTGGCCATAATGTGGGTTGATTGGTCTAAAGGCAAATGTTTGAACAAATAAAAGTTGACTTTGTTTGGTGCTGTGTGACGCAGTGCCTAATGGGTTGTACTGGGTTGAGTCTTACATACAGTTGTACTAAAATGTTTATTGACCACTTTTACTGCAACAAATAATTTGAAAAACTAAATTAAAATGTATGCAGTAAAAGGTGTTATTTTTTTTTCTTTTAGAAAAAAAACTGATTTAAATAAAATGTTAAGTATTTAACTTCCATACTACTTCAGCAATGAAGTATAGAGTTTCTACTTGCATTCCTGTTAATATGTCCATGCGGGGTCTGTATGGTTAGCTCAACTGGGCCAACCTTATCCATGAGTTGGTCCCACATATAGATAACTTAGAGGAGTTAACAGCCATCTAGTTTGTACACTGCAAACTGGGTCTAGATGACAAACATGTAGAGTACTTATATGTACTTAGAGAGTGCTCTGTCATGATGGGGCCCATTAGGAAGCCCAACTGAATCCCAGTACTTGCACAAACCCATTCAGAGCCCATGCCCTCCTGAGACCCACCTAGTCTACATTCCTCCTACGTTGTTGCATGTTGGCTGGGATGCCATGTGTAAATCTAATTCCCACAACATGCCTGAATATTACCCCAAATGATGGACTATATTTAGAATAAGAGGAGAGTCGTGTAAACTACGTGTGGACTATCCCATAAGAATGTAGTCGTACACTGGCTGATGTTGTATACCAGTGATCACCCCAACACACACCCTTTAGTTTTAAGTGTTTGCCTTTAAAACACCCACTTCAACTCAGGAAGGGCTTGTTAATGAGCTGATTAGTTGAGTCAGGTATGTTGAAGAAGAAAGGCACTAAAATAAGCAGGGCAGTACTACACTAGAACAAGGACTGTATTCAGCAGAGTCATTCTCACCTTTAAGTGTGACCCAATACTGCCTCCACTTTCGTCGAGTTACCAGCTCCAGTTTGCGCTCCTTATGCAGGTTGATAAGTGGTTTGAAGGCCAGACGACCGGCCCTGCGCACTACGCCCTGTTCCTTCTCAAATAGTAGCTCCATCTGCTCCAAAGAGCCAAGGGAGCCGCTGCTGCTCTCACCCTGCTCCCCATCACCTTCCCATGCCTGAAGAGCATCTGACAAGGCAGCACTGCAACCACCACCCGGCTCCAACTCCTGCTTGAAGTTCTCATAGATGTTCTGTCTCTGGCTCTGATGCATGCTGTAAAAAAGTGTTACCAGTTTAAAGTCAATACTGAGACATACGTAAGCTCCCTGGACAAAAATTGCGCTTACTAAGATTGTAGTAACTTCACACAACTGCAGGTGACGTTGCATGGTAATCATCAGGATATCAGTACCCGTATGAGCGTGTGCTTTGATAAACTAAAATTCAGGTATTAGACATGGGCTGCACTATACCACCTCTTCTCAATTTATAAATCCTGTAGCACACCCCGCAGTTATTTATAGCCCAATCATTCTTGTGCAAAGCCATCTGCAGGATCCTGAAAGTATTACTATCTTAAACACACATTTTTTTCATTCATTTGATCATACAAACCAACACAGTCTTTTAAGCAAGAGATCACTATTCTGTGCTGTGGATGTTTATGCTCTGTACTTCAAAAAAATACATAAGGGTACACATATTTGTGTGATATTAGCTTAATTAGATTGGGTTTGTCTATGATTGTGATATAGATAACAATCAGACCACTAGTAATCAATGCAGAAATAAAGGTAATTCTAAGGGGTTCATTAACCTTTTCTAGCCTGCACTGTTTACCCAGTGTGCTCAATAAAGTGATTTGAATCACTTTCAACTACATTATATGAACACAAACACACAATCAGTGATATTTATCCACTGTGAACAATGTTCAGAGATTTTTCCTTGTCCATCGTCCTTCGTCCTTCGTTCTGTAAACAGTTGTGACTTGTAAAAAGAAGCAGATGCAAAAAGCAGTTGAGCATGGGGAAGACATACGGGTCAGTTAGAGAGCAGGCAGATTGGGTCTGGTTGGACACAAGGCTGCTCAAGTATGGGCCACCACCCAGCTGAAGGCTGGAGTCACCCAGAAGGCCATCTATTGCACTGCTGAATGGCTCAAAGGATTCCAGAGTGCTCGGCTCCTGGGAGAAGAAAGAAGCAGAAACAGACACTAGAGTGATAAGGAGGACAGTAAACATTAACACCCACTTGTGTTACAAGGCTAACACTGCACTGACAGGGCTCTAAGTGACACTTTGTTTTACTGTTAAGGAGCTGTCAGGCCAAGAATCAAATATCTGTTTTCACATGGGGGCTAAGCTTCTACTACTTGCTATCCACAATTCTAGTTTCAGTGCAGACAGATCATTGACATCTGTTTTTTATTCATCATTATTCCTTCACCAGTGGTGTAGTGACTAAAAATGCTGCTAAGAAATGTAGCAGTTGACCAGCAGTGACCAGCCAGGCCCTGACAAGCTCTGCGAACATAATCACTTTGCACAGATTGTAATCTGTTCATTTCTCTGTATACTTTGTTAGCCTACATGCACACAGTTCATCAATGGTGAACAGTGCAAGTACAAAGTACAAGTAGGTGGTCATAATGTTATGGTCTTATTTGTCTTCTTGTGTGCTGATGGTCAAAATCAGTAATGACAAAAAAATACATGTCATTCATCACATATGACTATAAATGTCAGTGTCAATATAAGTCAAATCAAGAGGGTCTGGAGTTTAAGGAGCATTTTACGAAACCATGAAACCTTGAATACACAGTGTATTTAGGAAATTAAGAGTACTATTCATTATGTCATTTCATCCTGAAAAGACATCCAATCCAAAGCAGAGCAGACTAAAGCCCATATTACACACACACGTGAAAACTTCTAAAGCCTGCATTTATCTGATACCAGTCAAGCAGGCGTTAAAGCAGTATGGGTGTTTTGCCTGATGCTGACAATAGCATTGAGCGGCTGACAGTGGTGTGTTGTGTCCACCCGCATCAGCCCCTTTTGTCATTCCCTCACCTGCAGCCTCCGTTTCTTCCTGCTTAGACTGCCCGTCCAGTCGCTGAGTCGGCGGATGCGACTCTTCAGTGAATCTTTCCTGCTGTTGCTGTCGGTGACGGGTTTTCTGCAAGGTAGTGTGAGAGAGGAAAAAGTCTGGTTTTCCGTACTCTCATTTTGGAGGTCTGCTGTATCCTGGACCTGCCCTGTCGACAGTAGTCCGGTGGTGGGAAATGGCCCAGTTAGGTTCGGGTTAGTGTAAATGTCACTTAAAGAGGTCAATCCAAAATCTTTTGGCTCTATGGAGAGCAAGACAGAGTCTCCAATGCCACTGTCCTCCTCAGTGCGTCCAGAATAACCAGTGACATAACCATTGCTGCTGTACTGGTTGCTGTTCATCCTGGTCTGGTGAAAGGGCTGCATAAAAGAGTCACATTTCAGTTGTTCCATAGAAGCTCCTGCATCTTTTGTAATATCAGTATTTTTGCAATGTTAATTAATAGGTGACAAATCATGCAGTCCTACCTGGTGGAGGAGATCAGTCATGTGCCCATCTAGTGGAGCTGTGGGGCAGGAGCTGAAGTCGTCAGTTCGTGTGGAGGACAGAGTGGTATAGCCGCTGCTGTTGTCTGAAGGCTGAACAGTGGTAAAGACGTTATCACAGAGATCTGTCCCAGTACCCCATGGAGAATCGTACCAGGACGCCTCAGAGCTGAGGGAGCTGCCTTTGCTGTCTCTTAGAGTAGAGTCTTTAGGGCCATCATCCAGCTCTGGCCTGCAGTTGGTAAACTCAACCCTCAAACTTCCATCCTGCCTGAAAAGCACCTTGGGACTGCTCCTACTGTGAAGAGCTTCAGAGCCAGAGCTTTTGTCTGAGGGTCGGGGGCTACTGCCCTGGCTATATGACGAAGATAGACAGACAGTTAGTAGTGAATATATGTGTAATGTAAACTGATGTTTGAATTACAGACATGTATTACAGCCAGAAAGACTTGGAGCAACACCATTGAAGAGTCAGTTTTGGTCCCCTGACCTGACATTTAGTGCTTTCCTTGCTCCCAACACAATAAGGGAATCCTCTAAAATGTGAAGATCAAGGGGTCTCCAGAACAAGGGTTGAGAAACACTGCCCTGCCCTTTCACTTAAGTTTTACGTTTTGACTTTTTAAAGAACTATTAACCGGTTTCTGTAAGATACCCAAAATGGTTCTTGTATGGCACTGCCCCAAAGACGTATAGAAAAAAGTAATGAACATACTGTTGCTGTCCAATGAAAATCACATATCTCCAATATGGCAAATTTAACGGAAAACGCACAACTTAACTGTCTTAACTTTGAAGTTAATGTAAAAAAAGAATGTATTTTATTAATTAC
Organism: Acestrorhynchus altus; assembly: GCA_034509495.1. Lineage (NCBI taxonomy): Eukaryota > Metazoa > Chordata > Actinopteri > Characiformes > Acestrorhynchidae > Acestrorhynchus > Acestrorhynchus altus. Next base: position 33,492,661 of record CM067503.1, on the reverse strand, counting down.
AGCATTTCTATTGGCGTATTCATGCAAAATTATTTTCACAGTGTGCAGAACAGCTACAGGGTTCAAACTAAAAATGGACAAAAACGGAGATACATGATTTTCATTGAACAGCAGTGATAGACATCATTCTACAGGCAAACATATTACATCAATACACATGAATTGACTTTTTATAAACAGTAATTGTGTTGGTGCACTGAAATATGTTAGTCGTTTCAGTGTAAATTCATAATTTTTCTCATTGTATTTTTCATCTTAAATGGGAAATATTGATGCTAAAATAGCATTAACTTCAGACAGTATGTAATATATAGACATAATTACACATAGCAGCCGTTCTGCTGAGCAAGAAGACACCCATAGTCCAGCTTGCTGCTGTTTGGAATGGAGCTGTGCTGGGGCTTGTTGTTGTTGCTTTTGATGTACTCGCAGTGGCGCGAGGAATACAGCTGGCCATTTTTCTGCTGGTTTGAGCTGTTTCTGGATGAGCCACGGGTCTTGTAGTTTGATGCTCCTCCTCCTGTGTTCCTCCACCAGCTGTGGGGGGATAGGGCCTCCTCTCTGGAGGGGTCTATCTTCAGTGAGCAGGCACGGGACTTGCTGGGAATGATGAAGCTGCTGTACTGACTGTCTGTGTTCCCCATCCTGATCTATGAGAACAAACAGAAAGAAACAAAAATTTGTCAGCAAGGACTGGACCTTGAAGGAGGTGATGCGCAAGGATTGGACCTGCATCTGCACGTGAAGGAGGTGACGTGCAAGGACTGGACCTGCATCTGCACGTGAAGGAGGTGACGCGCAATGCTCTAGTAAAAAACATTTCTAGTAAAACTTTGACACATCACTATTACCCAATACAAACTTACACCAGAGTCATAAATACAAATCACACTTTGAGCAGATTTATGACACAAATATGACATTGTGCAGCTCTGGCCTGCCATTGGTAAATTCAACCATTACATTTCCATCCTACCTGATGGAACCATTAAATTTAGTACCAGAGCTTTGGCCTGAGAGATACACAAATTAGTGTCTGGCCAATATATCGATATTTATATTAATATCAGGATATAAACAGAGCAGGATATGGGCTGGGGAGAGGCCATAAGTCTTCTAAATATAGTACATAAATATTTCATAATATAATTATAATATAAACATAACTATATAAACATAACTATAATTCCAATATTTGAATTACATACAGCAAAACAAATTTGGGTTATGCAGCATTGTGCAGTTCTTGTGAGATTTTGCAGCGTTTCAGCCTGGAAGTGCAATGATAGAGACACAATTCTGCCTATTAAAGGTCAATTGAGCATCAGCATGATTTCTAAACTGCTATTAAAATATAAAACTGCTTCATAACGTTGCTTCAGCAGTTTTAGTTAACCAGTCAGCCACCGGTGAGTCTTCTGCTTCACTGTTCATTTTTGTTTGCTGGTTTGGTGACAAAGTCACAAAGCACCCTGTTTTTGAGCTTTGGCACTACCTCTTAATACTGTAGCATGATGCACCAAGAGTTGTACCAACTTAGCAACTGTTGCATGATGTGATCAATTCCAGACATTGTTTCTTTGGCAAAGCTGTACTGAGTACAAATAGTACATGTTAACAGTTAGGTTAAATAGATTAGCAGTGATCAGATAGTTTAACAATAACACTCTCTTCTGCACGATTTCTCTTATTCTCTTTTTGACACTCTCTAACTCATACTCTATTTCTCTCTCGTGCACTCTGTAGTAGCTGTGGCTCTATTTACCAGCTGTTAGTCAGGTCCTCAGGATGAGCAGTAGTGAATCCTTCTGTTCCTCATTGCAGTTTTCTTTTAGTCCTGCTGTTCTGTTATCCTCCTTAGTGCAATCCTTCACTCCACTGGTCCTGCGAGAACTAAACTCTCTCTCTCTCTCTCTCTCTCTCTCTCTCTCTCTCTCTCTCTCTCTAGCTGTTCTGTGGCCTCTCTTGCTCATCTATGGGGAAACAGAGGGAGGGGCATGTGTCAGAAACACTGCCAGGCCTTGTGTGTGTGTGTGTGTGTGTGTGTGTGTGTGTGTGTGTGTGTGTGTGTGTGTGTGTGTGTGTGTGTGTGTGTGTGTGTATGTGTGTGTGTGTGTGTGTGTGTGTCTCTCCCCCCCCCCCCCCCAAAATCCAAACAGCACTCATGCTTTCCTTCTGGCTACTCCACAGTTCCATGACGTATCGCAAGAAGGCTCTACAAGAGCAGACTTCATTCTGTCCCGCTGTTTATTTTCATCTTTGGAAATTCCAAACAATTTTCATTCATTTTCGTGTGACTGTAACCATAATGGCTAAGAGGTAACAAGATACTTACAAACAAGACTGCATGTGAATACTTTCATAAAAGCATTTGACGTGACAGGCTTGGTTGTTCTTGTGTGACTAATGCCCCTTGTCTCAGAATGGCAACTTATAAAGTGTATACACTTTTTTACCCCAAATCTAGTGTTGAAAAGCAAAGTTTCATACAGAATTTATACAGATTACAGAATAATCACTACTCAAAACAGTTCTGAAGGCAGCGCTACCCCTGAGGCAGAACGATCACAATAGGTTGAGAATAACTGACTAAAATAAATAGTAGGCAGAGCTTCAGAAATATATATCCTCTATTTAGAGCTTTCTATGTGGATGCATGAAAGGTGTGCAATTCAGATTGAGATTTTAAAAAGGAATTGCCTGGAAAACTAGTCTGTTCAACTCTAAGGCATCCTTTTCTTTGGTTGCTTGCTCAATAGCTCAATAACTAAGTAATGTTATTCAGACAAATGATCAAGAATGTAAACTTATGGTTATCATCATGTTGGCATGCTGTAAAATACTGCTTTCGAAGTTATGTTACTGGTTATTTTAATTGGTTATTCTCTGAACCAATTAGCTCATGTGAGTGTGGAGGCAACACTGTACAAACGGGCAAAACAATATGAGCAACTTGTATTTTAGTTTAAAGTGTTTGTGCACTGCTGTCACTATTAGATTTCATGGACTTGAATAGTGCTCTCGTGTTTTTTTACAGCAGTAGACAGTGGAAGAAGTAATTCTGCCTGTTGGGGAGTTTTCATATCTTGTGACTGAGGGACTGGGGGCTGGCAGGGTACAGCTGCAGCCAAACACATCAACACCCCTCCTGTCCTGGGTTCAATACACACCACCACCAAACACTTCCCTGACCTTTAACCCCGGAGGGAGCGTCAAAGGATTCGAAAGGATGTGTCCAGATTTCAATACAGCCAATACTACTACTACTAAACACACACACACACACACACACACACACACACACACACACACACACACACACACACACACATACCAAAAAGCCTTCTGTGTGTCAGGCAGCTGGTTACAAACAAACAGCAGTTTCTATGTTAAACCTACACCGATGGTTATGCTGCACCCATTTCCACAATTGCTGTACACAAATTTTGTGCCATCTTTTCCATGGTTACACTACTTCAGTTTCCAAAGTTAAATTACACTAAACCAGTTTCCATGGTTACACCACACACGTTTCCATGGGTACACTGCACTGATTTTCATGGTTACACTACAGCAGTTTCTATAGTAACACCATACCAATTTCCATGGTTACACTACAGCAGTTTCCAAGGTTAGACTAAATCAATTGCCATAGTTACACCACACTGATTTCCATGGTAACACTAAACCAGTTTCCATGGTTACACTAAACAGATTTCCATGGTTAAACTGCACTGATTTCCATGGTTACACTACAGCAGTTTCCAATTAATACTAACTTCAACAGGTCTACTTTTACAAAACAGAAAAATAACTATGTTGCAATTACTGATAACTGGTGTTAACATTAACATAACTATTCCCCTATTCACTAGTTATAAGATGGATGACCATAAGAAACTGTCAACATGTACATAAGCCTCCAAATTCAAACCTTCTGAATATGTCTGTCTGTAAAATATCCAATAAAATACTCTCTAACAGAGTAAAATATGTAGTTTCTCTGACTGTTTAATGTTGTGTAATATAAGCACTGTGTATCTATCCCATTCAAAAGCCCATCTGAGTCTGTGTGCTAAATGTGAATGGTGGTTCAGGGGTTCAATCACTGGTTCATTATGGTAATCTTCAGCTGGCAGGACGACACTATGAACAACAGTGCGCTTTTTAGAAGACGGCTGTGCAGAAGACATCAATGAGGCGAGATGTTCTTCAGACATAGGCGTCTAAGAAGGCGGAACAAGTGCATTGTGGGACGTCTGTCTCTCTGGTCTCCAACAAGATGATTTGAATACTGTGAATGGATATGTTGCAGTCTGCAGGTCCTTTGTGTGTGTGTGTGTGTGTGTGTGTGTGTGTGTATGTGTGTGTGTTGGCTTCAGTGGCCATCTGCTGCTTCAGAGGGGCGCGCAGTCACCCCTGACCTCCGATCTTCCAGAGTACCATATTGTACTGGAATGCAGGAGCACTGAAATGAAACAACAGCCCCAGACAGACCTCATGTGATGGGTCAAATGCACTTGTTGAGTTTCTTTGCAGTGTGTGTGTGTGTGTGTGTGTGTGTGTGTGTGTGTGTGTGTGTGTGTGTGTGTGTGTTTGCTGGAATTCCATCTGCTCTTGCACCAGGCTTTCATTCATTAACTCTAATACAGAGACCAGTCGTGGCATATGTATGTCATTACTCTTCATATGACAAGTTCAAGCTCAGAATGGGCAGAGTTCTACACATCCCTTTGGTGATCCATACACAATGTTTGTCTGCTTTAGCTCATTAAAATCTGCCCCCGAGTAATATGTGAGCTCTGGGGGTCATGATTATCAACACAATGCTACACGTGAAGTAGACAGAAGTTTAAAACAGGTTTAAAAGTTTTTCTTTAAGATAATTGAACTATAAATCGGAGAGCATCAATGTGATGATGGAGAGATTTCTCTCTACTAAATTTACCTTTTTTTAAAGCACACATGCAAAACAAAAACATCATCCAAACGGAAAATGATAGTAGCTGGAAAATTGGATAAATCAGGCTGGTATAAAGACAGGCTCGGGGAGAGATTAAAATAGAGATGCATCTGCTGGAGCTCCGGAGAACGGAAAAGGAAAGATACATTATAAACTGAAACACCTCTCAACACCCACAGGGCTATATGTAACACACACACACACACACACACACACACACACACACACACACACACACACACACACACACACACACACACACACACACACACACATTATATTCACAGATCAACCACAACATCCACCTCCTTGTTTCTACATTCATGGTCCATTTAACTAGCAACAAACACAGGAGCATTTTGTAGTTCTATAATTACAGACTGTTGTCCATCTGTTTCTCTGCATACTTTGTTATCCTCCTTTCACTCTTTTCTTCTATGGTCAGGAACCCAGAACAGGTATTATGTGGGTGTTGTGCCATTTTACTGCACACAGGACACTGTTGGCTGAATGTTCCTATTTGATGGACTGTTCTCAGTCCAGCACTGACAATGAGGTGTTTAAACACTCATTTACATTAAACCCTCAGGAGATGTCTCATCCACTCATACCAGCACAACTCACACTAACACACCACCACCATTTCAGTGTCACTGCAGCACTGAGAATGACCCATCACTCAACACCTTCAAATTTCAGTTTTAGAAGTTCTGGACCAATTTCTGCTGCAATATGACAATATCTCATCATATCCTGATAACTGTTGTTGTGATGTGGGATATTGTCAGTGCTTAAAAAACAGACAGACTGGAAATTTCATTACAAAAACATAACTAATCCTGTATGGAGTGCAGCACGTTTTGAGTAAAACTGACTGTACACTGCTTGCGAGGGAATTTGTATCGCAGTGTTTAAAAGGGAAAAGGGAAAATCCTCCATTAATCAATAGATGTAGTACAGGAGACAGTACTTCCACTGGCCTAAGGTTGCCAGTTTGTTTGTTTTAAGGTTCGATTTTTGTTATGACGAAAAGGGACTGGAACAGGTTTACATGCTGTGAGGCAGCAATAATACTGAAACTAGCCAGGCCATCAGTGGCTAAACACAAACATCACTGACATCAGTAGGACATTTCCAGTTTCAAATAGAACATTTGTCCTGCTCCTCGCATTAGCCTGTGTGGTGGGCGTTGTAATACTAAACGTTGCCAGTCAGAGAAAATGCAGACTACTGTTTTCTAAAGACAGAACAATCTATTTTATTCTTGTAAACTGAAGTCTGAACTACTTTAAGGATGATGTGGTAATACAACAGTTCACACTGCTAGACCACAGCCAGAGATGGTGTTAACTAGGTTGAGCAACATGAGAAAATATAATGTCATGAAAAAGACCTTTGATCTAGGTCTAAATCATTAATAGGAATATATCGATATATATATATATATATATATATATATATATTTTTTTTTTTTTTTTTCTTTTTTTTTTTTTTTTTTACTAAAATTGTGATGATACTGTAATATCACATATTATTACATTTAACATATTTTAATGTTAGCATTTCCTTCTGCCACATTATAGTTCATTCACTAGCAGCTTTTTTCTACACCACAGTAACCAACTCCACTCACTCACTGCACAGCTGGTATCTCCTTATACAGACCAACACATTAAACTTTGCTTCACACTCACCATTAAATCTGTTTGTCTTTTCTAAATTTCCTTAATCATTTTATTGTTGTTTAAACAGTGTCTGTAAGAAAACCATGTTGTTATGGCCAAATAACAGCACAGCTACAACACTTCTCAACCAATTGGAACCAATTGGAACTAACTGTATGATAAGGTGTTCATCATAATGTGTCATATTTCAACATTTCTCTTCAGCATATTGAGTGAGTCTTAATTTGTACTGTACAAGATGTTTTTCAAATTGTTCATTATTTTTTGCCAGTGGTGCCACATTTATAAAATACACCAAAAATGCAAGAAGAAGGATTTTACTCAACATTTCACACTCAATTAAACTAGACTAATGGTGTTCTCTTGATGCAGCTGTTCAGTGTTCTCAGAGACTCTCCAAAAAGAGTGCAGACTCAGTTTATCAAGATGTTGTTATACTGACCGCCCTTCTTCTAAACGTCTAAAATGATGCAAAGCAGTAATAAGATATTAAACAGTCATTGACAGACAGTGATAAGACATGACTCATGTAAGTTGCTGTGATGTAACAAGATAGCAGTGATTTATATGTCCAAACGTATTCATATTCTTATATTTACTGGTGCACACCTCACTACTACAGGTATACAGCTGTACACAAAGCTTGTTTTATCTCCAGAGAAAAGGGACACTCTGGGGGAGCCACACGTGAGCCTAAGGTCACCATGCCCAAGTGTGGGTTAAAGGGGTGTAAAGCCCTCCAGCATTGGGCTTGAAGCAGCAGAGTTAATTATACTACAGGTGGTTTCATGCAATCAAATTCTCTCAGAGACATTCCAGAAGACTTCCAAGAATATTGTAAAGAGGGACAAACTCCCTATTAATACCCATGGAGCTGGAGGAGCAGGTGTCTACCCACCCAAAATAAGGTGTAAGAAAACTAAAATACTCTTCTAACTGTTCTTACTGGAAAACAAAAAGAGATACGCCTTCAAATACAGGTCACGAGGACTCCCAACACAAAAGCTGACACCATCCGCTCCTTCATCATATCACGACAGGAAAGAGGTCGCATGCGTCACAGAACAATCCGGGCAGGAAGGAAAAGCTGGACGCTGGGGCAGCTGAGGTACAGCTCGATTCAGCCCACAGGAAGGCCTGGCCAAGGGCTGGTTACAGATGGGGGGGCAGAGACTTCCCATGGGAACAGAAGGTTGTGATAAGTCGGAAGGTAAAAGTGGTGATTCAACTGCCGTAATTCAACTGACTTAATTATTAGGAATTTTTGTCCAGGCTTTAACAGCTGTGTGATTTGTATAGGTGGGTAGATGTAAGCTCAGTAATCTGATTGTCTGATTATAATCAGTCTTTTTTGGCCACAATACATTTTTCAGGGAACATTTTGAAATTGTTTATTGTCTGATTATAGTCAGACTTTTTGACTACAATAAAATGATAGGGAATATTTCGAAATGTAAATAATAATTTAGATTTCATTGTCTATATTTCACTCATATATAGAGGCACAATTCAACTTGCATTCATGGCTGCAGTTTATTTTTTATCTGAAGAATAAAAAATAACAACAACAATCAAATCATATTTAAATCATGCTTGAATCTGAGGTGATGCACTCATTTCCCATAGAAACACTGTAAGCAGATTGTAGAGTGGTGAGGTCAGAGATGTATACCCTCATGTCTGGAGTGTGGGAAATGGCAGTTTAGGCCACAGGAAGTCAGGTTGACCCACTCTCCTGCTGCCTGAGTGGAGCCCTTGTGCTCCTGCTGTATTCAGATGGGTGGAGCTCTGCTTACTTCAGGAGGGGAGCAGAACAGCAGAACAGCGCTGGGTGTGACCCAGCAGGTGCTTCCGGGCAGTGGTATGGACTTTTTCCTCTTCCTCCATAAACATGAATACTAGTGCAAGAATTTTGAAAGGTCTTTTTGTTCCGCTTTGTCCCCAGAACAGAGAACACTTGGTCTGGACTTCAGAGGGGCATTCCCACCTAAAATTAGTGTTCAAAATATTATACAGTACAGTGCAGCTCTGTCTCTACTAGGCTCACGGTTCTGACAGATTCTATGATTTATGGTTTGGTACTGATTTTGTATAAACAGAAAATAACAGCAGGACTAAAAGAAACAAGTCATTTTGGGATAGATAATATTTCTATAGGGATATATAATATAATGCTCCCATAGGAATGTCACATGACCACATTAATGAACAGAGTGAACTGTAGATGAGCATGTTTCTCCAGATTCATTAAGGCTTTTCTGGAGGCCTGAATTTTACTACAGATATAATGATATGAAATGTTCTCTATCTATAATACAGTACAAAGAACTGAACCCTTTCACACATGGTGGTCACTACAGTGGACAGCTATTTAAAAGTTATTTTTGTATGTGTTAATTTTTTATATTGTAATTTTAATTTTTTATTTATTATGTGTTATGTTTATTTTATTTATGTTAACTTTTGGTCTGAAGTGTTTCTGGAGAATCAATTCAAATCCCACAAACACACAATTCAACAAGAAAGGAGAATAAAATTTTTTTTGTTAGTGATTCATGTATGAAAGGGTTCATATCTGGTTGTCTTTTAAGTTGGTCACTTTGACCAGCATACTTTTGGTCAGGGTTGGGCACAAAAGTGGACAGATGGACTGATGGAACTGATCTACACTGTCAGTTTTCCTGAACACAATATTGAACCTAATAATATTTATAATAGTTCATTAAACAATATTAAGTAATATTTAAATAGTTTATTAAATCTTAGGAATAATCTGAAGCCCATTTGTAGTTCAGTAAGCAGCTAATTACTGATTCCCATCTGGTGGCATTTAGACATTAGTTACGTAGTAGTCACAGCTTTCTAAACTTTTCACCCAACAAAACACTCTCTTTTCTTAGACTCCTTTGTTCTTCAGGAAAGAGAGGGACGAGACAGCACAATGCAGGACAAGTGTTGAGCACAGGCCGCCTATTCAGCCTCCAGATGCCTCCGCATCACACAGGTGCTCTGATCCAGTGGCCATCCATCAATGCCAGTGATATAAAACTCCAGCAGAGATGCAACAGCCACACCATAGTGTTTGGCACTGGGAGAGGCATTGACGGCTTTGCATCAAAAGTTTTGGGACCCCTATTTTGCTGAGATGTGTAATATCCCAAAAAGATCTAATCATAGAAAATTCATCATAAAGCATAAAGTGCTGAGAGAGCTTACAGCAACCCCAGATGTTAGGATATTTAACTGCAACTGCAAAAAAAATGTATATGTAGAAAAAAAGCAGGTTTTTTTTTTAGTTTTACATGCTTTCATTCACCAAACAATTTGAAAAATATTTAGAGGCGACAGTCTTACATGCCAGAAATGGTTATTTTCAGGAGTTTAATTGTCTTCCTTTGATATTTTACAATTTGTTTGTGCATTTTTTTTCTTTTTTTTTTATAAGGGCAAGAAACTGTTCAACCACAGTATTTTAGCTGCATTTTGGTGACTTACTTTTAATGATTAGATTGGCAAGGATATGTATAATAATACGCTCAAAATGCTTTGAACATATATACAGTTGTACAAAAAAAAATAAAATAAAAACACTGTTTTAGTATTTATATATGTATCTGTACTATACCTTCTCAGGACTTTTATTCTGCAATATGAAAACTGACATGAGCACAAAAAAAGCCAACAGCCCCTTGTACTGTACTTATGTTGCAGCTGAAACCTTAATTTCCCTGAGGGAACCCTCCCAAGGGATCAATAAAGTTCTGTCATATCTCATTTTCCTCTAGAACCCAATATCTGGGTTAGTGATGTCACTGACCACACCCCATTTTTAGCTGTGCAAAGCTGGATTACTCACTGATATGACAACACAATATAATGAGTCTCATTATACATTATAGTCTTGTAGTTTGTTTTTCATGTCTGTAGGTTACTCTAATCCTGAGATATAAAGCCTGGAAAACTGCATGTAACTTCATAATAACTTCAATAATAAACTAAATTCTGTGACCTGTTTAAAGATATAAAAACAAAAAACATTTCATTAACATCAGTGGGACTGAGTTCAACGGTGAAGTGCAGGTGTAGCGGATACTGCCTGTTAGAGCTGAAAGTGAGCCTGAGATGCTTATATTACCAGGCTCCTTTCAGAACACACACACACACACACACACACACACACACACACACACACACACACACACACACACACATAAATGCATCTGCTGGCCACTAATGGGCAGGATGCTGCAGTTAGTGCTAAGCCTGAGTAAACACAGCAATACCACATACAAACTGCGCAAACACACACACACACACACACACACACACACACACACACACACACACACACACACACACACACACACGTACACGTACACATCCATTTACAAGAGCTGCAAACCAAGCTAGCAGTGGGATACGTTCTGCAAATAAAGAGTGAATAGACAAGACAACCATACCGTACACTCCACCGGACAGTATTATATAGTATGTTAGAGCATTAGATCAGGACACTACAGAACAAACCTTTTGTATGTTTAAAAGACTGTATTTCTATAATGATGAATGCTCTAATTAACTGGAAATAGAATCATTAACATTTGCATAAGAAACATTATAACGTAAATTTGGTTTTACTATACAAGTTTGTGTAGTAAAACCTATTCTTCTATTGTTCTATTAAAAAGACACAAGATATCTGAGTTTCAAGTCACTTAACTATAGGGTACAGGATACAGAGAAGCTGCCAGAATGTCTCACAAAATATGACTATGACAAAATAGAAACTCACCAGGATTTGCAGCCATACCTGCCTCAACATCTTTAAATCAAAGTAAGGCTGTCTCAGCTGTCTTCACTGCAGCAAAGAAAAACAGTTAACTGGAAACCAGCTCATTCTCTCTTCACTAAGAACTGGGTGTTTCTTTTCTTTTCTAGATATAAATTATATGAAACTTTAAACGACTGGTTAAAGTGCAAACAAAGCCACTGGTATGCTTTGAAAAGCTTCCTAAATCCACATCTTCACCTAATTCTCTTCTTTTGTTTGTTTGTTTGTTTGTTTGTTTGTTTTCTCCTGTCCATTTTTCCTGGAGATTAATATATCCTATTTTATACGTATTTCTTACTGTTATTGTCTGTTTAGCTTTTTCTTTTTTGTTACTGTATCTGAATTATGTGACATAGTTAGTTAATAAACATTTAAAGAAAAACAAAATGCAGTGAAATGAAAAACAAATTAAGCTTCAGTGAATCTGTCATTTGGTTTCAGTACACTCTTCCAACATTTCCCACACACTGTTTTTTAGCTAAATTAAAGTCTGAAACATAGCAAATGGCATTTTTCTCCACCTCGTCTTGTTGTAATTTTATATTTACTGTAAATTAACATTAACAACAAATATGTGCAAAGATGCATACTATCTTACATTTTTTTCTTCAACGAATGTTTTCACGTATCAACATGACTGCAGTGCCCAATGCTGATCAAACTGCCATGAATTAAATATAATTGAAACAAATTATGAGTGAATTATTACATCTCTACAATGTGGGTTTAATTCATGCATATTTTTGAATTCTAAATCAATATCATAACATCAAGCCTACAGTTTGAAGGGTTAATGCTTGATACAATGGACTAAAGGTCAGCTGGATGGGCTTCCTGAAAGGAATGTGAAAGCTTGAAAGTGAACTGTATGAAGAAAATAAATCCACCCAGCCAAGAACAGCCAAGCCACATCCACCAATTGTGCTGCTAGTGTTTTATTTTCATACTGTGAGGTCTGGCCTACTGCAAGATATGGCTGTACACAGACATAATCCCACCTGGCAGTCCCACTGCAAGTATAGTACACTATATTTCTGTATATTAAGACACAGTAGTAAAACCCACAATAAGGTTTCTGCTTTTTTTGACCAAAATCCTTGATGTTTGTTGGATAATGTGAATGCGTTAAAGCAACATTTTGTAGCATTCTTAGAGTAACAGCTTGTTGGTGCTCCACTGACCTGTAGGGCGGAGAACAGTGTCTCTATCACTGCTACTGCGGGTTTGGCACGCTACTAACTACACTTCCTAACTCTGGAAGAAGAAGTGGGCAGGATAGTGCTTATAAGAACAGTGTAAAGCAGTGTTACCTGAGTCATATTCATTAGAATCCTGTAATATTACTCTACCACATCAGTCTTCATGCTACATCTTTGAGCTTTTCTGGAAATGCACATGTAAAGCTTCTTTAAATCCTTGAGGTATGGCTCAAAACACTAATTCAAATGTAGGGGGAGCCCAGTATCAAGAAATACCAATTCTCATATAATGCTGCTTTAATTTAGGCAGATGCTGAAAGAATGTCTGGGATTGGTCCCCACAGCATGCAATAAAGCAGTTTAGAACAGTAATTACAATGTTATGTACAACATATCGAATTAGTCCACCCATAAGGAAAGTACAAGGATGTTAACCTTTAGGATCTTTAAGAATTTTGTTGAGTTATTTTTAATTCTTAGATTGACAAGGATATAATAATAATAATAATAATAATAATAATAATAATAATAATAATAATAATAATAATAATAATAATAATAATAATAATAATGATGATGAAGATGATGATGAATTCTTTAAAATACTTTACAGTGGTCCAAATAAAATAAGAAAAACAACCAAAATGTCTCTTGTTATTTTTGTTATTTTCTTGTTTTCCTCTAGGACCCAATATTTGGATCAGCAATGTCAAAAGCCCCACCCCCACTCACCGATCAGTCAGAGTCTGCATGCAAACTGAGCATGTACACATGGACTGAGCAGAAAACATGTAATGTAAGGCTCCTTTTGGCATTTAAACTGGGGTCTTTTTCAGTTGGAAATGAAAGAATTGTAGTTGTTTTCCGAGCTGGATTACTCCCTGACAATTCATTACATGTAAGTTATCGCATGTAACTGCCAATGAAGTGCAGATCTCAGGCTCTAAGAGTTAAATTAACCATATAACTACTGGTGTATGAATACTGGTATAACATTTTGACCCTAGTGATATAATGTATACAAAAACCGCTGTTATATATGTCCCTACAAATGGTATTGGTTAGAGTGTACTGAAACATCACTATCATGAAGACTGATACCACAATAAGGAAGATCAAGAGAAGAAGTGGTGCAGGAATAGTAGGGCTCCAACCTAGAGCCCACAGAGCTGGAAACGATGGTGATGTGAGAACTATTTTTCCTGCTTGATCGCCTATGAAAAATACCTCTGACAAGTTCAGAAGAAAAAAGCACAGCGCTTGGCTCATGGCCATGCCTGCGTGCACACAGTTAGTGAGAGAATTTTGCTGACATACTGTTTAGTCAAGAAGAACTGGACAATTCTCTGTCTTTTTTTTCTGCCATTTTCACTCTTTGGCTCTGTCTCACACACGCACACACACACAAACCCGTAAAAAAAGTTGTTTCCTTTGGTCACATATTGTTCTTTAGCCTTTCCTGCTATTTGCCATTTACCACTGCCAAGTGCCTTTCCCACATTCATGAGCCAGTCTATTTGCAGGATGCTCCGTCTGTACTGGCCATGGTTTATTAGACACATGTGATTTAAGGTGCTTTCACACCTACCCCGTTAAGTGCAGACCAGTTTGTTTACAGTGTGAAAACACTTTTTCAGATAAAGTTAAAGGTGCTCATAGACCTACTGCACACCACTCCACATTTAACCCATCCACACACAATGATACACACATATACGCACTAGTGAATTCATACACAAGAGGGCAGTGAGCATACATGCCCGGAATGGTGGGCAGCCCTATCCATGGCACACGGGCAACAGCTGGGAAGTAAAGTGCCTTGCTTAAGTCATTGCCTGTCAGTTCAGGCACCTTCCAGTCATAAGGCACAATGGTTCCCTAACCACCAGGCCATAGCTGACTCTCTGACCAATTACAGATTATTTGATCACAAAATAAACTTAATAAAATTAACCTGGCATTGTGCTGTATATATTTTAACTGTAGATTAACCAATTTTTTCATACAAATATTTTATTCACCAAAAAATACAGTTAGTAATTATAGGATACAGTCACATATGCCAGATAATGTTTCAGGAGATCGTAGACTACTCAAATTTGTCTTTGTTTCAGATCACAAATAAATAAAATACACTTTATATACATGAATTTCTGTTGGAAATTGATCAACCAGATCATTTGGACTGGAAATGCAGTAATGTTGATTATTTATTTGTAGTTATTAGTCTGACAAGGATATGTATAGTGAGTCCTCCAAAAATACTTGACAGTGGCCAAAATACACCCTCAAAACCCCTAAATGTCCTTAATTATTTCATATATGTATCAGTATTATCCCTTATTTTATTCTAAAATTTTAAAAGACAAGCAAACAGCCCCCCATTTTTATGTCCCAATATCTGGGTCAATGATATTGTCAGTGCCGCCCAATCAGTGGAGTCTGCATGCCGGTTGAGCATAGGATAGAGCATGTACATGTAGACAGAGCAGTAAACATGCACTGGACGCTCATTTGGCATTTAAACTGGGATTTAATTCAGTTGGAAACAAGTGAATTTTAGCTGTTTTCTGAGCTGAATTATTCACATATAATTCATCACACAGTGACAAGACATGCAATGCATACACAAGACCTGGAAAGACACTCCTAACCAACCAAAACTAACCAGTCCAAATGAATACAAAGTAGAAAAAACACCAACCTTGGTTAAGATCTTAGTCCAGACTTTTAGGTGTGAAAGCGTCTCTAGAAATATTATCAAGCCTTTTCTAATTTCATCAAATACTCCTTAAAGTCCTAAATTCACAAGCTTCCACTGTGTGATTACACTGTCATACCATTGTTTACTAAAGTCCATACAGCCATTTTAGTGTTGTTTACCTGAGGAGCTTCCCAACCTTCCCGACCTTCACGTTAACACTTTTATGTTTTTATGTTTTTAGAAGATGCATTCATTTTTTACAGTGTATAAGGGACAATGTCCTCCCAAGCCTTGAGAACACACACACACACACACACACACATTTGAAAGGGAAAATCCAACTCAACTTCCCATTTTGACTCCCTATCTGGCACATGTTTATCACAGAAATACATAAAGGCGTGAGATCTGCAGGCACACCCAGACTTGCCATTGCCTATCCGCCCATCTAGTTCCAACTTTAAGCTGCAGAAGTTGTTTTGAAGTTCAGTTCTTCACCTCCCCAAAAGTTCTCCTCCAGGCCAGAGGAACAAGTAAACACGAGAAAAGCAGCAAACCCTTTGCTCTGTTACATAACTTCAGCTCAAAACTTCAGATTCATGCCATAGAAACTGATCTCACCACCAGGAATTTAAGAGCTGTGCCTGTTATGTAACAGTGGGAGAGGCTCATGAGCACCAGAGCACATGGAAAACAATGACAGACAAATGCTTCCACAGGCAGAGCTACATTATGCACCACTGTATATGTACATTGATTAAATTGGCAATGCATGTCCAAAGAACATTCATACATTGTTTCTGATAACACTATGTAACAATTTATAGACAGTTCACGCAAGAGCCTCAAATCCGTGCTGCTTCACAATGGGAACAAGTATCTGTCTCTTCCTGTAGCTCACTTGGTTCACCTGAAAGAAGAATACACCAGTGTCAAGATGTTGCTAGGTGCCTTGAAGTATGATGAGTATGGCTGAGAAGTTATCAGAGATTTCAAAATGGTGTCATTCCTGATGGGCCTCCATCTGGGACAGCCGGGAGACTGAAGCGCACTATCACAGGTGGGACTGGCCTCAGTGGATAAAGTTCTCTGTGGGGAAGAACAATGTAAAGTGGGAGGCACTGGTGAACCCCCACAAGGTGCTGATGCCACCACTACACATCAAGTTGGGGCTCTAGATAAGAAGTCGAGAGCTTTCAATTACCTCCAAGATCTTTACCCTAAGCTGTCTGAAGCAAAAAATCAAAGCTGGTGTCTTCGTCGGACCACAAATCAAGAAGATCATAGAGTGCAGCAAATTTCCCAAGAAGCTGAATAGGAAGGAGAGAGCGGCTTGGAACAGTTTAATCGCAGTGGTTCACGGCTTCCTAGGCAATCATAAAGATGAAAACTATGCACAGCTGGTTCAGACTCTGATTAAGAACTCTGCAGCAATGGACTGCAGGATGTCCCTCAAAATCCATATCCTTGATGCTCATCTTGATAAGTTCAAAGAGAACATGAGAGCTGATTCAGAGGTGCAAGGTGAGCACTTTCACCAGGACATTATGAACTTTGAATGCCGTTACCAAGAACAGTATAAGGAGAACATGATGGGCGACTATATTTGGGGACTGATTTTTGAAAATGATTTGCAGTGAAGTCGTAAATATTGGAAAACCACACACTTCTGAACGTTTTTTGGTAATATGTGTAAATTTGCAATGCATATAGTGTTCTTAGTCTGACTGTATGAATGATAAGATGCAAAACTGACTGTTGCTATACTGAAAACTTTCTTTGCCGTGGTCACAGAAGTGAAGTTTATGATGAATGTAGGCAATTCTGCGTTTGTTTTAGACATAAGCAATTGGAATATGACACTAAAAGGCTGGGAACAAAACTTGTGTTACGTTGTGTAATGAATTCAGATCATTAATGATGAATCCATTGCTCACACTCATTGCATGCATGAACATAGCCTGTAATTACTGGGAGCCAGGTTTAGGCTTTAGAGGAGCAATACATGAGTTTAAAATACGATGAAGCTTCACTAAAAACATCTGGAGTGAGTTGAAGTGTTGAAGCTCCACTGAACACCTCTAGAGTGAGTTGAGGTGATAAAGCTTCACTGAACACATCTGGGCTGTGTTATGATGAAGTAAGCACCCATCAAAACCACCAAACACCTTTGGGATGAGTTGGAATTCTTAATTGAACACCTGGACACCTGGGTAAGCTGGAGAGGCTGCACTGAGAGCTATTTGGGATGAGCTGGAATGACAAAGCTCCATCTAACACCTTTCAAGATGTGACTTATCTTCATGGAAAAGCCTCTGGTATGAGATGGAACGATGAAGCTCATGGATGAAGCTCCTTTCATGTGCTCCATTATTGATCCACCTCTATTCAGCCATCCCCAGCACTGATCTCACTAATGCTCTCAAGACAGCGTTGAAGCAAATCCCTGCAGCAACATTCACACATTTAGTGGAAAGTCCCCATAAGAGTAAAGGCTATTATTCCAGCTATTATTGCCTCCACCTCCATCTAATGCACAGACACTCGTAAAGAAAACATCTGCATCCATCACAGCTTTTACAGCTCCTGAAACATTCAGGATCTCATCATCTCCCAGTGCCCAAACACAGGAGCCAAATGAATTATAGGTCAGTGAAGTTCATATAAAGCCTTGGGAAAAAAGGGCCTGTGTTCTCAGCATGTTAAAGCCTTAATCGTGAGGGATTTCAAGCAGCTTACAATTTACCCCATAAAGCCTACTCCCCTACAGACACAGACTGAGCAATGTCTAAGACTGGGGGCTTATTACTGCAGACACGCAAACATACACACAGAACTTACACACATTTTCTCCTACAAGGGAACATGAACATTTTATTTTGTACCCCACAATGTGTGTGTGTGTGTGTGTGTGTGTGTGTGTGTGTGTGTGTGTGTGTGTGTGGGTGGGTGGGTGTTTTTGCATACTTTCAGGCCAATATGTCCTGACTTTGAAGGAAAACATTAAGGTTAGGGCTAGACTTCATACAGATACTTTCATATATGATATACAAGGGTGTATTTGTAGGGTCTCAGGTGCAAATGGACATCTCTGCCAGAATCCAGAAATGCTTGATTGAGCCAAACTATTTGTAAAACTCAGGAAACTTAACCTGGTGGGACAGTGTTGGAATATCCCATCATTGTGCAGGTACATGAGGTCCATGTAGGGTTGCGAATAGGGTTGCCACCAAGTAGTGAATCACCTATCCTATGACATTTGGCATATCAGTGCATTATGACCAGCTCCTTATTTCTACATTCACTGTCCATTTTATTAGACACAGCAGTGCTGCTGGAGTGTTTAAACTCTGTGTCCACTCACTGTCCAGCAACACTCCAGTCTGATCCACTGATAACAGTACAACACACCACCACCATGTTAACACTGTGTTACAGCAGTGCTGAGAACCCACCACCCAAAAAAAACCTGCCCTGTAGTCATCCTCTGGGGTCCTGACCTTTGAAGAACGGGGTGAAAGGAGATGAAAGGAGGCTAACAAAGTATGCAGAGAAACAGATGGTGCTCTTGTAAGGAAAGAGCTGCTGATAAAATGGACAGTGAATGTAGCAGAAAGGTGGTCATAATGTTATGGTTGATGGGTGTATAGTATATTTTAAATCTACATGCAGATACTTACACACGTGCAGTACATAAAGGATGCATTGTTCTACATCCTGACACAGAGTGATTACAAATGATGTGTGTGTGTGTGTGTGTGTGTGTGTGTGTGTGTGTGTGTGTGTGTGTGTGTGTGTGTGTGTGTGTGCGTGTGTGTGTGTGTGTGTGTCCGTGCTTGCGTGTGTATGTGTGTGTGTGAGTCGTTGGTGAATGTACATTGAATACTGTGCCAACTACATCAATGTACTATAAATGTGCTACTAAGTGACTGCACTGATGAAAGAGTACATCAGGCCTATCTATCTCTTCTGGGAACAACGGAGAAATAAAGCAAGGAAATGGAGGAGTATCTGCAATTAAACACAGCTGTGGGACAAGGCCTCTCATTATCAGAGGGGAATGCCTGGGAAGAAACAGCAGGATGATGTCATGGCGAGGTTATCATGAAAAAAAGATTGTGCTAAGGGCAGTGCATTTGACTGTAAAGTCACTCTAAAAGAAACAGGAAAAAGTGTCTGCTTAACCAACCAAACCAAAGGGAGGGATTGGCACCGAGTCGATCTCCGTCTGTGGCTGATGTCTGAAGACACTGAAGAAAGCAAGTAATTAGATTGGCGTCAACATCTTTTTTTGTTCTGTCCTGCACTTGAAAACTACCATGACTCACAGAAGAGGCATATTCATCCTCGGTGGGAAGATGACAGCCGGAAAGTATTATGCTAGTTGCTCATTAGGACCTATTAATGTTCTACCCGAGCCCAAAGGTGTTCGATTAGATATCGATGGGGGAAGACCACTGAAGAACACTGAACTCATTGTCATGCTCATTACAGAAGTTTGCAATGTTTTGCTTTGTGACATCATTTGGTGCATTATCATGCAGGAAGTAGCCTTTAAAGATGGATAAATAATATGCATAATATACATGATAAACATAGGCATAGTAACTTCGGTCTTGTGTAACTGAACACACAAACAGTAAGAAGGCAGTAGCAGTGATGTAACAGACTTCTACTGAGTGTGAACACCATGTTTTGTTAAAATATCTGTAGATCTTTAATATCACAACTAAAATGCAGTGTTTCTAGCATCAAAGCAGCAGTGCCTATTCTCAATGCAGCATGCCAGAGCCTTCAGCTGCAAACCTTGGCTAAATCAAAATATACAGAAGTAAGACTCACCAAATTACAGCTGTGGGCATGGAGTAAGCTTCAGTTTCATATGTTCTGGGTTTAAGGTTTCCTATTTCCTGGAGCTTTACGTTCATGCATGAGACAACTATGCTCTAATGAGACAGTGGCATGAAGGAGCATAAAGTTGAGTAAAAATCCATGCCAAGCCTAGTTATATAAATAATGCCTCAAGTAGAAAAAGCTATCAAATACCAAACTGGGTTCAAACATATCAGGTGGGAAACTATTCAAGCTATTGGAATGTTCTAAGGTCTAAAATTAGGGCTAAAATTAAACACTAAAATTAAACACTCACAAATATACTTAGAAATATAGAAGTTTACCTATTAATAAATACACTGTACAAAGTGGTTTTTCCACTCAACCTAAAAAAACCACTTCAAGGCTCAGCAGTTCAATGTACTAGCACAGTGATCAGAGGATCACAGGTTTGAATCCCAGGTCATGGTACTTGACATCGACAGCTGGAGTCCAAGAGAGCAAAATTAACCATGCTTTGGTTAATTTCGATGGGTAAATGGGTACCTACAGACATGATACGCATATCATAACAAACTACCAAATGAATTGTCTGTTTACTGCCCTGTTCACATGTACATGCTCAACCTGCATGAAGACTCTGACTGATCAGTGAGAGGAGGCAGGGCTAATGGCATTACTGATTTAGGTATTGGGAATTTAGGAAAATTATGAATGTGAGTCCCAGTTCATTTGCTTGTTACCACATGAACACTTTAGTACAAAAATGCTTTCATGGAACCGATATGGTTCTTGTGACCTAATGGTGGTGAGGGGACAGTGGTGTATTTTGGAGAAAAAGGTCTATTTAGTATGATTTTTGCAGTACCCTCTATCTCAGTACAGTCTGAAAGTAATACTGAGCGTAAGTGCTTCAGAACCCAGCTGGAGGCAGAGGAAACCCATTTATTTCATACGCAGAGGAAAATGAATCTGGAAGACTTAGCGCCTTAGTGAAGTGCAGTAGCACCTTCTGAAATAATGCTTCAGCATAGGCCAAATCCAGATCTACAACTCTGCACATTCCGCTAAATACACATTTGCTTTTCCACACGTCAAAAAAATGAAAGGGGCTGGGGAAGGTGGTGGTGGTGGTGGGGGGTGTGTTTTAGGCCTGCCAAGGACAATGTTGGCTCTGTTTATTTTGGGTGAATGTCTGCTCTAAGGGAGGACCCTACCCTTCCTCTGTGGCCTGACATTCAGCAGCAAAAATGTACTGATGCTCAGTGGTACTTTGCGGTTTTTAGCTGACCAACTGTGGGCATGTGCCACGTTATTCATACACACACACACACACATTCAAAGGTGTACAAAGAGGAAAGGTAATGGCTGAACAACCACTTGGCACAGTGTTTAATGATTCACTTCAGACATGTAGACACTTAAAAGACAGCAATAGCAATAACAATATTTGTACCAAAGCAAATAAGGAACCATAATGGAATATTACAGTGATCAGCAGGCCTTTCACGCTAACTAATGTTCTGCGGATGATGTATTAGGGCTGGGCTGATGTATTTGAGCTGAATGGTGATACACAATATATGATATTTGATGTGACACATACAATAAAAAATTCGGACACCCTACAAAATCCTTTATCTTTACTATATTCAAACATGTTGAACTTTAATTTTCATGTCTTTTTATACAAATTCAAGAATTCTTCCCCCTCCATGCAAGTGGAACATTTTGTATGATCGAAACAGAACGTTATTTAAAAACTTTGAAACTCAATATAAACAATATCACCTCAGCCCATGATCTTGCTTGTTTATATCCCAATATTGATATATCAATATATCTCCCAGCCCTATGATTCACTGTCCCAGAAATAATTGTGATAAGTCATATTATTGCCATTTTGAGACTATTTAATACCAATGATATAATGATAGTATAATAATGCTATTCCACCCTTTTAAAGAGTAATGAACTTTCAATTATTAAAAATAATTAGACAAATCAGCTTCATGCTTCATGAAATGTGCTCATCATGCTAAGAAAAACATAATGGTCAATATTAGGATCAGCAAATGTTTTTGTACACTACTGTCATACTTTGTTGTATTAACAGCCCTAGAGAGAGTGAGGCATCAAAAGCTTTTCCTAGAAGTGGGTGTTCTGATTACAAAGCACAATGGGCAATCCTAAAAGACGTGAGAAAGAACCCAATGGCACCAGCAAGAAACAACCCTCTGTGGTCATATATCCACTATTAGACAACTGAACAAAGAATGAACACTGAACAAGAATGGTGTTCATGGATGGACATCGGTGTTTTGCAAAAAAAGAAATGTTAACCTGTGTCAAATTTACCCAAGAACCTTTCTAATGTTCTACAGACAGATGAGACAAAAGTGGAACTGTTTTGCAGAAATTTACAATTCTGTGTTTGGAGAACAAAGAACACACAATCCTCATCCCAACCATCAAGCATGGTGGAGGGGGCATCATGGTTTGGGGTTGCTTCACTGCCTTGGCAATAATGAATTCAAAGGTTTATAACATGTTATAGGAGAAGAATTCCACAGGAGTTCAATAAATACATCAATCTTTGGTTTGAAATACTAATTAAGTCAATGCCACTCATTTTATCACAAATTTCTTTCACATTTTGACATGAAAAATGAATCAGCCTGGGTCCCATGGTCGGGCAGTGTACCACGTGGCTCCAGTTCAAAATGACTTCTACACACAGATATAACAACAACGCAAATGCAAACAAGCAAAAATGAGTACAATATTCTACATTCTACTGCCTCAGATAGTGAGGCTTTAGTGGTGCAGGCCACTGGCATGCAGTGCGACAAATTGAGTTGAGTTTGGCTAAAATAAACTGTGAAGATGTTATCGCAGCCCCCTTCACATCTCCAGAGCTGTAGAATCTACATTGCCTTTGTGGAATTACACGGTTCCGCTGGGCCCAAACAAGCAGGCTAATGTTGTGCGTGAGCCAGGCTTAGAGAAAATAACCAAATGCAAGGAGCACTAAAGCCATATCACATTCCTCCATTGGAAAAAAAACGTCCCTTTGCATGAGAAAATGGAGGTTAATTAGGTAGAAAATCCACCACAAATTCCGCACGGCAGCAGTTCAGACAGCTGGAAACAGAAGGCCCTTATTCTACATTTGCCCACAAAAGACATGAAGGCACTTTCAAAACTCGATTAGAGATGTATTCATGCCAACAGTGGCCAGCAATGGAAAAAATTAATGCAGGAGACCAGTAATGTGTCTTTACTTCTCCCTTTCTCTCTTCTTCCATGCATAACTTGGAGGACGAGCCTCTTTCTGCTCCCAGAAGATGACCGACAGGCGATCATAACAGGGCCAACAGGGCACCATAAATTTGACAGTCTAACATCAAGGCCACTGGTGCCTGTCCAAATATGTCATGTTTTCCATTTTTTGGACAAAGTCTCAAAATGAACACTGCTTAAAAGGGTATTCCATCAGTTTTTTTAAGATTATCTACATAATTCAGAGTCATCTGCTGTCTATCTCAAAATCATTTTTTTATGACAAAATCTGGCACAAAAAAGACAAATTTATACTGAACAATTACATTTTCATGACATTTTTGATCAAATCGTAACTAGTGTGAAGTGAAATGCTCCCGGAAAACACATCAGCAGCACGGAGACCTTTTACAGAGTGAATGACCAAAGAATGGCTGTTTGCAGACATTGTTCTGCTGAACTGTTAAGTGGGGGTACAGTTTAATTCATATTGTCCTTTGTTGTAGTGCTGGGCAATATGACTAAAAACTTAGGAGAAATGGTGATAAATGTTAAATGTAAAATGTTAAAGTATCAGTATATAACTGTAATAGGGCTGCACAATATATCATTTAAGCATCATCATTGCAGTGTATGCATAGGTAATAGTCACATTGCAGGATGTGCAATGTCACATCATGCAAATTAAACCATGCATGCCATGCTACATCATGCTTGATAAAAAATGAAGACTGACTGTTCTCATTCTCCACATAGCACAGAGAGGCAGACTATATGCTTAATATCCTTAATTTTACTCTGCCTTTCCATAACAGAGGGCCTTGTTAATTTCATGACATGTTGGATCAGTGACTTTTGGAGACAATATTGATAGTATGGTACCATTTTATTGTCATCTTTTTGGAAATTTTGAAAATCTTGAATCAAGATTATTGCTGGAAGCCTGGGCCTGGTTTTGTTTGGACACAGAGCATCATTTAAGTCTACCCAGATGAACTATTTTTTATTTTGTGACCTTGGAAAGAGATTAAAAAAAACCTAGCAGAGAAACTAGAAGAGATCAAGAAATCACTCAACTTTATGTCTGAGGAGATCAGCAAAGTGGTGAAACAGCAAGTCAACCTCATGGGCCTAAAGGAAGAGTTTCATGAGCTGAGGACTACATTCAAGCTAAGAGATGAGAAGACTGAAAAGCTGGAACAAAGAATTGATGACTTGGAGCAGTATTCCCATACTGATGACTTCATAATCACTGGGCTGGCTATCAAACACTGCAGCTGTGCCAGGGTTTTAGCCACTGACCAATATGTGGAGGACACTGAGGAGCTGCACACTCTAAAGCAACAAGTGGTTGAATTCATGAACAGTAAGAACTTTCACATAGAGAGTCAACAAATCTCAGCTTGTCACATTTTCCCATACAAGGATGAAACAAACAGGCCTACCACTGTGGTCACGTTTGTCTACAGTAAGCATAAGGTTGACATGATAAGGCAAAAACCTTAAAGGCAGTGAGGTGTATGTCACTGAGCACCTGACAAAGAACAATGCTGAGATAGCTAGAAATTGCCATCTTCTTAGAAAGCAGAACAAAGTACAATCTACAGGTTAAAGGAATGGAAAAGTGTAAGGTTAAAAGGTCCACCTGAACAATAATACTGGTGGTTGTGATGCGGAATCTGTGAGATCTGGATGTGTGTTGGAGTGTTCGGAAGCTGTTTGGGGAGCAATGTTGTATAATTCACAATCACTTCCTGTTAAATGACACTAAAATATTCTTATTTTTCTGTTGAAGAAGATTAGCGAAGTGCTATGATGATTATGATTTAAAGTCTGTGTGTTGTGTTTGGCCAGGAAACTTTGTGAAGAATGGGTGGGTGTGCTATCATGATGGAACACAAAATCTAACACAGTAGTGTTGTTCAAGTTCTTCTGTTATTGTATCAAAAATGAATATTCATTGGTATTCAATTACACTTCAGCAGTCTGAAAAAGACTGACAGCTTCTGCTGGTCAGACAAAATTCAAGCATTCACATTACAATCACCTATATACATTCATCAACCTGTGCATCCCTAGCTTCATTTGTTTACGCAAGAAGAATTATGGTCAGATATTGTTTGGACACAGTTATTGGCTGACAGAATTATGGGCTGAAATAGAATTACACCACAGGGCTACACCCATTTCCATCTTCATAGTGAACCCAAACAAAATCTACACCCTTACTGTATAATGTCATACTGCTCAGCCCTCTACTGTCACATTTTCTAGCTGCTAATTCAGTTCAGAAGAGAAACCACCAAGACTGACTCAGATGGACACTGGTCAAGCCAACGGCAGTGCAGATCACGTAGCCCCTCCAATCTCTTTCTAAACCTTCACCACAGATTATAATGACTAACACCAAATGATCATATATTGTTACAATATCTCCTACCTCTAAAATGAAAATAATACACAACTCTAAATCTAGTTTAGGAGGAGCCTCCAAATGAAGACAAAAAGAGGCATCGCTTTTATTGGTCCATCCACTCCTTCGTAAGTGTTTCCAGATCAAATCACTCTTCATGGATTAATAAAGTTGATTGAATTTATTCATTCATCTTCTTATCAACTTCATCCTGGTCATGGTCACAGTGGGTCTGGGGCCTATCCGAAATCAAGTCAAGAATTGATTAAATCCGAATCAATTTAATTTTGTATGTAGCATCTCGTCAACCTCTGGTGTCATTTCAGTTAAATGTTTAAGGAAAGGTTGTTGACCAGATCATAAACGGCCACAGCAAATTTAGATGAAGGGAGGGGACTACCTGATAGAGTTTGGGAAAGGGATGGGCCTTCGTATTTTGTGGAAACATGCAAATATAGAACTCAATGGGTATAATATATTTATTTTTGTAAACATTTATTTACAAAAATTGAGAGTATTAGTGGAGTTTGAGCAGAAACTGTCTATAAATCCTCACATTTTGACTCACAGGGTTCAGGTAGGATTTTGCTCAGGGCCCCGGGTCATGCCATGACACACTGTGAGAATGAAGGTCAGCATGACATACACAGATCAGACATATAAAACAGAGTCCCGGTGGTCTTCTGGGGCAGTTGTAGATGTGCTGGTGAAGCTGAGATTTGAGTCAGACCGTTTGGTCAGAAACTGACTGATCAGAGAATCTCTGGCGTATGTGTTTATTAGCGTTTCCATGGTGATGATGAAATTCTGCCACCTCACAACTGAACTCACTTCTTTATTCTCAGTAACACTTCAGTGACTGACCCAAAAATAAGGATAAACTGATGAAATGTTAAAAACAGAATATGGTGAAACATATTAACAACGAAATTGCAACTGAAACACTGAAAAACAGGCTGACAGATAAAGAAAATGGATCTAAACTGAAATGACTAACTGATAAACAAAACTAACAAACCCATAAGGAGAGAGGATCAAAAGAAACTACTCACTACAGAAACAAGGCTACTGACCAAGACAGACTGAGACAAAGGGTCTTAAATATAAGACAACTTTGGACACACCTGGAACAAACTGATTAGGAAGGGGCAGGGTTACAAATGAGACCCAGATGGGAATGGGTGGAGCAAGGGAGGAGAACCAAAACAAACACAACTTGTGCTTAGGAGCACATGGGGACAGACAACAACAAGGAACACAGGTGAACAGGACCAACAAATGACAGACAAGAATCCACACTTCAGATATTTGGGTTCCTGCTTCAAACTCATTTGTAATTAACAGGTTTGACCATATAAGATAAATATTGATATTACAAAATATATTTTGTACAAGATATAAAAAACACCATACTGTAATAATATGTCTGTTATGCAGGTTACCATCTGAGCACAATTTACTTCCAAAACTAAATCAGTGGTGGGTTGTTTGTGTGGAAATGGTTTGGTTTCCGGAAGGATCACAGTCACAGATCACTATTTTGTAGAACAAATTAAAGAAATTGTGGCTGAGTGTCCTTTAAAGGGACAAACGACCCCACCCAGTGGATGAAAGTATCATATCAGATCAGATCCACTTTAAATTTGGATTATTATTAAGATTTTCAGTATATTGTATCATTTATTGCCATTTTATTAAGCATATCAAGATATGAGTTTCTGTCTTATGTTCTAGCCTTACATTAATCAGTTAATATGACTTTTAATAGACACTGCCTTCTTTTAATGAACTCAAATTAAATTCACACATGGCCACTGTTCATGATCCACCCACAAATGCATTTTTAGCAGGGTTTGAATAGTTTTTGAACAGTTATACAGTTTATGAATATGCTAATTAAGGGAGAATTATTTCAAACAATATTTTCCTTTGTTTGTGTGTGAAAAGTCACACTGCTTACAGGATTTTCTAATCAAGTATCTAATCAGGTATCTAATCAAGCTACACACCTATCCAGTAAAGGTGCAGCTGGGGGACCTGCAAGTGTGACATACAATATATCCAGAGAAGGGTTTTCAATTATTTTGTTTCTTCAGCCAAAATCCAACAGACTCTCATTATCTTCTGTAAAGCTTGGGCACCTTTATGAGGGCTAGCTATGAAAAAGCATAGGTTAGGTTACGTTAATTGATTACAATCACATTAACTTTCATTCCTTCTCATGGTCTTAAATGGACCACATTTATGAATCGTCATACAAGACTGCCCTCTTTGAATCTACGCTTAGTTGTTTTAAACAAAGCCCATTTCAAACAAACCTAACTAGGTATACGCCCCAATCGGTATGCCCATTGGCCATATGGTCCCTTAGTGACCTTTAATTCACAAGGGTGGTCACTCCATCTATAGTCCCTTGTGTAGGCTATGGGGTTGGGTCTCGAGAGGTTAGCTAATAAGATACTTGAGAACACCACTTGGTTTCCATGGGCCTTGAAATAAATGCTACAGGTGTGACTTATACATATTGAATATTATTTTAACTGTACCAGCTGTTAATTGATTATGCCAAGCTCATTGCAATTACCTTCTGCCTGGGTACCTGTGAACTAGAAAAAGAGAAAAGGATATCAACAAAGGATCAACACAACCAAGACAAATGAACATACAGTCACTGGGCGATGTCGAGCAAAGAGACTGACCAAACACTGGGGCATTAGTACAGAGAGACTAAACCTGAAGCACCTATCCATGCAGGTCTGCTGACTAGACACAGGTGGGTCTCAGCAGGAGATGGAAACAGAACAAACAAGGGGCACAGGGAGAGAAATAGAATGAGAATGTATTTCTTAAGCCTGGTCCTAGAGGCACCCCTGCTTTGCACACTTAAGTGAATTCCCTGCTTTATGTCAGCCCCTGCAACTCTTAAAGGGCTTGTTAATGATCTGATTAGTTGAATCAGGTGTGTTGGAAGCAGGGTAAATGCTAAAGTAACCATTAGAGTCTGTGGATTCACTGTCACAAAAACACCAGTGTTTCTCAATCCTGATCCTGAGGATGCCGACCATGCACACTTTTGTGAATTTTCCACTTTAAGACAGGCCTGACAACTCTGGAAATTTTGATAATGGGCTGATTAGTTGCATCAGGGATTTTGGGAGCATGGAAAATGCTATAATGTGCAGGGCAGGGGTGCATCTAGGACCTGGGTTGAGAAACACTGCCCCAGACACCACTGGCTTCAAACTAAACCTTAATGTGTTTAATCTGTAAGCCCTTTTTTTATGTTTTTTTATGCTTTTGTTGAACATAAAAAAGTAGGTTTCCTACTGCAGGGATTCACTTTATAACTTTATAGACTAGAATGGACTGGCTAGGCTGAGACTGTTCTATGGAATAACAGAGACAGTGCCTGCTCCCGCACAGACAGGATGGGTTCCCATATGAAAGCTGAGACTTTCTGGGAGAGCTCGTCAGCATAAAGAAAACACAGACTCTAATGGTTCTGGACACAACTCAGATTCAGAGACGCTGGACTGAGCACAGCATTCCACAGCCAAGCTTCAGCTTCATGTGGTTGCAGTCTAACACTACTCATCAGGTGGACTAACAGCAGTGGCTAGCCCTGGCTGGACAAAGCGCTTGGCCCGATAAGGATATGGAAATACCACACACTTGCTCACCCTTCAAACCAAACAGCAAGGCTTATTTGTTACAAACAAGAGATTGTGCTGAGTGCTGAGCGCACCTTCTGTGCCAGGTGGCTCCTGTTAAACCAA
This sequence comes from Acestrorhynchus altus, assembly GCA_034509495.1. Classification (NCBI taxonomy): domain Eukaryota; kingdom Metazoa; phylum Chordata; class Actinopteri; order Characiformes; family Acestrorhynchidae; genus Acestrorhynchus; species Acestrorhynchus altus. The sequence goes on along the minus strand of CM067503.1, from coordinate 33,462,975 downwards.
CAGCTCAGCAAAAATGAATAAATAAATAAATAAACAAATGCCATTTTTGTGTCTATTCTCCAAATGTCAGCAAAGATCAGCAAAGTCATATTTGCTATCTATTTCCTTCTGTAGTTTCAATCAATTAAACTATTATAGTTATTATATACCATATTTTCTGGACTACAAACCGCACCAGAATATAAGCCGCACCGGAATATAAGCCAAACCCACAAAGTTTTTAAAAAAAAACTGGAAAATAATATATATGGAAGAAAAAGCTGCACCTCATTATAAGCCGCATGGATTAAAGCGTGGAAAAAAAATGTAGTGGCTTATAGTCCGGAAAATACGGTAATTACAAAAAGTATTTTACATGAAATGGCTATAAATATGTTGTCTCATGTAGCTTCACTGGGGTTGGGTACTGAAGTCACTGGGTACTGAACACAGAAGTACTTTTATCAGCCACTGCTGATGAAGCACCCAGGTGTACTGGGAATTCACTGTCAAAGACTAAACATAATACAATTGATTCAAGTCATACACTGACATCTGTAGCTTCTAATCCAACAGCAGACAAAACAGAAATCGTACTCACCCCAGGACCAGCTTGGATTTGGTAGCACATTCCAATAATAAATATGCCATCAGTTTGTTTTTACCATATCTGACTCAAACTTAACCAAAGCTGCTGCAAAATGTGTAAAACTAATTCTGCCCTTCAGGGAAGCAAAGTAAAGACTCTGCTCTGCTGTTACACTATTGTTATCCACATGAAAAAGAACATCACTCAGTCCAGCACAGAGTGGATCATAACACACCAAAACTAACCAACACCACTAACAGCACAGAAACCAACTGCTTTGTTTTTATATGACAGAGGAGATTCATAAAGCTTTGCCAGGCATCTGCAGTGACTCACCCTGGTGTGTAAAACACATACACAACACAAACATATGGGCATAGATTTCCTTATATGTGAGATATGTTTACAAAATATTGTTTAATTCCATTTGTTTTCTAACAATTGCAGAACATTAAGGATTTGACCATTTTCATGTATTTACAAATATATTTCATGAATATCTTTATTTTCCATATGGGTTAAGTGTTAAAATAGTGTTGAAATTGAGAACTTTGGTCTTGTTTACAATTCAAATGACATTTTGCTATTTTATAGAGAAAAGTTTCTGGAAATGTATTGTTAGCAGAACTAAATTCCAGGTACCAGTACCGGTACTGTATTGATTCAGATGTGAGCAGTACCCAGCCCTAAGCTTCACTGGTGGTTTTGGATAGTAAATAAAATAGCTATATCTGTATTGTAGTCATTGTGACCTCTAATTCATATCACCACCTCTGTAAAGAAATCTGTCTGTAGCTTTTGCTACAGTGAATCATGTCATACTGAAACCCCACCAATGACTGTTTGCACATCTCAGCTTCTGAATTATACAGCTATCATTTTTGTAATCAGTGGAATTCTCCTTTATTACCATCAGTTAATATTGTTCAACTTCACACAGCAAACATGTCTCATCTGTCTGTTTTGGGAAAAGGGGAAAGCTGTGTACATTTGATATTCATTAGGACCATTGTTTAAACTTGCTCCGGTGTGAAAATAACCTGTGCATCTCTCTTCATTTCCATATCCACTCAGCATCCTGAGGACACACAAGAAGTTCACTCTGTGTAAGCACTGGACTGGCCTGGATTTGTCAAATATAGCATTTCAAATGTATGCTGTTGAAGGCAAAACTCCAAGCAGATGTAAAAAATACAGCATTCCTCCGTGATGTGGCCATGCTGATCAAAAGGGCCAGGCATATGTAGAGGCACAGACTGGTGAAGGCAGAGTGAGAGACTGGTGATTATGGGATAGTGTTTCCACAACAGAGCTTTCTTTGTGCCATATGCAGTAGCACTGGCTGAAATCGCTGCTTTGGAACTGATCTAAGATCAGCTTCACCTCCTGCGCCATTCTCCAGCGCCACACTCCACGACTCCAGCCAACCTTTTGTGTACTCTTTAGCAACCTGCTGTGTCACACACTCCTCCAGAGTGCAACAAAAGACACACACACACACACACACACACACACACACACACACACACACACACAGGGGGGAAGGGGGAATAGGAGCTCCTTTGAGACACAATGAAGATGCATTAGGACACTTTATGGGCAACAGGATGTTTTTTGTGTGGTTTAAATCAGTAAAGAAGTTTATGCAACATCTACAGGCTTGTCCCAATACGACACGCATTTGCAAGCATTAAAGCCCTGATGTTCATTGACGTCAGCAGGAAAGGAAACAGTTGAGGATGTTTGAGAAGGTGTTTGTTGCATTTATGGATGAAGACATGCATTGTTGGCCAGTGAATGTTCAGACATAAACGGAGTGTTTGTTAGGGCTGGCTAATATTACGTAAATATTGTTGTATCGAGATATGAATCACATCTGTTGCACAGGTTATGATGTGTGTTATGTGTGTAATTTAATTCCTAAAAAGAATGTGAGTGTGTTGCAATGGTTTGGTTTCTGGACAGATGGCACTCTACTGACTCAAGTTATACCGTAGAATACTCTGACTTCCAATGAAAATTAAGAAAAGGTTTTTGACAACAATAACACACACACACACACACACACACACACACACACACACACACACACTCATATATATATATATATATATATATATATATATATTCACAGCAGAACTACAATCATGTAATGTGTTGATAGATAGATAGATAGATAGATAGATAGATAGATAGATAGATAGATAGATAGATAGATAGAGAGAGGCAGAGAGGTCATGTGGGTCTGTATTGGTAAAATGATTATGCAGAGAGTAGCAGGTGTTTCTTGAGCCTTAAGAATGAATGGGGGAGGTCAGGCTCTGTGGGTCTTCTTTGCTTTGTAACTGGTTCACAGTCCACAGGGGACTGGGGCAGCGCCATACTAATGAACTGCCACGAGAAGCACACCACACTTTCATCCTGTTTTAGGCCACTGTCACATTAACCAAAAGCACAGGGAATGTCCATGTGCCACATTCACCGTTACAGTGGGACTATTCTGCTTGGTGTGTGTAAGTGAATGATCCAACAGGAGATGCAGTGCTGCCCTGTCAGACTAAACTTCTCCACTCACAGCTGCTTCCATCAGGAGAAAGGAGAGCTAAGATACAGGACAGTTCCTTTAACTGAGTAAACATTACTTCAGACTGACCACTCTCTCAGACTTACAGCTGCACACACTGAAACATCTCCATCCAGCAAAACACAAACATTTACACTTTTACATATTTATAAGCCAGCAATCAAAAACAACAGGAGAATATTGTAATACAGAAAAGTTCCAGTTTTACTCACCAGCTGCTTTAAGCCGAATAACAGCAGAATGACAGAAGAGTCCCTCTGTTATTATTCCATACGAGCTGAACTGAGTCAGTCCTGCTGCTGCTGCTGCTGCTGCCTCTCCTCTGACACTCTGACTCTCAGCCCGCCAAGCAGGATTCAATATCAGAGGAGGCCACACCTCCTCACACACACACACACACACACACACAAGTATAACAACATATATATATATATATATATATATATATATATATATATATATATATATATATATATATATGACAAAGAAGAAAGCTTGAGAAAAACATTTTTGCAAAATTACATAAATATTCACAGCCTTTTACCATGACCAAATTGAGCTCAGATGCATCTTGTTTCCACTGGATCATCCTTCAGATGTTTGTACAGTCTGATTGGACACCACTGATAAATTCAGATGATTGGACATGATATGGAAAGGCACCCACCTGTTTATATAAGGTCTCATAAGGAATTGTCTGTAGACCTCCAGGACAGGATTGTATCCAGACACAGATCTGGGGGAAGGGTACAAAAATGTTTATGCTGCATAGAATGTCCCAATGAGCACAATGGCCTCCATAATCGGTGAATTGGAAGAGTAACAGAACCAGGACTTCTTCAAATAGCTGGATACCTTGCAGGATAATCAGCATCAGTTTATTTGTTATATATATATATATATATATATATATATATATATATATATATATACTAAACTCACCAGAACACAAGGACAGATGACTAATGAGATGTTCTATGTAATGTCCTGGGCTAAAAACTACTATGAGAGGGTATACCAGCTCAGCACAACATTATAAATAGTTGTTAGTTTTACAACTTCACTCCCTATTTCACTCCCCATTTTTCACTGTGGCCTAGTGGGGAACCAGCCTTGTGACTGGAAGTTTGCTGGTTTGAATCCCTGAACTGGCAGGAAATGACTGAAGTGCCCTTGAGCAAGGCACCCTAACTCCAGCTGCTCCCTGGGCACTGTGGATAGCTGACCACCACTCTGGGCATGTGTGCTCACGACCTCTCTAGTGAGTGAATTCACTAGTGTGTATGTGTGTATATCACTGTGTGTGGATGGGTTAAATGTGAAGGACAAGCTCCTGGTGTGCAAGCACACTGGGTCTAAGAGTACCTTACCTTTACCTTTACCTTACTCTTAAAAGCAGACCTTTACACGTATGAATTCCCAAAATGGCGTTGCCCTCACTTTGGGAAGGACGAACCCCCACCCCCAACCAATTAGTGTGATGCTGGCCAATAAAGTATCTATAGCTTACATAAAAGAATCGGTACCACCTCCGCGTGGTTCCGCTGTCCAATGATGTTTTAAAAGAAGCAGTGCTTCATGTGACTCAAACGACAGCACCCTCCCAGCACTGATAGCAATGTGGTGATAGGTAGATGAGAATTGGAATGATGAAAATAAACATGAATGTTGACACAAAATACCGCAGCATTACTTGTTCATTAAGAATAAATCAGAACTGAAACTCATTTAAGGCAGGAACGCTCTGTGCTTCCTCTGCGGAATACAATTTAGCTCTTTATTTTCTATAATTGCATGAGCCTGATCTCAATTTGCTCTAAGACTACTTGTCTTGTTCCTCCAAATCACTTTCTAACAGCATTGCTCTGTCTGGCTGTTTCTAATAAGACCCTGAAATGTTAAAGCCGTTTAGTCAATCATGGGTTCACACATCCGTGAGTAGGAATGAAATCAGTGAATTAAATATTAGAGTAAAGGGACAGAATGAAAGCTTAATTAAAGATACAGGGTTTAGATTTTAAAAAATTTTAGTCTATCTCCAGTCTAGATACTACAAACTAAGTGATTATGGTAGGAGTGCCTCATTCAGGGAGGTGACCAAGAACCCATCCCACCTTCCACTTGGAACTATTTAAAACTATTTAAAATGCTGAGTTGAACATGTTCCTTGTGTATGTCAAATGATTTAGAACACCAATATGGGTTCTGAAACTTTTGACTGGAAGTCATATATTATGCAGCAGCATGTTGTTAATCAAGAGATCACATCACAGAATGATGACTGAAATTGACGGTTTTATTGAAGCATAATCAACTACAATATTAAGGACCAATTTCACATCTCTCTACACCACTGTTCATTTTGTCACATCACTTACCACACAGGGGCAAGTACTTGCTGCTAGTTCATTTGTTTATATATACATAATATGACTTATATATAACCTTTATTGCCTCAAAGCAAGCTTGCCTGCGGTGTGTATGTGTGTGTGTGTGTGTGTGTGTGTGTGTGTGTGTGTGTGTGTGTGTTCAGTCTATTCTGTGAAGGAAAATAGGTGGTACAGAAAGAGAGATGATGGCAAAAGTGTGCTACTGCCCTGACCTGATCGACTTTATCAGCAGAGTCAATGAGGGAGGCACACACACAAGGCTGATTTCTCCTGGAGCATCCTGACCTAAATGTCTCACACAAGCTCAAAGCTAATCAGCCAATCAGACATTCTGGGTTGGTTCTGTCTTTGTGTTTAAGTCATTTGATTTGTCACTACTGTCACTTGTGACCGGTCACTGTTTCATCTGTAACTGCCCCGTAACCATTCTTCAGCCCTTTCAGCTACATAAACTCAAGTGAGTCACATACAGTTGCCTTTATCTTTAGCTCCGAGGCCTGACAGCAGAAACACAGAAAGCCTATTAGCACCTTAGTTCCTCTGTGCATTCATCTCCAACCACCATCAGCATCTGCTCCACAACCTCTTCAAGACAAGCAGCGGTCGCTCACTCTACATAATCATAGCTGAGGGGCATTGGTATTAGAGCTGCATACACGGGGGGATATATAATCATTTCCCTCTTTAGGAAGCACTGAGGGAATGCTCAGGATCTCCACCACTGGCCATATATCATTATTATTCACTCTGTTCCACTGAGGCACAGAAACCCATCAAGTGTTTCTATTGACAGTGGGGATAAAGCCAGATTGGAATTTATACATTAGGGTGGAGTGGAGTTCAAGGATACTGATTAAGAGCTTTTCTTTTGTTCTGCCTTGTCTGGCGAAATATTTGAGCTCCTTTTCACTGAAAACATCTCAAGATGAAAAAAGAAATTATCATTTTTTTTCAGTATCTTTCCTTGTTTCTTAAGAAAACCTTGAGAAAGATATAAAGGGTATGACTGCATTCACTTAGAAATTAAAAATTAAAAAGTGAAAAATATATTATGGTGTATTTTTATATGTAATATAAATGAATTCAAGTTAATGTAAAAAGGATTTTTAGATAGTATAGATCATTTTGTATAGATCAAAACAGTGTGTGTGTGTGTGTGTGTGTGTGTGTGTGTGTGTGTGTGTACATACAGTAGGCAAACTTAAGGGTCAAGCTGTATACTGTATATGTATATTAACTTCTTATATTAACAAATTAAAAACAATTTGATTTCTTCTGTAAAGTTGCTATTTTGGAGATACGTTTTCATTGGACAGTGATGACATGTATGTAATGTCTACCCCGTGTTTCTATTGTACACATTTGAATAATCTCCATTGACCATACAGGAGCACTTTGTAGTTCTATAATCACAGATTATAGTCCTTAGTATTTCCCCCTGTTCTTTAATGATCAGGACCCCAAAGGTCCACAACAGAGCAGGTACTATGTGGGTGGTGGGTCATTCTCATCCCTGCAGTGATACTGACATTGTTTGGTGTGTGTGTGTTTCTCATATCCACTCATATCCACTCTATTAGACACATCTACCAAGTCGGTCCATCTATGTAGTCAGAGACAGACGCTCATTTGTTTCTGCACAGTTTGTGTTGCTCATCTTCTAGTCCGTTATCTAGGACTAGGACAACACTGTGTCTGACCAGTGCTGATATAATCAGTGTTTGTGTATATGTTCTAAGATGTCTTACGTTGTAGGGTGGCAGTTTTATGGAGATTAAAGGGGGATGGGTTTTTCTAGACTAGAAGTCCTTGTTCTTATAAAATATTAGTTGTACAGTTGTAGGCCTACATTTTTATTACAGTTGAATGAGCCTCAAATGATTGTTATTTGTTGCATTATGGAATTTATGTAACTTTTCTATTATAGAAATCAACCTATAACATGTTTCTAGGTTCTACATGCTTAAACACAACCCCACCAAACAAAGTCTCTGTATAATTACATTACAATTCATGCAGATTGCAACAACAGGCCTTTGTAGCTGGCCTGGTTCTAACCCTTTTTATTTTCAAACAGAGTAAACACACGAGTGTTGTTCTTCCTCTGAAGTGGAGATAAGGTTGTTAGATTGAATCTTCTCTTTGTTGCTTTCTCTCTGTATGGCTTCCAGGCACTCCAAGCACAGCTAAAGAACCACAGTCACTCTGAGGAATGTATGGAAGTGAGTCTAAGGTTCAGGCCCAATGCACTTTTCTGCAGGCCATACAAGAGTCAGAAAGGTGTCCCCCAAATTCACAGGCTCCAGGGTCAAGCTGTGTGATTTTGAGGATAGTCAGAGCTCCAGTATTAGGCTGGTGATTTTAAACAAAAACTCAAATTCTCCTTGGTTTTAATATTGATGATGTACATTTTTAAGTTCTAGAACATACCATTCACTCCCCAGTCTCTTCAAGGGAGAACACATGTCACAATCATGAATGTACACCAATCATCCACAACATATGACCACCTCCTTGTTTCTATGCTCACTGTCCATTTTATCAGTGCCGCATACCATATAAGACCACTTTGTAGTTCTATAATCACAATCACAGACTGTAGTCCATCTTTTTGTCAAACTAGGAAACATTGTGTTCATGTGTTCACACTTATGTGTTTAGTCTGGAACTTAAAAAAAACTTTATTAGCCTCTGATCAGGACCCCACAGGACCACCACAAAGCAAGTATTACTTGGGTGATGGACCATTCTCAGCACTGCAATGACACTGTGTGTGTTAGTGTGTGCTGCACTGATATGAGTGGCTCAGAAACAGCAGTCCTGCTGGAGTGTTTAAACACTGTGTCCATTCATATGCTAGTCCATATATGGAAAGGAAAAACAGTCCATTTGGGAATAGTCGTAGTTGTCACAACCATGAGCATAATTACTACACATACAATTGTTTATTCAGCTTACAGCATTTAATTCACATTGAAGTGCTGTAGAGTGTTGTTCCTTCAGAGAGTCTAGAACCTGTTTGTTATATTATATTTTAAATACTATTTTTCCCAGGGGGATCCAAATTGGCTAGCATTATGATCTGAGGATTGAAGGTTTGAATCTGAGAGCAAAACTGCCCATGCTCTTTCTGGGTGGGTGTGATGCTGGTCAGCACAAAGGGCCTGTTAGCTACTGTATCTGAGGTGGGAACCAGGCATTTTCCTCCAAGTGCATTGGCTTCCCAGCAATAATGCAATGGCTGTAGTCAAAAAAAAGGCAGTGGCTGGCTTTACATGTATCAGAGGAGTCACATGCTTGTCTTCACCCTCCTAGTGTCATGGCAGCATATTTGATAGGGGGAGAGTCTAACACTGTAGGGTAACTGGCACTTCCAAACATTGGATTAACATTAACGTTAACGATTAAAAAGATTATTTTCCCCTTCACATTTCTGCCAATCAGAATAGAAGCCATATGCTAATCTTTAAGACACAGTAAAAATAGGCTGTTTAAATTTACCTTACTGGTCAATCACTGGTCACACTGAATATTGCAATGCAATGTTCCATAATCTTACACTCAAATACTTCTTGTTATCTCCAAAGTCCTTGTTTAAGATTCTGTGTAAACAGAGTTACACAGAAATTAAACACACAGTGATAAAAATATGAGCTGTTTTGCTGTGAAGTAATAAGGGTGTAGAATATTGACTTGAACTGGAGGCAAACCAGCCCCTGGAGAGAAACTCAAGATCAGGAGTGCAGCATAACGTCTACGACACCGTGTTCACGTGCACTCCTCTGAGACGGTACACACACATTACTCCCCCAAAGTTTCCACACCAATATGACTTTCTAAGAATAGCCAAAGAAGATTCCAGAATAAAGCTGCACGTAATTCCTTAAGCTTAAAAAAAACAGCACAGTATGATGAGAGGGCCTCCAGACTCACGAGTGATACAAGCACGGCAGAGAAGGTTCACGTGCACATCTATCTTGAGCTATCTGTGTGTATGCACACAGAATAACAATAACCTCTTGAACACAAACTTCTGTTTGGAGAGAGAGAGAGAGAGAGAGAGAGAGAGAGAGAGAGAGAGAGAGAGAGAGAGAGACACTGACTTTATGGGTGTTTTTAGTTAGGCTTACTGTAGAAAGGTTAATTCAATTTATGTAAAGGACTGCTGGCTGGTATGGTGGAGGTCTCCATTACTCCAGACTTTAGTGCTGCTTTGTTTAAAAGACACAGAGCTGAGGTCATCCATGAACTACATGAGGAGAACTCTTCTGTTCTTCTGCATTATGGTCCTGTGACTTGGGTCATTACTTTCTGGGGAATTGAATAGAAAGAACTTTACTGTTTTAACACAATCAGCTTTGCTGAAGGTGACTAATAACACATTAAAGAATACATTTCATTTCAGGGGACAACGCTGTATAAATGAAACTTGGATATGACTTAGAGTAGTCAGAGTACAGCTTGTATAGCAGTATAGATTTATTACTCAACACAGAGCCATTATACGTCCAAATAGCGGGTAACAAAACTGAGAACATCTTACAGTGAACATAACAGTTCATATTTTGCACACCTGTGTTGTTCCTCTCTAGTGTCATGTGACTTGTTAGAATTACAAGATTTCCAGGTGTAAATGGGGAGCAGGGCTGTTAAATTTGGTGCTTTGGGTACAATTCTCTCATGCTGACCACTGGATATTCAACATGGCCTCTCATGGCAAAGAACTCTGAGGATGTGAGAAGTAGAATTGTTGCTCCACTAAGATGGCCTAGGCCACTGGTACCGTTACCGGTTCATTGAAACAATTGGTTCGGGGCAGCACAAAAAATAATTAAATATTTCCATTTTACATATTATCTGAGTCTGAAGGATATTTTAATTTGAAAAACGTTTTATTTTGAGATTTTTACATTATGGTTACGTGGTCGAGAGAAGAGAGAAGTAGAGCTTGTGAGTATTAACGCGTGGACAAACAAACCAAAGCCTTATAGTGTCTTTACCTTATGCGCTAGCCATACGCTAACATGGTAGCCTCAGGCCTCAGCCTCACTGCCACAAAATGAAATGCTAATTATGATACATCATCTTGTTTTCATATCCCTAATAAATATGCAAATATATAGACTCAGTGTTGACAATCATTTCTATACTCTCTCTCTTACATACACACACACACACACACACACACAAGCACACACACACGCGCGCAAGCACACACACTTAGCTCTCTCGTCTTGAGCCTGACCTCTAATGTTTGTGAAACAGGCCATTTGTTATCTTCCCCAGAGTAAACAGAGGCTGTAATTCTGGAGCCCGAGGACACAACACTAAGCTAATTGTAGCTCTCTAACCACAGATGTTCCCAAATGGGGGGCAAGATGTTCATCTGACGCTCCAGGTAAATAGTTATATGGGGAAAGGAAGCCTCATATGCTCCGATGAGAAGCCCCAATGGCACAGCATGAAACATTGTGCAGTACAGTGGGTGTAAACTGGTTCTCCCTCACAGATATGGAACATATTGCAATGCACCCTTTGGCACCAATTACAGTGGAAAACAATGCTGAACAACGGAAGAAAGCCATACTCTGTTCACCATGTTCAGTTAAACCAGCAATGAGTGTTTAAATAACTCGTTGTCACTGCTGGACTAAGAATGGTCCTCCAACCACAAATGTTCAGCCAACTGCTGGGCAGCTATGGGCAGCGTCCTGTGGGCAGCATCATATGAGTACTGATGAAGGACTAGAGGATGACAACACAAACAATGCAGAAACAGATGAGCTTCTGTCTTTGACTTTACATCTGCATTGTGGAGCAAATAGGCTGGAGTGGCTAGAGTAGACAGTTAGTGGCCAGTACTTGAAAACTCCAGCAGCTCATTCTTAACACTGCAGTGATACTGACATGGTGGTATTAGCGTGTGTGGTGCAAGTATGAGTGGATCAGATATAGCAGTGCTAAGAATGATCCACCACCCACATACTACCTGCGATCTGTGATCTTCAGATTACTCTCAGGTGGGTCTGATCTTGTCATCAGAGGCTTTTACAAAAACATGAGTTCATACAGCTGATTAAAGTAATATGGTTATTAGAGGAAAATAGGGCCATGCCACCAATTACTAAGAAAATCTATAATTCATGTTCAAATTATTAAAATACTACTTTTCATTCCTTGTGTTCCACTATAGATGACATCACACTTGGGAATATGAACCAATCGGTACTGGATTTCCTCAAATACCTCTCAGCACAGAGGTCTGTTAAAAGATAAAGAGAGTGTCACACTCTGCCAGTTAAATGATTTTAATACTACCAAGCTCAATGCTTTGGGAGGCAGTCCCCAATTCAATACTCCACAGCACCATCTAGTGCACAGACTACTGCAATCCTCATTCAAATCAGTGTCAGCAGCAGGGCCCAGGCTTAGGCTCTCTTTGGTCAGACACAAAAGACTGCAACAGATGGCTGAGTATGATCTGCATGCTGGAGCCACGTTCCTCAGCTCACCATTGATGAATCTTTTCGGGGTATTCATATGCAATCTTTATCCATTCATTCGTCTTCAGTTCACACTCACAGATGGCTGCCAGTTGTGCATGCTGGCTTTGTGTAATGGCTAGAAAAAGCCTCTGTGCCTACTTTTCTGCTCTTCTGGAAGCCAACTCTGAGAGATTACTAGAGAAAGGCTTGTGTGAAGACTTGTAAATCATGAGGAAAAGCACTGTTGCTGCAGCTTGTATCTATTATGGAAGTCATAATGGTAATCACGTAAGTACGGATACTTCACACAGTATTCCTGAGAGTCCCTGAAATCCAACATTCATTAGACTGTAACTATACAGGAATTCCACCAAGTTATTATAACTTCAGTAATGAGATATAAACAGTCATTTTGGGTGGGGTTTTGATGGTTAATTGTAGATTTTACAGAAGTGCTTGTGAGGATCCAGGATTTGGTCATTTTCTATTTATGTTTACCACTGTTTAGCTATCATTAAGAAGTTTTGATTAATGTTAAATTTTTAAATCACATCAGCAGCTCAATGAATGAAACAAATCAAGATTTTTGCAACTAAATGCAAAATTTAAATTTTAATGCTGTAAAACAAATATTATACTACAGATTTTGCTTTAACATATACTGCTCTATGAAAAAACTCCACTCCACTGCCCTTTGAAAACACAGATAATATACACATACTTTCAAATAAATACATATAGTTTTTTTTTAATAGCCGAGTTAAACTGGCCACCTATTCAGCCGACCACAACATGGCTTCACCCATTTATACTGCAATTCTCAGGAGTATTACTGCCGTCAAACTCTCCTCAAAAATTCAGAGGTCATCATTTATCATGATATGCATAAGAATCTTTTTGCTTATACTTTTGTTTCAGTATAATTAAAAACAGGAAGTTTTTCATTTAAATAAGACACATGTATAATGTTTTTATCCCATTAGAATAATGAAATCACAGACTGGAGTATTACTTTTTAAAACATCTTTAACCTCAGTGTGTTCACCCACTGTTGCTTAATAATACAGGTAAAGATTACTGTACAAACCGTCTAAAGGGCTGACAGTGCTGTAGTGCAGGGCTGCAAATATACCCTTCTCAATCAAACAACTGGTTCATGACCGTTTGCTGTAATATCTCTTCAGACGTCCAAATCCATTCACTACCACTGCTTACAATTCAGATTCAGTACAAATCACACTCTGAATGACGTAAAAAATGGAAAATCCCAATTTAATAACAAGATATTAATTTAGCATCAGATCACAATATTAGGTTTGAACTGGATTATTTAATGTTTGTCAACAGGACAGTATTTATTTTACAGAATGACAGGCATTTAAAAACCAAACTGTTTACAAAATCCACAGATTCATCTACAGCAATTATAGCATCATACAGAATATATCAAGTATTTAATTACAGTTATAAACACATTCATCTAAAACAACTGGCAGAAAAAATGTTTCTGCTTTTAATGTCTTAAAAGAAGAATTTCACTCATCCCACTACCAAGCATTCATTCAGAGAGAACCTACTTGGCCTGGAATTAGATTTTAAAACACAAACATGCAACTTCCATGTTCTAAACAGAGCTGCACATTTAATTTATCTGAACATGAGGCAGAAGTACAGCAGATGATGTGTGATGGTGATAGTGATGAAGTGTTCAGTGACTGGTTCCAAGTGTATGACCTATTGAGACAAGTGCAGGATGGCGTACATAAGTAAAATAAGTGAGAGTGAAAACATTCGCTCACGTTTCGTAACTTCCAAGTGGCTTTTGAATATTTATTGGGATAAAAACAAATAACCTGTGATATTTACATGTTTGATTGTGAAGGACCAGAAAAGCTTTGTCAGAAACGGCAATAGAATCTCAATACTGCCATCTGCTGTCTGCCTCAGACCACATTTTATACCAAGCAGGGGTTACTGTACATTGGACTTTAAAATGTATTAAATAAATATCAGATGCTTCTTAATGACACATTCAAGACCAACACTTAAAACAACAAATCTGTAAGAAGATTAAATAACTTAAAATCCAAAGGTTAAATAATCACAGCAAAGGCCACTTAAAATACAAGATACGCCAACAAGGAAGATGTCTGCATTCACAGACTTGTCTCTGCATGTATAACTGAAGGGGAGCACTGGGTAGGAGTCTGAACAGACTGGCTGAGCTGAGGGGTTTGGGGTGTTTCTTCTGCAGTCTTAGCCTTCTGGCTGATCTCCTCCAGCAACAACACATTAGCACTCCTCCAGTGACGGTACTTACTGGCGTCCAGAGCAGGTTCGGCCAGAACCTGTTCTATGGCCAACAGGTCCACCTCCTTGGCCTGGAACACAACATGGAGACAGCTCAGAACAATACATACACACTGTCTTGAAGTATGTAAAAGTAGTTTAACTCCAAGCTCATTCCAGAAAGCTCATTTGTCTCTAAACTACTGAATCTTACTTTCACCACACTTCGCCTCACTTTAAAAAGCCCACATTCTACTTTTTATTTGATTTAAAGTTTTCCCAGGACCCTGTTTTGTGACTTGTTCAATAAGCTGTCCAAGTTGAAAACACATACAGTGTCAAGCTCAAACCGAAACCATTAAAAATGAACTGCAGGACTAAAGGTCCTCAGGGAGCAAGAACAAATAGTTTTTAATTGTGTTTTTCCACAATAAAAGCCCTTGTGGATGAAAATGGGTCACTTTTTCCAGGCCCACCTTTAAAGTGCTGTTGAGGGTCCTGACCAGGTGTAGTTTCTCATTGATGGTGTCATTTTTGCAGCGTCTAATAAAGGAGCATCTGTAATCTTTCTTAGATGAAGGCTGCAGCTTCCCACACAGCGACAGACTGGCATGTTTAAGGTCAAAATACAGACTCTTCAGCTCATCTGATGGATGGTCTGCTGCAGGAACAGCAGGAACACATCTCTTTAGAAAGCACATTTAAGCTGATGTTATCTGATCATACTCAATACTTATTCTAAACTGGCAAGTTGGGATTAGCGTACATATCTTGACATATTTAGTAATTATGTCTACAAATAAAGTGGAAAAGAGAACTGGACATAACTCACATGGCCTCGGTTACAGTCTTTCTCTTCTAATTTAAGGAAACTACTGAAATATATCACTGCAACCATATAAGGGCCATCATTTTATAAATTAAAGAATATTGAGAATGAACAGATCCCTATATAATTTTACATATTCCACTGAATTGCATCATTTTTCAAAGCAAGCAAAACATCTGCCTGGTGG
This sequence comes from Acestrorhynchus altus, assembly GCA_034509495.1. Classification (NCBI taxonomy): domain Eukaryota; kingdom Metazoa; phylum Chordata; class Actinopteri; order Characiformes; family Acestrorhynchidae; genus Acestrorhynchus; species Acestrorhynchus altus. The sequence goes on along the minus strand of CM067503.1, from coordinate 33,447,643 downwards.
AATAAAATACATTTACCAATTGTATCCAGTGAAAAACTAATAATCCAAAACATTGTTTATCCCATAATGATGCATAAGAAACATTCTGACTAGATATTAGATTTTATGTTCCACCATATTTTCTGCAGTGAATTATAGGCACTGTGTTCCTTGGGTCCTAAATATTAGCAGCTCTGAGCACCAATCACAATGCTCATCCCCAGTGCTGATGTATTTGTATGATCATCACTTCAGAAACAGAGAACGATTCAGAATCAGACTGATGAAAAGGTGCGTTCAGAACACACTAGCATATAAAAGTGTACAGTGGTTACTCACGTTCATCACCATGGTAGTCCTGCTGGTGGCTTGGTCTGCTTTCCTCAGCGACTGATCCCTGAATGGCGAGTGAGTCAGAACTGAGCTCTAGCCAAGACTCTGTGTCAGAACCAGCGTCTGAAACGTTACACACTGGAGACACCAGGGGAATCATCACAGGACATGGAGATGAACTGGAGCGTGGAGGAGGAGGACAGCCCTGCACAACATACACACACCTCAGGGGGTTGATAATGTACTGATTCGAAGGAGACAGTTCAAATGCTCTGAAATAGGAATGACCGAATAATATTTGTTATAATCATTTTAATAATATTTAACCCATAAGGACCCACAGTGATAAGTCATCTCTTGAAATCCCTAAGTGACAAATGCTGAACATCCTGCATGTGTTAGAGGATAGTTTGTGAATGTGTGAACCTCATTTACACAATGATGGTGTCCTTTACAAGTTTTTTTTTTTAACATCTAAAAGGTTCCAACCCATTTCACCCTTCAAATGTCACACATTTAACCAGTTCTGACCAAGTTTCTAGACCTAAATGATGAAATACAAGTTCTGAAATTTTGTTGTGACATTTTTTTTACCTTAGTATTTAGTCATGTGACCTTCATCACAATAAGAAAAACATGAATGAGTTACTCAATTAATACATCAGATTATGATATTTTGCTCAAAATTCAAAAGTAGCTCTGGGTTCTTTTGGTTTAAAAAACGTCTGATACACATTGTTTCATGACAATTTCCATTGTCATTATTACAGACTCACTGTTGGTTTGGACGGTAAATAAAATGGCGATATGCGTATTGTAGTCATGGTAACCCAAATCAGATTTGTCAAGTTTCTCTGCAGTGATCTATTTCACAGCAAACTGTAGATAATTTAGGTAATTTTTCATTTATAGTTGCATTAAAGTGAAAGTAATCCAGATTTACATTAAAAATAATAGACCTGGTGGGGAGGGAAAAAAATAATCTAATACATAGTATCAGTGTACTGCCATGACTGTCCCTGCAACATCTCACGTGGGAAAAGGAAAAAAAAAAAACACCTGTTTTTAAAATGTATTATTTATATGTTTATACATCACATGCACCATCTTTGAATGAGTATCCAGCAATCTTCTGCAGCCCTGCTAGCTCAAAGGACCTACACAAGCTACTACAAATATGGAGATAGTAGAGCTGCAAACTCAGCCATCAGCTCATTCACCCACTGTCAACCCAAAGAAACAAATGAACAACTGAAGAAAGCTGGCAAGACAAAGAGCATGACGGATAGAAACAGTATAAACAATGGTTTTGCTTCAGAGAAAGGTAGCGAGAACTCTGTGACCTGAAAGGATTTATTTAGCTAGAATATTGTGTGTAAACAACAGTTCAACAGACAAAGCAGGAGACAGACTGGAGACACAAACTGAATGGGCTGCTTTGGGATTTAGCAATTTTTCAGAATTGGATTCCTCTCTCATAGTTGATGAAATGAAAATATACTGTAGTGTTGTGTGACTTTTTATTTTGAAACGTGGATCATGTCCATATATAACTGTGGTCCTGAGTTATGAAGCCTTTTTGTACGTATATGTTACCTGCCCATGCCTTTAAGGAACCTTCAAGTACAGACTACCTTTATTACATCCAAGTATCATATATGCATTTATATATGGAAAACAAGGCAGAGGTTGTAAGTGGAAGACCTCAAAACTTGGTGGATTAGTGGTTTTGCACCCTCTGGATTCTCCTCTGCGACAACATACATTGGCCAACAGAGTACCTACCACTTTTGTGCCCAGCCACCAAGTGGTTTTGACAGCAGCTTGTGTGGACATGTGAGGTGAGTGCAGCGCATAACCGCAAGCAGTGTGCAAACTGCCTGACGAAACTTCAGATTCATCCACTCTGGGGAGAGTGTACGGAAGTCTCTACCCCCAAAACTTACAGACCACCTCTTTAAAGCATTATAAATAACAAGCACAATCATTTCCTAAGTCAATCAAATCCTTGTGAGGACAGATATACTTCTGGGAATAGCGACCAGTAAGACAAACTGAAATCAGCTACCAGTCCAGAAAGTGAGAATGCCACATAAGAAAGCTCATTCTTAAGTCAGAGAAGAACCACAGAAAAGTGCAAACAAAGGAAATGGCACAAGCAAGAGTCTGTTAAACAGTTTCAGTTCTGTGTTTTGGGTACAGTTTGTTTAACCCTAAAATCTTTGAAGGTAGTCTGATGTGCCTTGACATTTTTTTTATATTTCACTTACCTAAAAAAACACTAATACCAAAGTGCTACAAGTGTGTTAATGTGAGAGCCGTGAGAAAGTCATTAATCTATTTTATTTTATATTTTTTATTTTTATTTTATTTTATATTTATTATTTTAACATTAACCACAAAATAGAGATGCAGCAGATTACCAGAGAGTAATCACCATCGAGAACGAGGATTATGTAAATGTGGGCATATGCTGAAATGACCTGCATTATAAAATACATTTTAATTTTAAAGTTGAACTACAGTTTTTTCATGTCCTTGTTAAAGCTTGATCAATATATTAGTAGTGTTTAACACACAAAGCCTTGGTTTGTTTGTAACATGATCTACCCAACAGCCAGGTCAACTGTTTCCACACTGAAAGCAGTATTCCTTACTTATGGCTGCTCAAGATGCCTTCAAAACCACTTGCATTATGTGAGGTGCGGTTCTCGCTGCTTGGCCACAAAAGTGGATGACACTTTGCATATGTGTACTGACTAGCTGGAGACAGACCATTAGACTGCATGTTTATTTCAGAGGCTCAGCTAGTTTAAACCCTGATCATTAGAAACCTGGAGGAAGGCTAATGCCTGCTTTTCTTGATCGGTCACAACAGGTTTTTCATGACTGATGTTCTACAGTTTTTTGGGCTCAGAAACAGAAAAACCTAGCCTTTCCTCCACGTTGAAGACAACTACCCGACACACCTACTGCTCTCCAATTGGCTGTGCTGAGACTTCAGCTGAGCTGATGTGCGTCATGTAAAAGTTGAAAATATTTGAACTTTATGGGCTGGTTTCTCAGACGTGGATTAAACCTAGTGTTGAACTACAAAGCATTCTGAATGGTCATTCTCCATTCAATAATATTAAACATTTCGGGAAAAATAGTCAAAAATGTAGTTTAGGACTATGCTTAATTCCTCTCTGGGAAACCAGGCCTTAAATGGCCCCACGCATCTGCCATGGAGCACTCCGTTAACCACTGGGCATGCCACCAGGCTCTCCACAGTGAAAATATGCATCTATGCCACACATCTCATAATAATGTATTTGAAAGCACACTAGTGCATTTTCCATACACATTTCAAAAGCAGCTTTAGTCGGTCTAGTTTTTTTTGCCTAGACCTAGTTAAATGGAACATTACTATGTATTATATTTCTACTTCAATAATGTCCACAAATCAATTATAAAAGCTAAAAGACACACATTCATAAAATCCTGCTTGTGTGGGTTTCTTCTTTTTTAGTGAAAAACACAAATATGATCTGTTTCAAAACTGTCTGGTAGGGCTGCACAATGTATCAACAAGTTCAACATTATCACAATGTACGCATACACAATCAGTACATCACAGGACATTGCGATATTTATGCAATGTGACATTTAAAATGTTTTTGTTGCTTGAAACAAAAGGAATATTCACACTTTTGTTGTTTTCATGATGTATCTACCAGAGGCAGTTTCTCTCTGCCCAATATCATTTAACTTACTCCAAGATGGGAAACTGAGTGCTTTATTAAGATCAAACAAGTACATCTAAAAAATGTAGAATACTGTATAAAATCATGTTCGTAATTTAATTAAAAAAGTTAAATGGTCATATTTTATACTGATGAAATGTAAAGTTACATCTTTCATATCTTTTTGTTTCATTGTTGGTCTGTATGGCTTATAGCTCATGAAGATTAGAAATCCAGGATTTCTATTAATCAGACAGTATCAAAATTAAAAAGAAAGCTTAAAATTATCACTTTAAATTGTAATAAATATAAAATAAATGGCAGTTTAACTTTTGAATTAAAATTAAAACAACCTTTTTAGTATGTTGGATCATGGTTACATTGTGGCTTCTGAGATAACCTATAGGGTCCTATCTAATCCATCTCCCCAAATTCTATTTCACAGATGTCTCCTAATTTCTCCTGTTTTTTTTCTTTATCTATTTGGATTTTTAGGTGTTTTTGTGTTTTTCCTTAAAAGAAACATGCATCATCAAATATGGGTCACTGCAGAAATCATATGGCCAAACATATGAAAATTCCTGTATCTCTCAATATTGCAATATGTAATGACAGAACAACAAAATCAGGAAAATGGAAAAAATAAGTTGTTTCAAAATTTCATGGCATCAACAAATCCCCAAAAACTTGGGACAAGGCCATTTTAACCACTGTGTGTTTTTACCACTTTTTTGGAATCCGGTTTGTAAATGCTCCTAATTTTTATACAGCAAACAAAATGTTCTAGCAGGTAAGATGCCATCATAACTATACTAGGTGCTGACTGTCTGTCAAGCTATCAGCTCATTGGTAGAGGAAAGCTGCTGTCCCTCACAGACATCAACACAAGACATGGTTATGAAGTCATAAGTTAACAAAGATTAAAAGAAATATAGAAGCAATGTTAAAATGTTCTCTCTTCTAAATAACCACTTTAAAAAATTTGCATTTTGCACAAAATCTCCATAAGAACCCATTCTTTAACAGCGCTCCCCTGTGGAGAACATTCAGACTGCATTCTAAACACATTTTTCCAATGACCTGTGGATTTCCTGGATCATTCAAAAAGACGTATGTGCGGAACCAAACCGTGTAAGACACATTACTCACATTAATAGAGCTGGCGGTGATCTGCTCACACATTTCTGCTGCATATTCCTCCTCATCCTCATCACTGGCTTCACTGTAACACTCTGAACATGTACATACAGAAGACAATCTGAAGTAAGTATGGGAATCACAACTGTATGTGTTTTAGACAGTATGATGGGCATCATTACCTTCACTGGCCACCTCTGTGACCACGTCCTTCCTGGCAGCTGCAGTAAACTTACTCAACCACCTGATTTTACAGAATAAATAATTTATTAAAACAGTTACATGAAGATGCTTCTGCATAAACAAGAGAGACAGTATTAAATAAAAGCACTCCTACACATAGCCTGAAGCCAGTAATCAGTGTCTGTGAAACCCCCTCAACCTCACAAGGTCACGCCACGAGTTCACATAGGAAACTGGGACTGGATATGACTCATTAAAGGTGTTGAACGTTTCAAAGAATTTAAAAACAATTAGTATTGTTACACTAACTGTGCTCTTACACTCTGTTCTATTCTTTTTCTTTTAAGCTATTTCAACAATAATACGCCAGAAGGAGGGCTATTATGTGAGGTAATGGTACAGGTATTCTGCAGTCATAGACATAAGGTCGGAGACAAGCCATCCAACCATCATGGATCTGGGGTCCGGGTCATGGGGGCAGCGGCCTAAGCAATGAGACCCAGACTGCCCTCCTCCCAGCCACCTTTTCCAGCTCTTCTGGGAGGATTCTAAGGGGTCCCCAGGCCAACCGAGAAATATAATCTCTCCAGCATTTCCTGGGTCTTCCCCGGGGTCTCTTCCAAATTGAACATGCCCGGAACACCTCATAAGGGAGTCATCTGAATTAATTGCCCGAACCAAAGTGGAGGAGCGTAGAGGAGCATTGAGCATCCAAGCTCCTCCTGGATGACTGAACTCCTCAAGCTATGTCTAAGGGAGAGTCCAGCCACCCTGCCAGGAAACTTATTTCAGCTGCTTACACTCGGATGGATCTCATCCAAAGATGGAGGCCATAGGTCAGGTTTAGAATGTAGATTGACCAGTAAATTTAGAGCCTCGCCTTTTGGCTCAGCCCATGTCCTAAAAGCCAGCAAGGTAATATAGTTCCATTCTATCATGAACCCAGATGATAAAATATCCTCATCATAAGTTCCCAATCTTCAGGGTTTCAAGCCACAGCCAAAACATTAGGTGAGGTTACAGATTATATTAATCCTATGGCTACACAAGCTGCCAAAGCCATTCAATATTATGACTTTACTTTCATGTGAAGCAGAACTTTGGTTTGTTTTTGCTGCTCTGTGCTCAAATGATCCATCCCAGTCTAAATGATGCAGCAGATTATCTCTGATCTAATGACCTGATGACCTAATCTAGGGGTAAAAACAAGCCATACTCATCAGAAGTATTTCTAGGTAGCTAGGTTGGAAGGTACGTAGGGTATCATTGTGTATGATAGTGTGATGAATTATCAGTGAGTAATCCAGTTCGGAAAACAGCCAAGTCATTCTAACTTAATTAAAGGCCACATATACATGCGCAAGAAGGGGTGAGGTTGATGCCGTCACTGATAACAAAAAGGGAGGGGCTTTTTGCCCTCTTTCTTTGCTCACACAGGGGGTGATAAAAGTCAGGAGAAGGGATGATATGAATACTTATTTTATTCAAACTACTGACAAGTACTTTGTACAACTTGGTTAATATCCTTGTCAATATAGTCTAATCACAAATACTATTCTAACCATTACAAAGGGTTCTTTATACAACCATTTGTTAGTGTAGAACCTTTAAGTGTGTAGGCTATGATGCTGCAGCACTAAAAACAGCCATTTATGACAGAGTGCATTAAGCATAGCAAGAGTGCATATCTAAGACCACAGAGAAACCCACAGTTTCCCCACATCTGCTTATTTCACACTCACTTGTACATGTCTTTCGTGTTCTCAGCTGCAAAGAAGAGAGTCACAACCTGCGGATGGCTAGCCTTTATCGCACTGGAAAACAGAGACAGAGACAGACACACAGAGTGCAAGAAGTCATAATATAACCAGTTAGAACCTGGAAGTGTGGAAAGCCAAAACTAGCGTTCTGACGAACTGCATAGAGTATTTAAAACAGCCCAGTTAAAAACATTTCTAATGTCTACTAAAAGACATTAAATGAATCACCCATTATTATGCACTGGACACCAGGACTGTTAAAAACCAGGCATGTTATATTTTGAAGCATTTAATATAATTAGCATTTTATACAGACGCATCAAATAAGAGTGAAATAAGGCAGCGCCGTCTGCAAAGGATGTGTTTATGCATGCACTGATCTTAAAAAAAATGTGTTCACCAGACCATTTCCTGTGCCATGGGGGAGGAGGTGACAGCATGCTATTAAAGCAGATGCTTAACCACGCTGAGACTGCCTGTCTGCTTGACTCTACTTATATGAAAACTAGTGACCTCAGAGAAGCACAATGTTCAAACAGTTTCAGTATGTGTGTGATAGCACTATTGCTTTTCTATTATTAGGTGCTGATACAGTATATATGTTTACTGAAAAAAAAAAAAAAACACATTACAATGTACAAACAATCTACCCACAAAGTACAGAGAGACTATGCTAATACAGTTTATACAGTACAGTACACATAAAGCAATCAATCATAATGACCACCACCTTGTTTCTAGCTTTTTGACAATATTATGTCTAATACATCACAAGGCTCTATAAACAGTGGATGAAACTGGGGCCATACTTTAAGTTATTGGGAGGTGTAGACACTGCCCTGGTCTGAAAGGAGACCTAAACTGTCACCCTCAGTGGAATTTGGTTCAGAAGCAACCCAATAACTAGAAAATGTACTGAAAATGAAGCATACATTAAATAAAATAAAAAGTATTGGGACACCCACTCATACACTGTTTCTTCTGAAATCAAGGGTTACACCTAAAACTGGTTTACTGCTACAAGCTATTAAAGTACATTTAGATTAAAGTATACTGGAAAAGTACATAAAGACTATGCAGGAAAGGTACACATACAGTCAGGTCCATTAGCATTTAGACAACAACAATTTTTGTAACTTTGCCTCTGTACAGCACTTCACTGAATTTGAAATCTAGCAATGAAGATGTGAATGTGCACTCTCAGCTCTACCGAGGGGGATTTAACAAAAATACCAAGTTCCCTCTCTTCAAATTCTTTGCCAGGCTGCTGCTTTGAGTTTCTCTTTGTGAGTCTTCCTGGCTTCAGTAAGAGAAAAAAATAGGCTTAAACTGATGTCAGGTGACATGCCATATGAGAACATTCAATTTATTCATCTTGAGGTTCTCTTGGTTTGCTTTTGTGGTGGGTACTGTGGGCACCCTCCTATCAGTTACACCGAGTAGAAAGTATTGTATAACTGTTAGAACTCATCTAGCTACTTTTAACAGTCATCATAAAGTCATCATTTACCACCTGGTACCCAATTCCACTCGAATACATGACCACAGGAAATCATATGTTATCCTAATATGTTCTAAAAGTACATACAGGCTATGCTGGTAAAATACAACAAACACATTTCAGATTTTGTACTTAATAGTACACAATAGATTGTATAAACAAGAAAAAAATACTCACAACTTTCTTCTGCACTCCTGGGCCTGATCTAGACTGAAGCCTTTAAGGTTGATGTAACCCTCTGCCTTCTCGTCCTAGAAGGAGATGGAGATGTGATTCCAAAGACACTCAGTGGCTAAAGCTTTGCACTTTTTGAGTTGTGCTTTTTAAATGCACCTTGATTTGATTTCATTTCAACTGGATTAAGTCAGGAAAATGCCTCGATAATGGGCTTTTGATCTAATTAAGAGTGATTAATCACTTTATGCAAACAGGCTGGGATATTTTTCATATGTTAATTACTCATTGTGCTAGCCACAAAAACAATTAAGGACATCAATACCCTCCATAAAGACACTCCTCATACAATGTAAAAAATGCACTGTGATGATAAAATACAACAGTTCATTAAAACCACAGTCTGTCTGCACTACAATAAATGAGAACAACCTTCTAATGAAACAATTCTAGATAGACTTTAGATTACTTTTCCATTACTTGGCAAATCTGTTGTACAACTGCAGTTAAACACTCAAGGCTGTGTATTACCCTGAATCATATTATAGCTGTTCCAATGTGCGACCAAATCAAATAATAATAGTAATAAAATAATCATTACTGTTTCTATAATTGGTTAAATAATTATTTCCTCTCATTTGATATACTGACATGGTGGTGGTGTGTTAGTGTGTGTTGTGCTGGTATGAGTGGATCACACACAGCAGCCATGCTGAAGTGTCAAAACCACTGAGGGTCACTGCTGGAATAAGAATAGTCCACCAACCAGAAACACCCAGTCAGCGCGTCCTGTGAGCACTCATGAAAGACTAGTGGATACACAATCTGTGCAAAAACGTCCGTCTCTGACTTTACATCTACAAAGTGAAACAGCACTGTAGGTAGGAATGGCTAATGGAGTGGACAATGGTTATTCACTCCAGCAGCACTGCTGTATCCACACTATTATTCCAATAATTTATGGAATAATCAGTAAATGGATCGACAGCTGCTACCCTTTACCCTTTTGCATGAGCTCATTGTTTGATCAAATAAAAATGTCATAGTATTTTTCCGAAATTACTGACCTAACATGATCCAATTTCATTTACTGAATGAAATCTCAAATTCCATCACTCCTGATTAGATCATGTTAGGTCAGTGATTTCTAGAAAAGTGCTACGACTATTTTTTATTAATAGTAGGAATTTGAAGATTTCATTTTATGTACTGAATGAACCAGCCACTAGGGGTGTAGTTTGTGCACTTCTGTTTCTGGTTCTAAGCTCGGATAAATGGCAAGGGTTGCGTCAGGAAGGGCATCCGGCATAAAACTTGTGCCAAAACTATAATGCAGATCATAAATATGATGATCTGCTGTGGCGCCCCCTAAGAAGAAGAAGAAGAAGAGTTCATGTACTGAATATTTTCATAAATAATGATTCCTGAATAAAATGACTATCATTTTGAAGATTTACACCTGTGAATACAGTGAATGATCTTTCGTAGAGTGAATGGGAAATGCATTCTTCACCAATGCTGTAACGCAGTAGGAATGTCAGTGAATGGAGAACAGACCAAAGACTCACCGATATACCTGTGTACCAGTACACAGAGCTTTCCTTCAGCACAAACCAGTATTTCTTCCATTTATGCCCCAAGAACCCTCTGCTCTCTCTTTTTTTGTACAGCCAGCCCTGACAGTCCACCTGCCCGAGGTCCTTCACGGACACCCTCCTCCGACTCATTGTAACATTCTCTATAGGCCACAAGCACATAAAGTATTAAAATGTGTATGGATATGAAAAATATAAAAATAGAAAAAAAGAAAAAAATATATATCCTGATATGGAAATAAATATCGATATCGCCTCAGCCCATAATGCACACTGTTTATATCCTGATATCAATATAAATATTGATAAATCACCCAGCCCTAAGTTAGAGGTGACTCTTTTCCCCATTATTTTCTCAGAGCAAATTAAACAAACAATTAAAGGCTCCTGAGTGGCACAAGTGTCTCACATCCGTGTTCATCTGCATTCAGGAGTCACAGAGATCATAAAAACAGTCTTGCTCTTTCTCGGTAATGCAGGACGGACCTCACTCAATCCAATCACTCAAAACAGTGCTGGTCAGTGCGGGTGTAAGACATAGTGGTACCCTCCAATTATGCTCAACCAGAACTGGTGGCATGATGTGAAGAGAGGAGTCCTGGCTACTGGGTGGAAACTGGAAATGGTTACATTCAATTAACATAAAAACAAACACACACACAAAAGCATTATCACATCATTATGGAATATGCAAATGAGCACCCAGACCCCTCCCCCCAACACATTTTAAATAGTGTGCATCCTAACTAACCTACAATATTCCTCAAGAGTTTTTTTTGTGTTGGGTGAATCGAGGCATTCATATCATCCAACAGTCAACTGCTAAAAACTAAGGGAATTATTTTGTAAGGTGCACAATCACAACACATAGCAATGCAATCAATATAATGCGGTCACCAGTGTCCAGAGTGTACAGGGTTTGATCTGCTTACCTTGACACGTCACACTGGGAAAGTCTTGCAGAGGAATCTTGAGTTGAGGAGAGAGGAGAGGAAATGCAAATAGGCTTTAAAACAGCGCAAGGCAGCCATCAGCCCACACACCTCTCACACAGACAAGCACAATGACACCAACTGCAGTTCAAGTGTGCCTCACACACAGACACTTCCCCTCCCACAAGTCACAGTCTCGCTCACACACAAACACGCATGCACACATGGCTCTCGTCACAATTAGAGCTCAAATTTACATCCCTGAAATGTGGCCAGTCAAAGCATGTTTGGCATCTGAAGCTTCTTTAGTTTTGCACCGCTGGCTAATGTAGTGGTTCAGCTATTGAAACTCATGCACACCAATTTCCTATGAGCAGAAAGTATGAGCAGAACTGAAAGAAGGTACAAACATCAGGCTTCAAGGCTGCTTTTAGCCATCCAACATGATGTCCATTTAATTCATCGGATAAAATAAAGTGCATCAACAGCTCAACACCAGTTGAAGTGTGTGATTTAAATGCACACACGGTTAGCACGGTGATAATTGGTCCAGTACAAGCTTCCATTACTTAGCTAGTGTCACGTCACCCATTATCAACTGGTCCAAATATTGGTCATTTGGGGATCTCACTTAGCCAATCCATTTGAGGAAATTCCAAGGACTTCAAATTGATTGGGTAAGGAAATGTGAGAAACTAGGCACTACACCCAAGTGGCTGAAACTGGGGAACTGGACTGGTCGATAATGGGAGCCTTTAAAAAGAATAAAGAAATAAAGCTTCATATAACAGGGGTTCTCAAACCTTTCCACCTCACAGCCCTGCTGTTTTGAACTATAAACCATAGCAGGCCACAATGGTTTTGACCTTTTACTTCTAAAGTGCAGACACCAAAACTCAGAAAAGAACAAGGTTCTGAGAAATGAGTTAAAATGAAAACATCCGTCACAAAAACAAGGAAAAAAAGCTGCGTCTACAAAATGCGTCGCTACATGTCAGTCACTCTATTCCATCATATGTGATGTAGTCAGCAGATTTTTTTTTTTTTGAGGAACAGGGTCACCATTCACCACGGTCCACGGTCTTAAATCACTGAACATTTCATTTGCCTTTTTTGATTTTTGCAATCTTATTATATGTGCACACATCAATGTTTCTATTATTTATAAATTGAAAACAATTGATCTGCCAATAAAAAAAATAAAAAAATAAAAAAACATGTAGACTTTACAGATTTAACGTGGTATTACCTACTCGCCCTCTAAGGACTCCCCCTGAGGATGGGTCTGCAGACCACTACAGAGTGGTTAATGGCCCACAGGTTGGGAAAACCTGTTATAGACCATACATAAGTGATTGACTGCATTTGGGTACATTTAAATTCCCACCAAACTAACATTTAACATCTCAAGCATCTTTTCGGGCTGTTTATAGATTATTGACTGAAATGATCGCAACTGCATTGGCAGGTCATTTTTCATCAAGCAAACAAACAGTAAGATTTTTCACTTAAAATAGGCTGGGAAATCAGTAAGCTCATATGTTGTAATGCTGCCTACATTTAGAAAGTATGAGTGCAAACACTTACAAACTGAATGTTCTCCACTGGAGAAGCAGAAGTGAAAGTATGCAAGTTCTGCAGAGAGGGGAAGAATTATATTTACAGATGCAGATACACACACACACACACACACACACACACACACACACACACACACACACCTCAGAAGATGAGAATACTTTGAAAAGGGTTTTTTCATTATTTAATTCAAATTTTTGTTTTTTTAGTTTTTGTATTCATTACATTTAAAGTGATATTTCAAGCTTTTTAAAAGTTGACACTGTTGACCAACCACTGGTTGCCACTGGTCAACTGTACGTCGAAGACCATCGAGGAGGAAAGGAGGAAGGTGGGTTAGAAGGCAACGAGATAGAAGGAAAGGCAGGAGTGTGGAGGTTATAGTAGGGACTCTGAATGTAGGGACAATGACTGGCAAAGTCAGAGAGCTTGCAGATATGATGGAGAGAAGGAAGGTAGATATTCTGTGTGTTCAGGAGACCAGATAGAAGGAAGCAAGGCCAGGAAGGTGGATTAAAACTGTTCTCATAGTGTAGATAGGAAGAGAATCTAATTCCTGTTCTGGATGTAAAGAGAGTGTCAGAAAGGATCATGAGCTTGAAGTTGGAAGTTGATGGTGTAATTTTGAATGTTGTTAGTTCATATGCACCACAGGTTGGTTGTCAGTTAGATGAGAAAGAGATATTTTGGAGTATGATGGATGAAGTGGTAGAAGGTGTCCCTAGAGAGGAGAGATTGGTGATTGGCGCAGACTTCAATGGACATGTTGGTGAAGTGAACAGAGGGGATAAAGAGGTGCTGGGTATGTATGGTGTGAAGGACAGAAATGCAGAAGGTTGATACAAGAGTGGTGGGAGGTGCACACATGTGGATTATGTCCTTAGCAGGAGATGCCACCTAAAAGAGATTGGAGATTGTAAAGTTGTGCCAGGGGAAAGTGTAGGAAGGCAGCATAGGGTGGTTGTCTGTAAAATGAGATTAGAAACAAAGAAGAGGAAGAGAGTGAAGACAGAGCAAAGATTAGACGGTGGAAGCTGAAGGAGGAGGATGGTTGCAGGCAGTTCAAGAAAAAAATAAAACAGGCCTTTGGGGGCAGTGAGGAGCTACCTGAGGACTGGGAAAGAACAGCTAAGGTGGTGAGAGAAACTGGCAGAGTTTGGTCAGAGGAATGAAGACAAGGAAAGTTGGTGGTGGAATGAGGAAATCCAGGAGAGTATTCAGAAGAAGAAGGCAGCTAAGAAAAAGTGGGATAATCAGAGAGATGAAGGAAGTAGGCAGAAGTACTGTGAGGCTAGTCGCACAGCAAAAAGAACAGTGGCAAAGGCAAAGGTTCTGGCCTATGATGAGTTCTATGAGAGGCTGGACAGTAAAGAAGAAGTAAAGGACTTGTATCATTTGGCCAAACAGAGAGATAGAGCTGGAAAGGATGTACAGCAGGTTAGGCTGATAAAATGTACTAGTGAGTGAACAGAGAGTGTTGAGTAGATGGAAGGAGTCATTTGAAGAACTAAAGAATGAGGAAAACTAGAGAGAGGATGACAACGGGGAAAGAGATAGTGGATCAGGAAGTGCAGAGAATTAGTAAGGTGGAAGTGAAGGCAGCTTTAAAAAGGATGAAGAATGGAAAGGCAGTTGGTCCAGATGACATACCTGTGGAGGTATGGAGATGAATAGGAGAGAAGGCAGGTTGTTTAACAAAATCCTGGAGAGTGAGAGGATGCATGATGAGTGGAGAAGCAGTGTACTGGTCCCCATTTTTAAGAACAAGGGTGATGTGCAGAGCTGCAGTAACTGATGTGTGACAGAAGGATAGAAGCAAGAGTGAAAGGGAAGGTTTACCAGACAGTAGTGAGACCTGCTGTGATGTATGGTTTGGAGACTGTGGCTCTGTCTAAAAGACCGGAGGCTGAGCTGGAGGTGGCGGAGATAAAGATGCTGAGATTTTTGTTGGGAGTGACAAGGATGGACAAGATTAGAAATGAGCAGATCAGAGGGACAGTGAAGGTGGAGCAGTTTGGCGATAAAGCCAGAGAGACCAGGTTGAGATGGTTTGGACATGTGTTGAGGAGGAATAGTGGATATATTGGACAAAGAATGTTGGAGATGCAGCTGCCGGGCAGAAGGAGAAGAGGAAGACCTCAGAGAAGGTTTATGGATGTAGTGAATGTGGATATGGAAATGGTTGGTGTAACAGTAGAGGAGGCAGGGGATAGGGCAAGATGGAGGCAGATGATCCGCTGTGGCGACTCCAAAAGGGAGCAGCCGAAAGAAGAAGATGACTGATTAGTAATTATTCAAATTTTAATTAAGAATTGAAAAAAGGCTTGAAATGTCACTTTAAATGTAATGATCAGTCAGTTTACCTTTCTGAATAAAAATGGGATCATGAATGAGCTTTTCAACAACATTCTAATTTTTTGAGATGCACTAGTGTGTGTGTGTGTGTGTGTGTGTGTGTGTGTGTGTATGTAATATTTTATTACTGTAATAATGCACATGATCTTTGCACAAAACTGCACACGTAACTTTACTGCAATAGGTATGCTTTATTTATGTCTACCTCCTGTATATACTTATATTGTTCAGGTTTTTTTTCTACTGTATTGTATTTATGTGTAGAGTATTTTGTGTAGTAGTTTTTGTACTTATGTTTAAAATGTGCAATGTAAACAATTCATTGTTCAGTGTAACTGCCCGTTTACTGTGCATACAAAAATAAAAATAAAAAAGGACTTGTAAAATAGTACTTATAAAGTACTATAATAGAGATTATTTAATGCCATATACAGGGTCACTGATGCAACCAACAGCTAGCTAAACATGAGTTACAAAACAAAAATCAATATATAGTGTAATATATGAAAAAACACATAATTCCACAATTCTGCCTCCATTACAATCAAAGTATTAAATGGCCTTTATTTAATAAACCACTGCTATAAATGGTCCTTATTTAATGAACTATTGCTATACATGGTCCTTATTTAATGAACTATTGCTATACATGGTCCTTATCTAATGAAATATGTTAGATGTTTCTAAATAAAGGTCACTCCAGTAATGTGAGGTGATCTGGTCACTGCAGGCCTCATTGAATCTGAGGGGAAAAGACCTGATTGGGTGTTCATCCTGTAAAGACATTAAAGACTGAGATTAAAGATTGAGATTACCTGCAGCCAGCATTGGAATAAGTGCAGCTTCCAGGTTGTGTATAGAACAGGTCTCAGAAACAGTTTGTTGGTGGACATTGTGAGTGACAGCAAAGCCAGCAGCAGAGTCTGGATCAAAGGAGAAATACTGCTGATAAAGTCACCAGCATGAGTGATTTAATCAGCCGCAGATAATCAATCAGGCGACATGTGTCCTGCTCTAAAAAGCCTCTACTGGTTGGTGTACTGGGCCTGACGCTCACTCCAGTTTATTTCACACACGAGGTCATGCGCTTCACCTGTTCTACCACTAAGCGCCGCTGTTTCTTCAAATTACAACTCGCATTTACCATACTCCCCTTTACAATATAAAAGTCTTTTTTTTTTTTTTTAGACCTTTTGGAATCAGACTGTAGAAACTCACGTAAACAAGAACGTTAATTAAGAACGTTGTAATTGCTTTTCTTGAATGAAACCAGTTTGTATTATATAGATTTCCATTGAACTTTTATGCACAACGTGAGTGTAAACACGTACAAACAAGTATAAACAAGCCCCCTTGTTTATACTGCCTTTATAATGCCTTGTATTTCTGGTGAGAATGAATTTGTGATCATTAAGGCTTAAATAAAAGTTTAAAAGAAATTGCATGCCAGACCCCCATGACAACAATCTGTGTACATATGCTACAAAGAGTGCCTTACAGCCCACTTCTGGTCCCCTGGTGCTACTCCTCTGTTGCAGTAACTCTCTTTGCACATTACTGAACAATAATAATATACAATATTAACAGTACTTATCACTCTATTTATGTATGTTTCATGTATGTAGTTTTTGTCTGTGTTATTATGTGTAAAGTTTTTGTACTTGTGTTTAATGACACCCAAGAAAACAAAAAAACTTTATTTCTTCAGTGGTAAGACTGGTAAATCATGAGAATTAAGGCCTGCACAAAAGCTTTAAAGAAATAGCATGTCAGACCCCATGTCAACAAATTGTCTACATATGCTATAACATTTGAAGGATTCTGGGTTGTACCTTAAGTAACTTTAAGTAAGGTCTCTGGTTTGCTAATTGTCTGCATCGTGCACCTCCTGCTGCATTGTATCAAACTGATAACATTTATTTGCCTTGCGCTACTTTTTATTTGTGCTAACAATTTTTTTTTGCATTTCTACTAAAGCTTATATAATGTTTATAGTTTAAATATGACTGATCTCTTGATTTTTACTCATACTAAATGATTTTTTCATATAGACTTTATGATTTAAAGTGCCATTATCAACCCACAGTGGACTACTGCTTCCGTCTGAGGATGGGACTGAGGACCACTAGAGAGTCAAAAATGACCCTAAGACACTCTTTTTATGTTGAAATATAAACAACAGTTGTTTTTCGCTTTTTCCAATCTTGCAGACACTTTTGGAAAAGTAATCAAATTTGATGAAAAATGTTGAACAAAGACAATTAAAGGGGTTTTCCCTGCAATCCTTCATCAATAACTGTGAACAAAATGTAGAAAAATTCAATGTATCTTTTTTATTCATGTTCAGTTTATTCATTTTCATTTGCATAGAAGTACTGCATCATGGTGGGTGTTAACAGAAGTAACAGCATGTATATATTACTCTATTAACAAAACAATGACTTGAATCCATTCCTTGGAATTCATAAGGTCTAATGCTTACACATGGTTGCACTTTTAATATTAAAACAAAAGACATGTTACGCATTCTAAACCCAATTTTACTGTTTTAGCCTTAGGTCAGTAAATCCTTTTAAAAAGTAGGCACTCAGAAAAGGCACAGCAGTCACATAAAAAGGTTAATTCTAAAACTATATAAAATACTTTTACAATTTACAAATGCATATTCATACACATATCACTGTCCAATGAAAAACAAGCATCTCCGAATTGGCTACTTTACAGGCGAAGCCAAAAATACCCATAACATTTAATGAAAGTTAATGTAAAATAGGACGAATTAACAGTATTTTTTGAGCATTCTATTGTTTCTGTTTATCCAGTGTATAGAGCAAAAAGTAAAAGTAAAAATGGAGATTTTTCAGTTTTCTTTTTTTTCTGAGTTTTCATTGAACAGCCATGATTTTCATACACACACTTTGTCTCATACTGTGCATACACACATTCTGCATAGCTTACTGTTTACAGCATCCACATTTTTTCTCCCAGTGGCAAGAAAATTCAGAAATGATGTGCATATAAACAAACATCATCAAAAAGTCAGAGAGGTCCTTTGTAGGAAACAACATCCCATTAGTATGCAACAGACTGAACCAGTACTGAAAACATAAACATTACATTTCCAACACAAATGAAATAACTTACTAATAACACCAATACAGTCCAACAGACCTTAAAAGGGAAATGCTTTTGACCTGATTCAGAATCTTTCTCATTGAAAAAGACTACACATAATTTCTATACAGCATTTCTAACACCCCTGCAAAGTTGTATACAGTGAAAACCTTTTGTAAGCATTTTTGTAACAAGCCAGAGAGCTACTGATCTTATATATAGGCAATATATCTAATATCTCCCATTTTGAGATTGTGGAACTATTATCCAATTATTCCACCCACATGACTGTGTCTTACAAAAGTCTTATGTCAATCTGTTTATCATTTGGAAAAAGAGTTTGTTTCTCAAACACAAGAATTAGTATAAATAAACAAATAGAATGTGTGTGTGATTCAGATGAACCATTTCCATTGCTCTACTGGAGGAAATCCAATGTTTCTATTTCCCATCCTACTGCTGGTTTATGTAACCAAACCTTCATTAAAGTTGCTGGTGAAACTGATCAAATCCATACAGTGTCTGGAGTGCACAGGGAAGTCAGCAACTAAACCTGTGTTCTTGTGACCTACTATACATGTTCACTTCTGACCAGAGCTGTGGTGTTTAAGTTGGTCCTGCAGTTATATTCTATATATGTTAATTATCAGGTTGGTTTGGTGGGAGAAAATTCATCAGACTTTTTCTAAACATAAAATTTCACATAGACCCACAGTGAGGGGAATTTGTTCTCTGCATTTAACCCAAGAATTAGTGAATTCTAGTGAATTCATACACTAGGGGGCAGTGAGCTTACATGCCCGGAGTGGTGGGAAGGCCTATCCATGTCCAGGGAGCAGCTGGGAGTTTAGTGCCTTGCTCAAGCGAATGCTGAGTTCAGGGAATCGAACCTGCAGTCACAGGTTCCCAAACCACCAGGCCATAACTGCCTGGCTTTCCCTCACAAAAAGTTGTTACAGAGAATGGTTATGAGTACACTACATAATGACTGAAATGCTGTGTTAACGTACGCTTTCTTGAAAACAAATTTCTAAAGCTATTTGTAGTGGAGAGATGTGCAGCATGTTGTAAGATAAATACTGTTGCAGTATATTTGCCACTAGTTTACCATCTTAAACTAGATGGTACCACTATAAAACATGTTTTAATGATTTTTTAATGACATTTTATGATAATAATAATAATAATAATAATAATAATAATAATAATAATAATAATGAGTAAATAAAGAAGCCACTGTGTATGATGGTTGACCAAATGCAGGAGCAGCACACACCCAGAAAATTTAATTTTGGCAAAATATCTCATATATCTATGTGATTACTGTAGGATTATCATTATGTGAAATCAATGTGATATTTTCTTTAAAGCCAACAAACTACTTGTTATACATAATTTGTTGAAGTGTGATGATCTAAGTAAACATTTCTACACATGGGTTGAATGACTATATCCATGTAGTTATCTAACAATGAGAAATATTCAAAATATTGCCTACACTTAAATAAGCAGCTCAATCAAAAACACTTATGATGCTAACAATGATTGAGGGTGAAAGGTTAGTATAATAGAAATAACACCACACTAACTGGTGGACATTAGCTACTTCTATTAAATGCTTTCTTGTTGCTGAAATGTCAGTTTGAAATATCAGTGTGTGAAGAGTTTGAGTTTAGCGAGCCAGACGCTGAACAGGGAGGACTCTGATGGAGGTCGTTTGGAGCTTTTTGCTGTTGGGTTTTTCCTGGCCACTGCCTCCTGGTATGGTATAGTAGCGCTGTTGTGCAGATCAGCATTGATGAAGCATTGACTGCCCCGGATATGGTCGACCCCACGGACCAGCCGTTCACCTGGGGGTCTGTATGGGACAGGGTAACATGGGGACTCCTCGGAGATGGTAGGGATTCTTTCATTACTCAAATAGCGCCGTAATACATCTTCACCTGAGAGAGAGCGAGAGAGAGTGAGAGAGAGCGAGAGAGAGAGAGAGAGAGAGAGAGAGAGAGTGAGTGTATAATTCAGATTGAAATGAACTGCTAATAAAGTGTCTTTTTATTGATAATTTTCCACTCAGAGCACATTTTATTCATTTACCTATTTTTGATTATCTGTTGTGAATGTTAGATCTGTAAATAATTTTCATCCAGCACAGCATTAACACCACAAAAAATGTTTTATAACAGTTTTTTTTCTTTTTCTCACAGCTGTTTGTACTATTTGTACTTGTCTTCAAGTCCCCCTTGGAAATTCCCATTTCCTACTTTGAGGGTCATAATTATGACACAGTATGTGTTCAAGTGGTTTGGGGTAGAATAAAAATTGACTTTATTGTCAAATAAGCACAGTGGTCATATTACAGGAAAAATTTAGTGTGCAGTCAGGCAGCTCAGGCTAACATTTAAACAGTATTAGAAGAGTTGAGAAAAAATATTATGACCAGTATACCCAACATAAATTAAGTGTAGCTTAGTTTCACTTTTATTATATTTTACTAGTGCTTTAGAACAAATTAGTGGTTCCAAAATAACAGAATTTAAGTATGCTACTTTTTTTATAAAGGAGGGTAGAGCTACAAAAAGAAATGTCCAAAATAGTGAACGGAATACCAAAACAAATACGATTATATGCTTTGGCATGTCAGCACACCTTTATGAATTCATGCCCCATAAAGCAATGTTTATGACTTAACTAAGAGTGACACTTGATGTAATGCATGATCTATAAACAAGTGCAGGAATGCAGAGCATGTGTAATGGGGGTTATTCTGAAAGCTCTGTCTGAGAGCAGGAGATTAGCTGTGATAGCTCTTGCTCAGGTATAACAAACATAGGCAGGTGCTGCTGTTACCTTTCCTTCCGAGTGCCCAGGGCGGGCAGGGGGTTTGGGATAGGCCCAGACAGGCGTCTGCTGGCATGGACACGGGCCGTGGCTTTCCTGAAGTACACACAAACATACGCACATGGCCATAATCACTCACCTCATGCACTGCTCAAATATTTCAGTAATCTCATAAAGCTATCACAAACCACACCGATACTGTGCCTGCTTTTTCCACACACACTTTAAGCAGACAGCATGTAAACATCAGCAAATTCTTTCAGTCTCAGTGCTGAAGGCTCAATGCATTGCAGATATCACAGAGAGGTTGATAATAGCATGGTAGATTGAAGTTGGTGTGGTAGAGCCAATATATTTTGGTGTATTAAAGTCACTTAATCTTTACAACTCTAGGTCAATTTTCAGAGTTTGAGGAGCTTTTATTCACTGACAAATTGGAAATGTATTTATAGGAGACATATGCCACATATGCCAGATATTATATTCAGGAGACCCTAGGCTACTCAAATTGTTCTTCATTTGAAATGTAAACATTAATAGATTCTAAATATTTGTATGAATTTACATTTGTGCAGTTTTAAAGATTTTGAATTTGTACTGACTAGATTTACAAGGATATTTATAAGTTCCATTAGTATATAATAATAAAAAACAGAATGTTTAAAACCTTTTTAATTTGTGTATGTATCAGTATTATCCCTTCTGAGGACTTTTATTCTAAAATTTAAACACTACGTTCAAAGAAAGGGACCAAACAGCTCCTCCCTTCTCATTTTCAATTAAAACCCAATATCTGAGTCAGTGATGTCATTTGCCCCACCCCCTCTTGTTATCAGTCAGAGTCTGCATGCAGGTTGAGCATGTACACATGAACAGAGACATAAACATACACTGGAAGCACCTTTGGGGCTTAAAATGGGATTTCATAAATGATACTATCAGCTTTGCTTTCTCCTGTAATTTCATTATTAAGTTTTTGACACCCATGATTAAATTCTTTCTTTTGTCCTAATCTGTATTCAGTCTGGATGTGTCCATTTCTTGTTCTTGACTCTCATTCTAAAATCTAACAGTCTTAGCTAGAGCATTACCAACATAATATAAGAGAAGTCTGAGATCATTTAGGCAGTTTACTTAGGAAAACTGGTGGGGTAGCTTTGTCCAGTACAAAACTAAAGACTTAAACTTCAAACACCAAACATGTCTTTGCTCTTGAATTGCATTTTCTGTGGAAAGAGGGTGAACCATTATTTTATTGGTTAAAGGGCTTTTGTGGTCCTGACCTCTAGATGGAGTGCGTTGGCGGAGTCTGGCCTTTGGGATTATAGCCTCTGGTGGGGAGCTGATGGCCGGCTGGTTATTGATGTAGTCAGAGAGGTTGGAGCACCGTCTGCCTGCCCGGTCCAGAGAAGAGTTGGGTGATTCAGGACGTTTTGTCCTCATCTTCACACCAGAAAAGACACTAGAATTTACATCTCTGAAGGGAGAGAGATTAAAGAAGCTGTTAAACAGGGCTTTGCAGTTCCACCTTTCTGCTGTTCAGTTACAGCCTGCTCATCTCCTGATCAACAGTTTGTGATAGTCATCCTCTATTCAGTTTCTGACCACAGAGTCGCTCTTGTCTGGATATTTTTGTTAGGTTGACTCACTCTTATACTAGCAGTGTCACTGACATGTCAAAACCCGAGAGAACCAAACACAAACAGGACCAGGCCACAATGGGGAACTCTTCCTGTCAAGTGAAAATGAGGGTGGAAGTAGGGGGCCACTCACCTTGGAGCATATGGCACATCCGGGGGAGGAGGAATGTACAGGTCCAGAATGGCTGACTTCTCTTTCTTCAAGCTGCTCTCCACAGGAGGCTGAGATACCTGGGCAGCAGGCGCATAAGGGCCATTCTAAAACAAAGCAATGACATGTCCTGTTTCAATCATTTCACCATGAAACAGAGTACATTTACCTAATATATTAACTCGTACAACCTGAGTAACCTACAGACATGATACACACATCACATATATATATATATGTGTGTGTGTGTGTGTGTGTGTGTGTGTGTGTGTGTGTGTGTGCGTGCATGTATATATTCTTTGTAGTCTATTCATTGTAGTCTAGTCATGACTTTTGGACTACTGCTCAGTATTTTTAAAGAACATTTTATAATACATTACTCTAATACAGTTTATAATAAATGTATTTTATAATTATCAAAAAATATATATTTTTTTTAGCCCAAAACATTCTGGATGATCAGTTTCATATATATAAAAAGTGTATATATGAATATATATGTATATATAAAGTGTTTTTAAGTCCTTATAAATAAAAACAATTGTAGGTGCAGGTCAATTTTTGTTCAAAACATGGCCAAATTGATACAAATAATTATATTACCTTATTTTTACATCTCAAAGGAAGACAAATTTCAATAGCCCAGGATCTCCTGAAAATAATATCTGGTATATTTCTTCCATATCTTCCATAAATATATTTTTTGGTGAATAAAAAGTACATCAAACTACAAAAACTGGTGTATGGTTCTAAAATTTAAACACATTCTCAAAAAAACTATTGTGTCAGAATTTAATGATGAATGGATCAATAGAAATATGCCACAACTGACTTGAGCATCCATTGAAAGTTAAAAAGTCGTACTTCTCCTATAAAGTTGACATTTTAGAGCTCTAAGGTTTTTGCTTGACAACTGCAGTATACTAACCAAACTACTACCCACACAGTTAACTATGGTGCCCCTTTTAACCAGTGGGATATTGCTCCTCAGACTGCAGATCACAGACTGACCTTTACGAACAGTGTGGGCAGTGAATGTGTTAGAAGAACAGTAGACCAAAACTAACAAATTCAATGGACTGACATTTAAAGCAGAAACTTAATCAGGCTTAAAAACACAACCTGACATTTCTGAAGTGTAGGAACCGACACACAATACTATGGTGTTTTTTACCTTATGAGCCTCAGTTAGACATGTGACGTCATTGTCCGGTTTGTACATAAAGTGTGTGTGTGTGTGTGTGTGTCCGTGGGCGTGTGTGCTAGTTTGTGATAATTTGAGATAAAGAGAGATGAGTGAGATGTGTTGTGAATTTGTGTGAGTCATTTGAGTGTGAAGAGGGTTATTGTTCTTTGTGCTGCACCCCCAGAATCCCACCCATACAGCTTGGGTGGCAGGGGATGTGTCTTTTCATGTCAAACCAAAACAATGATGTGTGAAAGGGTTCAAAAATGCAATAGTCACAGCACAAGTCAATGTATAATTCAATTACACACACCGTAAATCAGATTATAGACAAGTAAACAACGTGACTGCCCTGATTTTCTTCTTTTTTAGGAATGATTAGGGATGAATGATTCACAAGATGTCTGGAATTGATAAAAATACAATGGAGTAATAGCAGAATAAGGTTGTAGTGCCAAGCTAATAATCAAAATTCAATAGTTGGTACCATTGGGGTGGCACTATTCAAACCACTTCCATACTTCCAACTATCAAATTCCATATCATTAATTATGATAACTAGCCTTACTGCTGACATATTATGTCCCCATAATTCATTATTTGTTTTGTATATTGCATGTGAATTATGGTCATTTCTAAAGAATCAACACTCATGTTGTATGTGTAATAAAAATGTATAATGCAGCCTTAATGGTTTAGACGGGTTAAACAGTGTTTACCTGCCCAGCAAGGGGCTTCCATCGCAGATTCTTTAATGGAGCAGGAGTGAAGCTACTGGTTCCTGAAGGCCTCTTTTTCAGAATCAGAACAACACTTCGAGGATCCTCCTTCAGCTTGGCTACAAGGTTCTTCAGCTGCCACCCCACCTAACATAACAACAAACCTCCTTTCAGTGTCACTGAATGGGTCACTACTATAAATCATTGCCTGATGAAGACATAAAGCTATCCAGGAGGCTTGTTCCTCCTACCCAACCAAATCGAATGGTGGGTAGGCTAATTGGTGTATAAAGATTTTTTTTTAGATTTACACTCGAACTACAAGACTAATGAGGACAATAAATAATGTAATCCTATCCAACCAGTTAAAGACTGAATTTGAACTTCTAGATGGCTGCTAATTACTGATGTTGGGTACATCACAAATAAAGTAGGATCTCATAAAGTGTCTGAAATTGCATGTAGTTTTGTATGAAGGCAACTGGTAAACATATGGCTGATTGATTAAATTGAAAGAAGAAAACATTTAGCTGAACTATTTCTCTAATCTACAGTTTTAAAGAGTCATCAGATATAAAATAATATGAGAAAATTATAGTGATGAAAAACAAGCCTCTGTGTGAGGCATTCTTAAAAATGTCCAATGAGCATACATTGAACCCATGTTTTATATTCCTTCCATTAATCCAACAGGATTCAATTACTTGTTATATGTACATAAAACATTATATTCTTAAATCAAATGCATCCAATTCATCTAATATTCATTTTGAAAATGTTGTAAAATATTCAACCAATTTCTTTATTCTGTTGAATAATTCTATCATGTTTATGCCAATAAATATTAGACATATTGAGAATACTGATCAGCACCAGAGGGTTTATTTGGATTCCAGCCCTTACCACTGTCTGTCTGTTCACCTGCACCACCTCGTCTCCTGCATGAATCCTTTGGGTCCTGTCTGCTGGTGACTGACCAAGAGAATGAGAGAGAGAGAGAGACTTAGCAACACTTATCAACAAAAAAAAGTTGAATCAGATTACAATGGTAATTATAATGGTGTCCTGCGATAATCCATCGCATGTAGTTTGAATATTCTCCTGCGGTGAGCATCCCATTAATTTTCAATTGGGGATGGGTCTAGCAATGCAACTGGGTTAGTATCTGTGTCTTCAAGGTGAGCACTTGGGGCAACAGCAGTATGCAAGAGCACCTGAGTATGTGTTCAGAAACAGTAGGACTACTAATTGCAGGATCTCATTAATGTAATGTTGGGCTTGTAATTGGGCATTCTATGAAATTGCACCCCACACCATGACACCAGGCCTTCCGGACATGACATGGACTGCCCTATGACCTATCAAACCATTGGGGCTGACCACAGTGGCTCACACATGGATTTGTTGGTCATCTTCACCAAGACAAATGTGGAACTCATTTCAGATGACCCGCTGCAATTCTGAGTGACACCATTGCAGCCATGCGTTGCAATTGGTTGATTTCTTCTGGGTGCAACTATTTACTTGGTTCATATTGTAAGGCTGCAATACTGCACTATTTCTTTGGAATGTATATACTTATAAGTTACACCATCAAGTTTAGCCACAAATAAGTTGACATGTCATACAGATATACTGTAGAAATAACAATCCAAAACAAAAACCTCAGGACAGACAAGCTGTAAATGTTCTATAAGAGTTCTGTTATGAAATTTTAGAGAATGGAGGCTCTGTGAAAACGTTTTTTGACAATATAAAAGTTCAGGAAAGCAGTAAGTTAATGGCTTTCTCAGAGCAGGTTTGGGAGAGAATTAATTCACTCACATGTTCTGTGGTTCCTGTGATAACATGTAGCCCATCGTAGGTGGACTTAATGTACATTCCCTGTTGAAAAACACAGAAAACAAACATTATCTGTGAAAGTACAGCTGAGATTGTTAAGCTTAAATATATGTATTGTGTAGGTCACCACTCACTAGGCCCTCTCCTGGCTTTATGTTGGTGATGTGGACCTCCTCTAGACAGGCTGTGCGGCTCTTCAAGGGGTCAGAGGTCATTCTCATGGTTGCATCACAGATTCCAGTCAAAACTCGAGCCTGATAGTAAAGGAAAACAATGTGACAATTTCATAAACATTTCACTAACACATGTTTCTTTTGACATTAGTTACGACAGGGATTACCCTTAAAGCAAAGAAGGCCAATTTTCTTCAAAAACAGCAACAAAATCATCATGTTTATGAACATAGTAGTTTATAGGCAGAATAGTATGAAAAAGCAGCAATGATTCAATATTGAATGCACTGTTTAAGTACATTGTAAATTTGCAAAGTATGTGCTGGTCAACATAACATTATGACCACCTCCTTGTTTCAACATTTACTGCCCATTTTATCAGCTCTTGTACAGCACTTTGTACAGCCTTTGAAACCTGCTCTTAATCCTGAGATGTAGAAGAAAACTGCATTGCTAAAATACGCCAGAACGGAGGCTTGTGTCCGTTGGGCCTCCACAGGCAGAGTTATCTAACCACAGGATGTTCAGACTCTGCCCTAAGAAAAACATCCTACATTCTACAACACTGATCGCACAATAGGGATGCATTTCTGTACAGCCTTTCAAGAACAGAAGGAAAATATGTGCCTTTACTTTTGGAACAGAGTGTGTTTGGGACTGTTATGAATGCAGCCTGGGAGAATTTCCATGACGGGAGGGATGTTCTACTCACCACTTCCAATATCTTCTCCTCCATTTCATACACAGTGCAGTCCTGTAATTAAAGAGAGAATCCTCTTTGAGATGCCACAGTACTGCATATTTCCCACAAGTGAACAGCAAATGGTAAACACATAAACAACATACCAAGAATGAATGCTTAAGGAATGTGGGACCAGTGGAGCCACCCCAACAAACAAAATCTGCCCAGTGTTTAATGGAACAGGAAAAAAACAACTATAACCTAAACTAAATGTTGAGCTAAAAAATGTTTCATGTCTGAAGTTTAAAGCATCAGCTGTAGCTAAAACCACACAAAACTGTAGTGTTGCCAGCTGAGTGATCTCTACTAATACACTTGCTAATATGTGTTTCATGTTGTTAAAAACACACTATAAATGATGTGTACATATGGACACAAGTACAGAGAAAATTCAAGCCTGCTGAAGAAAATCTTAACTATGTGTCATTGTTTTTGAAAAGTCAGTCAGGGTTTCTCAACCTCTGGGCCATGAAGCACTCTGCAATGGTATGCATGCCTATCCTTGGGTGGAGGCAGTAGCCTTAGGGCACCCATGGCCTGGTGGTTAGGGAACCTGTGACTGGAAGGTTGCTGAACTGGTAGGACCAAGGCACTTACCTCCCCAGCTGCTCACTGGGCTGCCCACGTGGATTCACTGTCCCCTAGTGTGTGAAGTCACTAGTGTGTACGCATGCATTTCACTGTGTGGATGGGTTAAATGCACAGGACCAATTACCCTGTGTGCAGCACAGTGGGTTCATGTACACATTTAAGTTTAAATTTTAGTCTATAGTGGGCAGGTAATGTCACTCTAAATTCTAAATTCTAAATGACTTATAATTAGAAAGTATTTTTTTTAATTAGTAAAAGTCAATCGAGAGATCAATTATGCTCTAACTATAAACATGCACAAATAATAACAAACTAGAAAATAACACTGCAAAATAAACATTATCCGTTTTAGACAACCATGGTGCTTAATGCAGACAATCAGTGATATAGCCAGAGATATAGAAGTCTCTTAAAGGAAGAAAGAACGGAGACACTGTTCCTCAGAAAATGTAAAAAAAAAATCACCTGATAGTATATGATCTGATAGCATATGTGGACAGATTTTCAACATGGGATCTAACACAGACAGAATTAAAGAAATCCACATTTTATGACTAGACATATCATCTAATGTAGCAGTGCGTCTTTACAGCTCATTTTTGTGAGGTATGTTTGGGACAGATGTTTTCATAAATACATGCTGTTTTTAAGCTACTGTTCAGGAACTCATCCTCGTGTTTTCAGTGCCAGATCTTGAGAAACAAGTCAGACACAATTCTACATAAGAAGCTGAGTTTTGTTTTCTTGTGAGCTGTTATGCTTTCCAGTGACAGGTGGGCCATGAGGTGGCAAAATACCTTCCGGTAAAATACTTCCTATAGTATAATGTACTATAATATATTTTAATATCATATAATATAGTATTGTATAGTACACTTCTTATAAGTATTATTAGAAGTATAACAGAATGAAACAGTAATGTGGTGCAAAACATCTAGACAAGGTTAGTTAGTACAAGGATTACGTTAGTGGACGTATATCTAGTTTTAGTAAAAAATCTAAATCTTTTTAAACTCATGAAAATGTCACTGGATGAGCTATTATGTTAGCTAGAAAAATTGCAGATATACAAACCAATTATTTCACATATTTCACATTTCATTAAACACCAGATTTACATCAGTTCTGTAATTCAAACTAAATGTTTTAATAAAGGAGAAGAATAATTATTATAATTATTTTAAACGGTCAAATATGTCAAAACTGACAGTGCAACGTTTGACTGAGGCTGACAAGAAATGCCTTCACAGCGTGTCTGAGGTAATATTAGAATCACTTTGTGGGTACGATACTGATGAACTAGAAAACCGATGGACAAAAGGATGTTGCATGGCTGAAAACAGTAGTAGCTGCTTCTTTTAATCTAAGTTCTGCTGTCCAGCTCTAGTGGAAAACAGCTAACTTTAGGCACAAACATAGCTTGGCTGACTGTGGAGAACTGTGTAATTTAGATTTTACCCAACTGTACCCATTCAGGAATTATCTGCTAGAGTGACGGATGACTACAGCCTCGTTCTCAGGGCCTCGGGGTAGCCGCTAATGAAGGATGGGAAGGCATAACTATAAAGCGCATTTCTGAGGCTGCCACCCCCACATGGCCAGAATACCAGGGGAAAGCTCAGTACTCAGTAAAACCATATGTGCAACGCTACAGGATCTTCTCACATTTTTCTCACAGTTAATGGTCACTTCAGTGGATGAATGAATGTATGAATAATTGAATTCACCTCAATGACTTCAAATAACATAGGTATATAAGGGGTTAATAGTTCATAACTTATGTACAATATTGGGCAGTTTTATGAGAAACATTAACCCTTTAAATATATGTTGTAAGTTTACAGTTACAGACTATAACCTGTTGTGGTCTTATTTCCTCAATGAAAAGGGACCACTGCAGGAGGAGTTGGCCATTGCTCATCCCATCAAAGACAGTGACATGGTGTTCAAATATCTAATTTGGTCATGTTTGGGTATATTTAGGCAGTTAATAATAAATTAAAAAATATATATGTTATGTTCTTAGACAGATGGTACTAGGGCCTCATGGGGCAAAGAGTTAAATGCATCTGGGCTTGAGGATGTCTAACATAAAACATTGAGAATTTTAACATAAAATGATAAATTGTACAAGCCTAATAAAGGTGTGTTTAATAATGTGTAAAATAAATGGATATCACCCAGAGAGCAAAGGAGTCATGGCTCAGTGTTTTCCCATATTTATACTGTTAGACAACCCATATACTGTTATGGAATGACTGGGTGGACAATCCCTCTCGCTTGTCCATTCCCTGTTGAGAATTACTGCCAATAGAATATGACTCTCTGGAGCAGATAAACATGAATTTGTTGGTACCATGTCTAATGCCCGATTTGATGGGTATAAAGCCCCCAGCATTGAGCTGTGGAGCAGTGGAACAGTGTTCTCTAGAATGATGGAGCGCCAGCCAATACTTTTGGGAAATGTTGAGGATGAGGTGGTAACCATCCTACATTCTGACCTCACTAATACTCTTATTGCTTAATCCAAGCAATTCATGAATACACCCTGTTTTGAAATTCCCATTTCTATGATGAGTATCCTTCTTAAAAATTTTGGCACACTTGGTTCCAAAAGTGGACCATACTCTTAACTGGCTGTTACCTGGGCAGAATAATAATGTGTGATGCAGAAGTAACCCACACAGATCAGGTATACATTTTCCTGATGTTCCACTATGTTGATATTTCCACTATGTTGTTAAATTCCAGAGAAACAGAGAGCCAGTGTGGTTCAGAAAGTGCAGTGTAGGCATTTCTGCATGGCATAGAACAAGTGTGGGCCCCAAACCTTTTGTACGGTGGTAGTGAGCTCCAGGCACAGCTGGATGATCCTATTCTTGGTGGAAGTAAAGTCACTGATACCCGTCAGAGGAGTCCTGACAGAAGAAATCACAGAGTGAGAGACGTGGTTAAGTCTGACTGCCCTCTCTACGCCACAGAGACACATTCTTGTCTGAGCTTCTGCTTTTGGAATGTTGTCTCAAGCCCAAGCAAGTAGTGTAGCGTATATATGATGTATCAATCTGTATGTCAACTGAACATCTGCATTACTTCACCTTTAAAGACTGTTTTGAAAAGGAACAACTACCTTGTGCTTCCACACACTGGTCAATTTATTAGAAACACTGATATTGTGCTTCCACACACTGGTCAATTTATTAGAAACACCTTTATTGTGCTTCCACACACTGGTCAATTTATTAGAAACATCTACTTTGTTCTTTCTCTCACTGACCACTCATGTTACTGCTAGACTTAGAGTGTGTTTCCAATCCACGAATGACCAATCATAATTAGCTGTGTGAGCTTCAAAAAATGGGCTACAGCTTAAACAGTGACGGGTCACAATACATACAGACCAAAACCAAAACTGACATTGACATTATACTTGGACACGACCTTGTTTTCATCCACTTTATTAACTCCCCCGACAAACTGTACACCAGCAATGTGGACTTTAGACAATATTTCTAATATTAAAATAGACAGTTATTGTCAGGACCTGTATATTGGAAAGCAGATGCATTACAGTGTGCATGTGTGTTTTATGTACCTGTCCAGCCAGGCCAGCATGCTCTTAGCCGTTCCTATAAGTTCCACCACGGCTGTTAGGAACTCATTGGGTGGTTTGCTGAAACTGTTGCTGTCATATGAGGGATTTTTCCTCCTTTCTGAAGCGCAGTTGTGCAGGTTATAGGACGCTGCCCTCATCCGCCCAACCAAAGTCTTCAGGTTATCTGTCTCCACTCCATAATTCTGCAAAATGAGATCTTTATCAGTTATTACAGTAAAATCAAACACATTAATGACTTACCACTATCTGCACCTTCACTCGCATACCAGACTTATCAAATATAAACCCTTTGTTCATCAAGCACCTTTCAGCATATATTCCACTCCAGTGCACCATTAGTAGACTAAAGCAAACATGCTCTCTGGGCAGTAACAGTGTGTGACAGTAGACCGAGCTGCAGGTCATTCTCATGACCCTTTGGCTAAAAAACCTTGTTGCATTCCAGCGGACCAGCCAACGGCCAGACAGACGCGTGTCTATCACCTGACATCAAAAGAATTCCAGCGTCCTGCCTCCTTGGGCCTGATCAAACGCTATGAGAAAAGCCAGTGCTGACCAGCCAGGGACAAGGCTTGGCCTTGGGGTCTGGAGGTATACAGTTCAGAAATAAGCAGAGTGGGAGCTGCAGCACCCCAGATATCTGGATTGTATTATTGCAACTGCTGACAATGAATAATAACAAATAATAATCTGAGCGTAGTCATTTATTAATTATTGTATTTATTTATGGCAGGTTTAAAAATCTGCAGCAACAATTTACTCTTGAATTAACTCTTAGAACCTGAGATCTGCACTGATACATACATAAATAAAAATATGAAATGATAATCGGGTTGTGTTTATTTGTCTTTCAGTTATAACTGTCAAGATTTTTGAACAAATATTCTATATATCATTCTCAATTCAATCATTAAGTAAATAATTCAGATAAATTTTATTATATATTATAAAAATATATTATATATATTATTATATTATATAAAATATGTTTTGCTCAAAAACACATTATATATATATAGATATATATAGTATATATATATATATATATATATATATATTCAAGTTTACATACAGATGTGTAATAGCTGTCCACATTTAAACACTTAGACTCTCATGTCTACAAAATACCTTGTACAGTTCATAACATTGCTAAGTGCCTCTGTTTCTACATTCACTTCTACATTCACATCAGCTTCTTCACTATGCAGGAGCACATGTATATAATTATAAACTGTGGTCCATCTGTTTCTCTGCACACTTGTTATCCTTTTAATTCTGCTCATGCACCGTTATCCCACGCCTATCCCCACCAGCTCCATTCATCATAGGTCATGTTCTAATCACAGGATGATGTTAACTCAATATTGTAGAATTGCGACGCAAACAGTGCTCAGCACTACAGTGACACTGACATACTAGTGGCAAAACCCTTGGCAAACAAAGCTGATCCCCATCTTTCTGGATTCTTACTGTGAAGCATTTATTATCAGAACCTGGCCTGATGGTGTAACCAACCTGGCAGCTGCAGGGGGATTGGTCTGTCAACACACCGTCACACACTGTCACACACAACTTGCCACTCCAGAACCTTCATTTTGTTCTGCTAGAAGCTCAATGACAGGTCGTGATTTGGCCTTGTGTTTTTGATCGCTATCATGTTGAAATGTCCGAGTACGTCCCATGCGCAGGTTCAGGGCTGATGAGTGCTAATTTGACTCCTGTATTTGCTGATAATGTGCTGCATTCATCTTTCCTGTGCCTTTGTACCTCACACATCCCCAAAACATCAGCGATCCACATGATTTACGATAGGAATGGTGTTCCTTTCATCATAGGCCTTGTTGACACCTCTCCAAATGTAATGTTTGTGGCCAAAAAGTTTGATTTTTCACTCCAAATTACCTTGTTCCAGAACTTTTGAGACTCGTCTCTGTGCTGTATTGTAGGCAGATACTTTGTGGTACAGTGGTAATGGCTTTCTTCTGGTGACCACCATGCAGCCCATTTTCTTCCAAGTGTCTCCTTATTGCATCTTGTTAGCTACAATGCTCAAAGAACTGTATTTCAAACATGTTATTTGTGGTTTTTCTTTGCATCCGAACAATTTTCCTGCTAGTTGTGAAGGAAATGTTTGTTGATTCATGATTACTTTTTAAAAGAGCCCTGATTTCCCATTTATAATCATAGTTTGAACCACTGCTGACTGGCATTTTCACCCCTTGATATCTTTTGCTATCCCTTCTGTTTTATACAGTTCAAATACCTTTTCCCATAGAATTGCTGACAATTATTTTGCTTTTCCCCATTCACAATCCAGAAATTAGTATGTGGATGAAAGATGCAAGAGTCTGTCTGGATCCCAGAACTCACTCAGCTTATGCACACGCACTGATTACAAGCAAACAGGTCACAGGTGAGGATGTTACCTTCAAACCCATTTGTGTCAACTTTGTGTCAAACCTATGTGCATGTTATCAGCCAAAATTACCAGAGTATTTGAAACTTGATGTTTTTGGTTGTCATTATGATTTAAAAGAGAACACCTTTTTTTTTTGACACAAACAAAACCACCAACTATGAGTGGAAAATCAGTTTTTGTGTTATCATTCAAATTCCTCTGAAAAATAAGAAAGCAACAATTCTGCTAAGGTATATAACCTTTATAACAACTTGTACACATACTTTGTTTATTCCAAGCAGCAGGAATACTATAATAATAATAATAATAATAATAATACACACACACAATAATAATAATTATTATTATTATTATTATTATTATTATTATTATCATATTTTATATTATTTATTAATTTTATTTATTAATTTAATTTTAAATCAATTTTAAATTTAATTTTTTTTATATATTTATTATATATTATTATAATTATAGAATAATAATAATTTCTGGAAGGAGAATATACATGTTTGTAATATTGTTTCTTAAATAAAACACTGCTCAAGGTTCCCTAAAGGTGGAGGAAATGTCACAGACAGTGACTAAAAAGCAATAACTCTGGGCTAGGTTTCAGTCACTGGTGTCAAGGCTCTATACTTAAAGCAACACTATGTAGCCTTTTACAGCAAAGCCACATTGACGCTCCACTGACTGTAATGGAGAGAATGGGATCTGTTGATGAGATTGTTCTTGAGAGCACTGCTAACTGCACTATTTAACCCTAGCTGTCATTATTTTCTACAAAGAGTTTTTAATTTCTTTTTTAAGTGTTTATGGAGACTCAATCACTTTTTATTTATTTGTTTTTTGTTTGTTTGTTGATTTGTTTATTTGTTTGTTTGTCTGTTTGTTTGAAAAAGCAGAGCACTACACTGTTTTTCATAGCCAGAACTGTATAAGTTAAAGCATAATATTTGTTCTACAGCATTAAAATTCCTATTGTCAGCAATAAAATTTCCATAACAAAAACTTTTCCTCCACCTGTTGAGCCTTTAATGCAGTATCACTTGTAGGTGAAGACCTGGGTGGATCCATGAATAACTTGATTCATGTTGTCATAATTCATACATGAAAGTGTAAACTTGGCAAAGTTGTCAGGACAACACTATAGGGTTTGCTCAAAGTGCAAGTATTTCCTGTAACACAGATAAGAAAGTCTGTTTCTGAAATTAATGAACTATACTGGTTTTGTGGCAAAAGCATAATGGTTTATTGCAAGAGGCCTGCGCAGTCATGTCAGAATTACTATGCCAAACCAGTGGAATTCAAGCTTCCATTACTGATTAGTAACACTAGGTCCAGTAGGGGAAAATATAATGTATGAATGAATAAACACATAGAATTGGAATTATGTATACAAATTACAAGCAAAAATTGGTTGTATTTATATAAATTTAGTAATGCAAGTATAGACAGTAATGTAGGGGGACAAAGAAAGAAGTACTGACCACCAGTCCAATTCTCCCATGAACAACAACCACAGCCAGAACAAATCATCTGACTCTAACGGACGGAAACGGCAGGAACAATGGCATGACACGTTTTCTGCTCATGCACACTGTGGGCAGGCACGTATGTGTAAAAGAGCAGGTGGGGTTTTCGACAGGTGGTCACATCTGCTTCTGCTTCCAGGAGATATCTTCCAGAAGACTCCTGTTGCAGCCTCTTATTGCCTTCAATTAGCCCTACACCGAGCATGTAATGTCTATTCCAGCTCCATATTACTGCGCCCTATTAATTTCCTCTGAGCCTCTGCTGTGTGCCTTCAGCCCGACAGCCATGTAAAGAGGCCTTGGCAGACGTGAGACACATTTATAGGGAAAATTCATTTCATAGAATGTAAAAAAATACATGATAGCCACGTAACAGACCATTCTAACTGAACACAGAGGGTATTTTCTGGCTGGGAAACACAACTTTGGAAAATGCTGACATCACTAAACTTGAGCGCTGGCTGTTGTGCCTACTGGCTTCACAGGGGTAGGCAACCTTTTTATTTGTAGTGCCAGACTCCCGAACAGTTTGGTACCTTGACACTGGGGGATGGATATTTCTGGACTGGTTGGTGGACTGTTTTCATCCATTTATTATAATGCGTTTAAACTCGCATCACGTGCACCATTATGTCACTGCAGTGTTGAGAATAACCCACCACCCATATAATGTCTGCTCTGTAGTCCTGGGGAACTGACTGAAGAACATGGTGAAAGGATGCCTTCAAAGCACAATAGAAATACTGATGGACTATAGTCTGTAATTATAAAACTAAAATGCTCTCTAGGTCATGAAGCTGGACAAATGCCCAGCACACTGTTATCTGCAGTATATATGTTTATTATCCAAACAATGACACCCAAAGGAATCAACTGACTGTACGGTGTTAGTGCCAGACTCTTTTGAAAATGGAAGCAGGTCATCTTCGGGCGATGAGGCCCACTTGTTTGGTGAACCAATGTTAGTTAATGCAACTAATGCTCCTAGCTTTTGCGAATGTACACTTGACATAATTTGAGGATAACACCCATCTACACTTTATTCTATTGAGACATTGCGCTATAAACGCATTGCGCATATATTAGCTAGTAGCAGATTGCTTACTGTACAGATATCTACACCCCTACCAAAATATCTGCAGGAACTGAGTAAGAATATTCAAGATGAATGATGCATAGAGTTTATTTTGTAAAACTTTGTAATAGTGTTTTAGAGGTTGATCAAAGCACAAAATACACTCGCTGGACTGTAGGGGACCTAGGATCGTACTTAAATTTATTGCTGCTTTAATTAGTATCCTTGAGAAAACTGAACTTTGTATTTGATTGGTTTTAGTTTTGTTTTCATCTCTCAATGAGGCAACATCAGGCTCTCTGTACGTAATGAATGGGAACTTGTTCATGTGGTCACTGGTGGAGCCAAGGGGAGGCACAACAAGCTCACACCCAATGAAGTACCCTTAATAAAGAGTGAGGACTCAAAACAAAGTAAACATACAGTGGAAAAGAAGCACACTAAAATAACTATTAAAAAAACATTTCTAGTCAAACATTTTAAAGCAATGGGCCAGATCTCTTAGAGGGTCAGAAAGCAGGATTTCCCAAAGATAGGGTATAAAAACATTGGAAAACTCTGAGATGCTCTGGGACTCTCCAGTGGAAAAGGAAAGCTGCCAGTATCATGGCTACAGACAGACACTTTGCTTGTTCAACTGTGTTGTTTTTATGCGCTGTATTGTGCGCTAATGTACAACCTGCCCCAATGTACATAACACAAACAAATACATTCACTTTCACTATTATATTTACTGGACCCTATAATGGATTGACAGGCTCCAACTTGGCTCAATGACTGAAATTGTCTTAAAACACCACCGTATGTGGTCTCTGACATTGTATTTTGCAATGTTTGTAATTTTGTAATTGCATTCCTAAATTTCATTACAGATTACAAACCAGGCCATTTTTTGGGATGTTTTGAGTTTGACATACTTTTATTCACCTTAAAATGAGAAAAGTATTTATAGGAGACAGTCACACATGGCAGATATTGTTTTTTTTTCAGATCCTAGACTACTTGAATCCTTCATCTGAGAGGTTAAATTATGATAATTTACATATTTGTATGAATTTGATCATGCTTCGGTCAAACATTTACTTGTTTTTTTGTTGACAAAGACAAAAAAGCCACTTTACATCTCAGATATGGTGTTGAACATTGATCATCTTGGGAGCTATTGATCTGAAAGAATTATGCATGTATTATGATGTTATTTGTAATAAAAGATTGACAAATATATTTATAATAGTAAATTCACTTGATAGTAAAACAAAAAAAAACCAACTAAACAACCTAAATGTCCTTTATAATTTATATATATATATATATATATATATAAATTATAAAGGACATTTAGGTTGTTTAGTTGGTTTTTTTTTGTTTTACTATCAAGTGAATTTACTATTATAAATATATTTGTCAATCTTTTATTACAAATAACATCATAATACATGCATAATTCTTTCAGATCAATAGCTCCCAAGATGATCAATGTTCAACACCATATCTGAGATGTAAAGTGGCTTTTTTGTCTTTGTCAACAAAAAAACAAGTAAATGTTTGACCGAAGCATGATCAAATTCATACAAATATGTAAATTATCATAATTTAACCTCTCAGATGAAGGATTCAAGTAGTCTAGGATCTGAAAAAAAAACAATATCTGCCATGTGTGACTGTCTCCTATAAATACTTTTCTCATTTTAAGGTGAATAAAAGTATGTCAAACTCAAAACATCCCAAAAAATGGCCTGGTTTGTAATCTGTAATGAAATTTAGGAATGCAATTACAAAATTACAAACATTGCAAAATACAATGTCAGAGACCACATACGGTGGTGTTTTAAGACAATTTCAGTCATTGAGCCAAGTTGGAGCCTGTCAATCCATTATAGGGTCCAGTAAATATAATAGTGAAAGTGA
This sequence comes from Acestrorhynchus altus, assembly GCA_034509495.1. Taxonomy (NCBI): domain Eukaryota; kingdom Metazoa; phylum Chordata; class Actinopteri; order Characiformes; family Acestrorhynchidae; genus Acestrorhynchus; species Acestrorhynchus altus. Next base: position 33,408,845 of record CM067503.1, on the reverse strand, counting down.
ATGTATTTGTTTGTGTTATGTACATTGGGGCAGGTTGTACATTAGCGCACAATACAGCGCATAAAAACAACACAGTTGAACAAGCAAAGTGTCTGTCTGTAGCCATGATACTGGCAGCTTTCCTTTTCCACTGGAGAGTCCCAGAGCATCTCAGAGTTTTCCAATGTTTTTATACCCTATCTTTGGGAAATCCTGCTTTCTGACCCTCTAAGAGATCTGGCCCATTGCTTTAAAATGTTTGACTAGAAATGTTTTTTTAATAGTTATTTTAGTGTGCTTCTTTTCCACTGTATGTTTACTTTGTTTTGAGTCCTCACTCTTTATTAAGGGTACTTCATTGGGTGTGAGCTTGTTGTGCCTCCCCTTGGCTCCACCAGTGACCACATGAACAAGTTCCCATTCATTACGTACAGAGAGCCTGATGTTGCGGAGAAAGGTTTGTAACAAAATCAATAAACTATAAATATATATAATGATCTTGGTAAACAGATACATTAGCTAACTTGAACTATCTTAGGAATATATTTACCACCTTCTACATTTAACTCTAACCCGGTTCCAGTACTGACCAGAGCACAAAGCAAGTCCACAGCCTCTAAGATGAGCTCCTGGTGACCTATGCGACTCATGGCAAGATTCTCCAGATCCTGGTGAGAGATCTTTAGCAGTTGCTCTCCGTTGATCTTCTCCTTCTCAAAGTTTGGTATGTACTGCTGGAGACTGTCGTCTAGTCCTGAGAGACAGAGAGAAGAGAAGTCTGTTTGAGTTTTCGAGCAAACACTGGAGAACTGAGTCAATACAGGGACTTTACACAGACATGACGAGTCTCACAAAGCAGCCGATATAAGTTATAAGTCATAACAAAAGTTATGCATAAAAATATTGCAATGTTTCTCTCTCTCTCTCTCTCCCTCCCCATTAAATTCTATATCTATATATTTTATTCCATTTGTTTTCAATATTGAAAGAGTTCTTCCTTTTTCCACTGTCAGCTTTTCACTTGATCAAAAGAGTCTCGCACCCAGATCTCTGTAAAGGTGATTTGTGACAATGTTTACAAAATATAAATAAACTTTGATTGATTGCTATTTTGGCCAATCAGTTCATCCGTCAAGCTGTGAAAAAATGTTCAGCACTTCAAGGCACCAAGGTTTATAAGTGTTATATGCAGTATTTATATATATATATATATATATATATATATATATATATATATATATATATATATATATAGACAGAGGGGGTAGGAGGGGGTACATTATTATATATATGAATCGATGGAACTGTACAAAAACTATCAGGCTATAAATACCTGCAACGTGTGAAAGAGGATTCATAAATAGTGATAGAGGAGGTACAGTGCAGTGAATCTGTGGAAAATGGGTCACAAAGTAGATGACAATGATATGGTCATCTACGGCTAAAAGGACATTTTCCCTAATGCTTACTCTGGCCTTACTTAAGGCTGTGCAGTAAGTAGCTGAATGTCAAAGTGGTCTCTAATGCATGCTGTTGGACAAAAACCTTGCATCTCCATTGATGCTGTAACTTTTGGACATAATGTCAATCTGGCAATCATTACATTCTGTCCAACTGTTATGATGAATGGACCACAAAATGCTCTAAAATGAGTTGTAATAAAGTCTTTTTACACTGACTTTTTTAAAAGTTTTTTTCCTTCTCCTATAAAGTTGCCACTTTGGATATACCACTATGTGTGCAATAAATAAATAATGATATATGAAGCATTTATTTCAATATGACATATTCATAACTGGAATAGTAATTTGACCAGGGGCACCCAAAATCTTAAAACTGTACACTGAAGGATTTCGTATTAGGGTGAATAATTTAAGCTTCAATAGGAATGTCCTTTCACCTCTACAGTTGGATAATCATGACTTTAGGCTTAAGATATTTTGTAAAATAACCACCTGATAAGCTTCTTGAGAAACATTTTCCAGGCTCCTGATCCTGAAATCTGTTTAAAACTCAAACTCAAGGCAAAACTGTCAGAGCAGTTCACACATGAGGTTATTCACACGTACCTGCAAAACGCACACATAGCTCCTCCGTTTCTTTAGTGCTGTTGTGCTTCATTGCTACGTAGATGGTTTAACATCTGCTTTCTAAGTTGCTTTAAAGGTGCAGAAACAACAAATGAAACACAGGACTTCAACACCACACTCTCACACAAAGAACACACAGTGGGTTCGGCCTGCAGAATGACAGATGGCTCTTGTATTTTCTAAGCAGATGTGTCTTTTACTAGTTTACTCTGTCTAATCTGCCCATTCTAATTTAAAATGCTAAGCTCAGTTGGTGATGAAACTTATTTGATGTCTGGAATATGACAAATATAACTATTAACAGCACTGTATTCCCGCTGCACTGAAAAATAACATTGAATTGAATTGAATTTATTTAAATGTTTACACCTTTTCCAACTGAATTACATATGTTAACATTTTGTACAGAAGTATTAATTGTAGCAAAAAAGAGAGCTCACTCCCCCCTGTTTAAAAAGAACTACACTGACCAGCACCACATGTGACCAGCAGATTGTGGCTTTCTTAACAACCAAACAATAAATTATAAACAAAGTGGAGAGGTTTCATTGTCCCTATTATAACCAAGAAGTAAATATAAGATCAGTACACATTAAAAAAGAACTTTTCAACCAGGTAATTTAATTAACCCTTTATATTACATTTTACATATGTTTCTTTTTAATGATTTTATTTATTGTTTAAATCATTTTGCTGTTCTTTTATTTTTGAGTCCATGTTTAAAAATAATCAATGAAGTAGTTAAAAAGTTAACTACTATTGTCATTTACTATATTTTATTATTTCTTCCTGAGTTTTTTATTTGTTATATTTCATATTTAATGTCATGGTTAAAATATAATTAATTTCATGCTAAATCCCCTGGGCAATCTCTGGTCACATCATAGATTTCTATTAAAAAATACATTTAAAAGTAAAGTTTTTTAGTTATGTTTTGAAATATATCCTTCAATATCTGAAATATGTGAAATGAAAACCTGCTGTGAAAACCTGAAACTTGTTGATTTAATGAAAAAGAAAATACTGTTAGTGTTAGTCATTGATGTCAGTTAATATTTCTGCTTACTTCAGTCATTGTTTAAGTGGCTAAAAATAATTTTCAAATAAATAAATCAAAAGTAAATGAAGCAGAGGTTCATTGATGAGAGTTGGTGTACATTCTATATATCACAGTATTGTGTCAATATATTTGTCAGTATCAATATAGTTCAGTCTTCACATAAGCAGGAAAATAGACAGATAAATGATTTTAGCATTTACATTAAAATCCATTAAATTAACTGAATAGTAATCAATTAATTCATTTTAAATGCATAGACTGAACTGTGACCTAAAGACACTGAGCTTCAGACTAAAGAAACACTGACCCAGGAGGCTTTAGAGAAAGTGTTGAGTGTCTGCTGTATTTTCTGTTTATGGCGTTGGGGGTGGGGACCTCCATGCATCTTTCTGTCTGCAGAAGCAGTGACAGCAGAGTGAATAGAGCCTCTTTGTGGGGGGTAGACTCTATTTCACCAAATCAAAGGCACAGAGAGAGTCGGGGGTAAGAGGGAGCAAAGGTCAAATGCTGCCAAGCACGGCAACCCTCTTTCACCCAAAGGACAACAGCTGCATTCTCCATCCTCAGAAAGAGAGAGTCCCCAGCAATAGAACCATTAGAAGCAGCACAGTCACACACTGGTTGTGCTCTATTTTAAAACCAGGGTCATTTAAATGTTTTTTTTTTTTTTTTAACTGAATTGTATGTGATGCATCTGCACAAAAAACTTTGTCACATGCTTAGTCAAAGGAAGTCCACCTATGCGCAATCTAATTGTCACATGATCTATCAGTATATACAACATTTCTGAAAGGCCCCAGAGGCTGCAACACCAATAAGCAAAAGGCACCTCTAACCAAAAAGCTCCAGGAAGACCAAGGAGATCTCCAAACAAGTCAAGGACAAAGTTGTTGAGAAGCACAATCAGGGTTAGGTTAGAAAAATATCCAAATCTCTGATGATCAAATTGGAATACCATCAAATCCATTCCATTATCATCAAATGAAAAAAAACAAAACATGGTGACACAACACACCTGCCAAGGAGGGCTATCCACCAAAACTCTCAAACAAGGGGGACATTAATCAGAGGGGAAGTACAGAGACCAAAGGTAACCCTGAAGGGGCTGCAGGACAGATGAGACCAAACTTTTACTTTTCGGCCACCAAGGAAATTATGTCTGGTGCAAAACCAATATTTCATCATCCCAATAACAGGGACTGTGGTAAGGGGATGGCAAGCTCATAGAGACATATCCAAAGTGATTAATCTCTTAAAAAAACATACATTTAAATTGTTAAATATGGGAAAATACATTTTCAGTATAATAAATTAAAGATTACAGTAAGGTTAGATGGTATAAAGCAGCATTACACTTTGCTCACTAAGTCTGAGTTTGTGGAGCCTGTTCTCTCCTTTTGGTTAGGTTGTTATAGTCAGATCTCACCACACTCTGGTAATGTTTACATTCTTATAAACACCAAACTAGTTACATCTCTCTACATTTCCCAACTCTGGCCTGGGCTGATGAAAGGCTAACCTTGAGCTCACCTGCCATCCCTTCAGAGACTGACCTCAGACTCCCCTGTCATTCGTCTGAGATGGACCCTGACCTCCCCTGCCACCCCTTCACATTGGTTATCCACCTTCCAGCTACTGGACCTGGACTAATTGCCCACCTGCCACCACTAACTATGTAGAAATTGACCACACCCTTTAACAGAATTAGCTGCTACTGTTACTATTATGTGCACCATTAAAATCATGACTTCAATACACCAGATTATTACAGCAGACATGTTGGGGTCCATTGTCCCCTTATACAAAGTCATTTTCGTGTGGGCCGGTATGCTTTCTAGTTCTAAGCTTACTTTGTTCACTACCATGATGTGTGTCTGTTGGGTTGGCTGGAGCATTCGGATGGGATTTTTGCGTTTATCACCAGTGGGATTGTGGCATATTAAGCTTACCCCTAACTTTTTATCTCCCCACATTAACCACTGAAGACTTTCGTTTTGTTGTTAATGATGTAATTGCAAGGAACCAAATTTAAATCTTTTAATGCTTAAACATGTTCCTTGCATTCATCCTCATCATAATGACACAATATTAAACAAAAATAGGTTCATCACAATCTTTGTCAGTCTATTTGAACTAGCTAGCTACCTTACTCAGGGTGGTCAAACATCCTCTTTTTCCCTGTCATGTCCTCATTTTGGCCGAATAAAAAGGGTGCATTGATAAATATATTAGACTTTTCACCTTGGGCCACTGCATTTTAGATTTACATCATTAATATAAGCAATTTTTCAGCCATATGTACAAAAAGGATTTGATGATTTGCTCTTTGTGTGGATCTCACATTGATTCTCTCTTGAACGTCAGAAAAGGTGGGGTGGAGTAACTCACTTTGCTTACACATAACATCAACATAAATGGCACAAAAATAAACTCTAGGCCAAAGTGTGCGGGTAAAAGCACTTAATTTTCAAAATAAGGGCTGGGGAGTCCTGAGTATTTACTCCCAGTCTGTGCTCCTAGCTTTCTCAGCCCCAATGAGGTTGGGGAGATCTCCTGGGCATCACCTGGGGCTCATAGGCCTCATTTTATGGCATTTAACTGAGCAACTTATAGGCTTACTCATATTACAGAGGTGGGACAGAGTAGTATTAGGAGTCTTTCCCAAAGACTACAGCACAGCATAGTTGCCCAGACTGGGATTTGAACCCCAGTCACTCACATGGTGTGGTGGCACACTGGTAGTATTATGTGTTGTACCTCACCACACACAAAATCAGCCAGTCTGGTTAGTGAGCATTAGCTTCACAGCAGCAGTTAGGATGCAGGTTTCCATTTCCAGCACATTAATTAGCAGGTAAATCCACCCTCTCTGCTCAAACAAAGTAACTGAGTAACCAGCCCTTTAACAGAAAGTAAAACCTGCTCGTACTTTCCCACGAGATATGTTTTTCTGAACACCACCTAGCTTGGATCAGCTCTGAGACTTGGACAACACTTCAAAGCCAGGCATGGCATGAGAAAATGTGGAAATATGTCTCAGCATCAGTGCTGTCTGCTTGAGAACATTCCTGCAGATGTGATGGCACACAGCTCTAACAGCTCAAACAACAGTGGGTAAGACCGAATCAACACATTAAACATTAACAGCGACCCCTTAGTGTGTTACTCTCCATCATACAAACCCAAGATCTGCACTTTGCTTTTCACTTCTAGGCATCATAACTGAGGATCAGAGTAACCAACAGACAAGATATGCACATCATAAACTATAAGGCTAGACAATGTCTAACTATGTCTCCTCATTATATGATGAATCTTTAATGGATAATCAAGCTCGGAAAACAGCTCAAATTCACTCGGTTTCCAATTGAATTAAATCCCAGGAGCTTCCAGGGCATGTTTACTGATCTGTCCACATGTACATGCTCAACCTGCATGCAGACTCTCACTGATCAGTGAGAGGGAACAAAGCTAATGGCGTCACTGACCCAGATATTGGTCTATAGAGAAAAATGAGAAGTACTCAAGTGCCCTGAGAAGGGAGAATACTGTCACATACATAAAAAATAAAGACATGTCATTGTCAATATATGCCTTACAAATAATTTATCAAAATTATTTCATGTTCAGCTCACTCTGGATGATCAATTCTCATCAGGATTTCTGAAATGTCAAGTGATTTTTAGTCCTTTCTCATGATCATCATAATCTCATGAAAATAATATGTGGTTGGAATTAAATGTTTAAGAATAGCTGTAGCCAATCAGTTTATCCCATTAATGGCAGCATTTTAACTTTAACTTTAACTTTAACTAATTTTGTGCTGGATTTGGTTATCCTCTAGTTCATTTATAAGTCAAACACAGTTCTAACAGATTTATCACCATATCTTGCAGGTAATCAACAGGGCTGCAGATAGTAACCATGCCATGTTCTAAACTGAGGAACAACAACTTGCTTCAATCAATGAATCTGATGGGAAAGACACTCTGTTTAACTCACAAATTCACATCCTCACAATATTCCATCAAAATATATCAAATTTAATTACCCATTCAAAACTCAGGCCTCTCAGCCTTCAGTTACACTTCTCTTTCCCTCTCTTCCATCTTGCTTTCACCACCACCCACTCCATCCTGAACTTTCTTTCATAGCATTGGCCCGTTGCCTCTCAGCAGTCAGTAGTCTGGCAATGGGAAAGTTATTGTGTATACAATCAGTAGCACCGTATCAGGCTTTAGGTTTTGCACCAGCTGCTTATGAACCTGAGGAATGTTAATTGTTCTCAGGATTTGACTGAAAATGCTCCAGGATTTCAGCCACAGTCTAAAACATATACTTGTTTTAAGTGTATTACTGTACTTTTAAAAAATGGATTTTATACTTAAAATATTAGTATGGTATGGTAAATAATACTATGACTTACCTTGTCATGGCCATGGGTATATTAAAATTAAAATTTGGGCCTGAGATTAACCTAAAAAAAGTGTTGGTTTCTTTCTCAGTATAGACCAGCATAGATGGTTACCAGAAAAATAAAGCTTTTGTCTGACCATCTTAACCAGCACCAGACCAGCATAAACCAGATTAGACTAGCATGGAACTGTTGTTTTTTTTTGTGTGTGTGTGTGTGTGTGTGTGTGTGTGTGTGTGTGTGTGTGTGTGTGTGTGTGTGTGTGTGTGTGTGTTTTTCAGTGGGGAACTGTAACCAACACACACTGCCTCGAGCAACTCAAAATCAATTGTGTTTATTTGTTCGATTCAGCCAGTTATAGTCACAGTAGTGTTTCTACATAGGAGAACTATTATTATTTAAATTTGATATAAAGCTTTTATGTGTCCTAATATTTAAAAAAAAAAAAAGAATGAATCCTGTTGAATGTGTTCAGTGAGATAAATGTAAGGATGTACTAGGTAATGCTGTAATACTGTTTAAATGGTGTAATACTACTCAAACAAAATGAATAACTTGCAAATTCTGCTGTCCTGAGTGAATCTCGCTTCTAAAAAAAGACCAAGAAATGTAGCCTGAGAGTAATCAGGGTTTGGACTCCACAATGATGTTCTTATCTACAGTCTGATTGCTGAGAAAGGTTCTGATAATTTAAAGTAATTATGGCATTTATCATTTATAAAACTGGTGTAAGCTCACCACTATTATAAATGTAATCTCTAGTTTCTTTCTCTCCTTCCTACAGAATAAGGAAGCTTATTAACACTGACACTCTCACACACTATCACTATAACTGTCTACATTCATTAAAATATCTGTACTAATAAACATATTATAAACTGAAATCCTTTCATTCTGTTACTGATGGGTGTCACTATCAAAGAATATACAATTAAACTTATATAAAGAGTACTGTTTACTTGTTAAAATCGTTTACAAAGAGAAAAAATAACATACTACATACAATATCTAACTGCCAGACATTCACATCCACAAACACCCCACTCTGTTGAACAACTCAGACCCTTCCTTTGCCGTTTGCTGTTTTCTATTTATAGCAAGTCAGAATATTAACTATTCATCTGTTATAAGAAAACAGAACAAATGCCTAACTATCATTAAAACTATACTATAAATACTCTTATTTGGAGTCTCCCTCATTCTCATTCTGTTTCTCTGTCATTCACACACTTGTGAAGCAGACTGATGTGACAGCCACAGAATGGGGGAGCAGTTTGGAATGCTTTTTTTTATCGACTTTGTGGCTGTTCTTCTGTCTCCAGGTCAGATGGGAGGGGTAATGGGGTAAAAATTACCCCTGTTGACCCCCAGGCTCTGGAATGCTGTCCCCGGCCAATCTCCACTTATTCACAGCTTAGACAGCAGAGCGCGTGCCAAAGGTGATAGACTGATCTGGGTCTAGTCCACCTCAGTAACACTGCACTGCTCACTATTTACTCTACTACTGCTATGGATTAATTTGGAGTATTGGGTAACTAGCATGAATTGTTTAATAAGGTTTTGATGCAACTATGCTTGAGCTGTATCCTGCATACCCTTTACTAATTTGCCTTCTTATCCTTGGTTTGCTTTTAGTGTTTTCTACATAGAAAACAAAGTACTTTTTTGGGATGTGTTCATTTTTTCTCTCAACCACTGAATTATTTGATATGTTCAATTAACTACTCAGTAACCTCTATGAATTTCTCTGAGATAATAATTTAATAAACGATTTGTTACCTCTATGAACATCAGTATCTACAACAAATGACAAAAAAACTACTGTGAATTAATCAATGACTACAATGATTCATTCATTAACTACTATGAATTATTTGGTAACCACTATGATTTATTCAGGTATTAACTAAATAACTTCATTATTCTGAAAAATCAGTGGCTTTATTTATTATTTGGTGAATGAATTATTAAGTAACTACTAAAATAATATTTGGCAACTACTATAAATTATTTGGTAATGCCTATGAAATATTCAGCTCTACAAATAATTATTCTGTAACCACTCTGGACTCAATTCAGTAGCTTTAATTCATTATTTGGGAACCACTATGAATTTTTAATTAACTACTGTAAATATGTTGTAACTACTATAAATTGTTTGGTTAACACTATGGATTATTATATAACTACTTTAAATTATTTGGTGGCTGTTATTAAAGTATTTGTTAACCACTATGAATTATTTAGAAACTTCAGTTAATCATTGGGAATTGAAATCATTCAAACTGCATCACTGATATTAATTTATTATTTGGTTACAACTATAAATTAATCAGTAAATACTACAAATTACTCAGTAAACACTGTGAATTACCTGATATCACTGCATATGCATAGATTGAAGTGGGGCAGAAGGGATGTTTCCTCTTTACAATTTGAAGGTTCCCCAGTAAGAACTTTATCGTATTTTTGACACAAATGCAGTTTTCTTTAAACTAAGTTTTAAAACAAAATTTCCAGTACAGCAACTTTAATGCTGTTGTGAAATATTACATGGTATTATGAACATTATAGTCCTTTATAATGTCCATTATATGAACACTGCTTAATAATTGGTATATAGAACACTTGTAATTGGTCAGCAGTGTGTCCCTGTGACAAAAATGATGCCACTGCTATGTATTCACTTTTTTTCATTATTTGGTGACCACTGTACATCATTCAGCACTTACTCTGATTAAGGAGTTAATACAGAGAAGGTAGAAGTGGATGTGAAAGAGAAAGTACAGACAGGAAGAGAATGAAAAGAAATACAATTGAAGAGCAATTTGTATAGAGGGAGTTCCCTTCTCCCATTTTCATCATTTTAAACAAAGCTTCCTTAAAACAGACTGCTATGTGTGTTCTCTGGCCTAAACCCAGCAGTGATATAACCGCAACCTGTCTGTTGGATTATACTGAATTGGGCTTGGATGGCTGTATAATTATAATGCTTCTGTTCACCTGTCAGCCAAGGAAAGGCATTACAGTTGGACTTTCCGACTTGTCCACTGTCCACTCAGTGTCCACTCAATTAGCCAGTCTTACCTAGTTGGTTCATCTTGTAGGTGTAAAGTCAGAGACAGAAGCTTGGTCATTCATTAATTGTTCATCAGGGCTCACAGGATTCTGCCCACAGGACACTGTTGGCTTGATATTTCTGGTTGTTTGACTATCCTTCAGCAGAGACACTAAGGGGTTTAAACTCTCCAGCAACACCGCTGTGTCTGATGCATTCATACCAGCATGTTAATAATAATGTTATGAATGATTGGTGTTTATGCCAATATTTGATCCACAAACACCTTTAAATACAAAAATTAGTCCAGCATTGCCTAAACTTTCTGCTCTTCAGGAGTAAATGATCATATTAGCCTTAAATAGCTGATGAATCTAAACCTATTTTAAGCACATTCATTACATCTGAATACAATCCAAATAATTTCAGGACATTTAACACTGTGTTAATTCCCTTTATATCAAAGGAAAAACAAACCCCTCAATTACATTTTAAGATGTGTAAAAACTACAGCCAGGACCTCCGTCACACTCCACACACAGAATTACAGACCGTGCTAATGACAACAAGAGGTCAACATGAACAGAGATCCACAATCCAAAACATGAGCACTTCAGCTATTACTGCAGAAACCCCTGACCCAGATACAGCCCACCAGTAAGGACTAATAACTCATCCACCAGCACCTGCTAGAAACAGCTGCAGTTTAAGTCTTAATACAGCACTCACTCAGCTTTGTATGGGAGAGTTCAAGTTAACTCTAACTAGAGTGACCACTGATGAGTTAAGGGTTCAATTAAAATCTCACACCATGGAAGAAACAATGTAAACTGAAGCTAAAAAAATAACCAAATGATTAGCACATTGCTGCTTTATGCAAAAAAATAGTAGTGTCTGTAAGAGACACATTTGGGGTCAAGCCTGTCAGTATTATTACTGAAGTCAGTGTGGCATCATCTTTGAGATGACGTTATTTACAACTTAACATTATGTAAAGTGATTTCAAGTTCAAGTTCAAACAAAGTTTCTATCTCCATATCAGGTCATGTCAAATTTATTGTCAAAGACTCAGGTGCAAGTCCCTCACAGTAGTAAAACATGTATAAAAAACACAGGAGAAGAAAATAAGCATAGAAAATAAAGATAAAGAATATATGTAATACAAATAGAAAATTTACACATGAACTTACACTGTACATACATTATTGCACTCAAACATACATTATTGCAATGAGGAAGTTCTGTGTTTATAGAAACTATAAAAAGAATGTCTGCATTATATTTACATATGCACTGAGTATAGAATTAAATGTAGCTGTAGAGTAAGAAGGTAGTGGGCGACAGTCTTGAGTGGGTGCAGTGGGAGGCAGAGTCTTTAGTGGATGCAGTGGGAGACAGTCTTAAGTGGGTGAAGTTGGAGACCATCTTTAGTCGGTGCAGTTGGAGACAGTCTTAGGTGGGTGCAGTGGGAGAAGTCTTAGGTGGGTGCAGTGGGAGACAGTTTTTAGTGGGTGCAGTTGGAGACAGTCTTAGGTGGGTGCAGTGGGAGGCAGTCTTTAGTGGATGCAGTGGGAGACAGGCTTAAGTGGGTGCAGTTGGAGACCATCTTTAGTCGGTGCAGTTGGAGACAGTCTTAAGTGGGTGCAATTGGAGACAGTCCTAGGTGGGTGAAGTGGGCGACAGTCTTTAGTGGGTGCAGTTGGAGACAGTCTTAGGTGGGTGCAGTGCGAGGGTATTAGGGGGGTGCAGTGGGAGACAGTTTTTAGTGGATGCAGAGGGAAACAGTCTTTAGTGGGTGCAGTGGGAAACAGTCTTTAGTGGATGGAGTGGGAAACAGTCTTTAGTGGGTGCAGTGGGAGACAATCTTTAGTGGGTGCAATGGGAGACAATCTTTAGTGGGTGCAGTGGGAGACAATCTTTAGTGGGTGCAGTGGGAGACAGTCTTTAGTGGATGCAATGGGAAACAATCTTTAGTGGGTGCAGTGGGAGACAGTCTTTAGTGGGTGCAGTGGGAGACAGTCTTTAGTGGGTGCAGTGGGAGGGTCTTTGATGGGTGGACTGTAACTGAGCAGCTAGTTGCTGCTCCAGTAGCACCAATATGCCAGTGTCACTATAAAGACGTTCAGGCTCAATATCTCAAAACAATGCTGCTTGCCATTGGCAGCCACAGTCTGAGGGAGAATGAAATTATCCTGCTCTTCCTCTTTGGGTGGGTAGATGGTGCCCTCTCCCCACGCTCATGGTGATGCTGGTCAGCACAGGTGTCTGTTAGCCATTGTATCAGAGCTGGGGACCCAGCGCTTTGCTCCAAGTATTTTAGCTATCTGTTGAGGATGCAAATGCGGCAATTCGAAAAGAGGTGGTGTTTGACATTATATATATCAGGGGTAAAAAATGATAATTATATACATTTATCTGCAACAAAATGTTCATTTATTATTATTATTATTATTATTATTATTATTATTATTATTATTATTGTTGTTGTTGTTGTTGTTGTTATAGTGGTACTAAGCCTTTGAACAGAAGTCTATCACAGGCAGAAAACAGCTGCAGCATTTTTGTTTCATCGTGCATCATCTGTGGTTATGCTCTGTGATTGCACCTGTCAAGAGAAACATGTGGACAAGCCTGCACACGATCACACTCTCACTGTGAAGTGCAACACTCTGTAACACACTCTACTGCTGTTCACACTCATCATTCTCATCAGCTGAGCAACAAAATAAAACAGCATTTAAGTTTCTCACAATCACTAACACTACAAATAAATACCTGCAGTGCTTCAGTTTCAACACTCAACACTTCTGTCTGAATTAAAAATAATGAATATTTAATTCATTAATTAACCGATCCTTCTGAGAAGTGTTAAATGTTAAAGCTGAAAATGTCCAAAGCATGATCAATTGATAATTGGATAATAGATTGTTTGATTAATTGATCAACTGATTAATTCATTAATCAGGGAAAAGTTTATTAAATGCTCGTTGCTCCTCAATAAAATATTATCCAGCTGTAGGTGAAGTAGAATATTTTAAACAAATCTATATGGTCTTGAATTATGTCTTCATGGAACATTTTTATTGCTGTCACTATCACACAAGTACTGACTCAAGAGGTCCCTTATGGTTTAGAGGTCTTTAGCAAGAAATACTGTCTCTAATATTTCCATAAACTTTTTTGCACATAATTTACTACTAAATAAACCTCTAATCTGATCTATAACAGGCTCACTTATTGGAATCTGGTGAAAGAAAATGTCAGAAATCTCTGTAAACATTAACAGGCAGTGAATATAGTTATGTGTTTTCAGTTTATGACTCACTAAATGGCATGCAGCTAGTGAACATATGTGTAGTGGTTGGTTTCGGTTGTATTGTTTACTCATGATTGCTCTCACTTCTCCACTTAACCTAGGCTTACTGGCATGGCCAAAGTTCAGCGAAACTGCATTTGTTTGTTACATTTCTTTGCTGATAATCCACTGATTACCTAAATATTTGCAACAAAGTCAAACAACAGCATGTTTGAGGGCATATATTCTAAATAATCTAAACTGACACACCTCAACCACTCAAACTAATTTCAGAGCACCTTTATCTCCAGTTTAATTTACACAAGACAATGATTTTGCTGGACATGCTTTAGATACACACATCATTATTATGTGATCAATGAAAGTAAACAAATATACATAACAGCATTCCTGTATCTGTATATCTACATTATGTATGTACACTGATCATCCATAATATTATGATTTACACATAACATTAGTGCTTAAACACCTCCGTGTCACTGTTGGAATGAGACCAGTCCACCAACCAGAAATATCCAGCCCACAGCGTCCTGTGGGCAGCGTCCTTTGAGCAGCGTCCTTTGAGCACTGATGAAGGACCCGAGGAGGACCAACATAAACTGTGCAGATACAGATGAGCTGACTTTACATCTACAAGGTGGAGCAACCTGGTGTCACTGTCTAATAGAATGGACAGAGAGTGGAAACAATGAGTGGAAACACTCCAGCAGTACTGTTGTGTCAGATCCACTCATACTAGCACAACACACAGTAACACCACCACCACCATGTCAGTGTTACTGCAGTACTGCAGAGAATGAACTACCTGAACTACATAATACCTTTCACCAGAAGAGGGTGAAAGGCTAACAAAATATGCAGAGAAACAGATGGACTACAGTTTGTAATTATAAAACTACAAAGTGTTCTTGTGGGGTAAGAAGAGCTGAAGAAATGGACAGTGAGTATAGAAACAAGGAGGTGGTCATGCATCTATCCCAGCAGTGCAAAAATGGATATGGTATATTGAAATGATACAATTCACATATCAATCACCATTAGTACCACACTCTGAATTTACATATTTTGACAAATTTAGTGGGTGGCACGGTGGCGCAGTGGATAGCGCTGTTGCCTCACAGCGCTGGGTTCGCTGGGTTTGAACCCCGGGTGGGGTGGCCTGGGAAGTTTCTGTGTGGAGTTTGTATGTTCTCCCCATGTTCGCGTGGGTTTCCTCCGGGTACTCCAGTTTCCCCCACAGTCCAAAGACATGCATGATGGGTGAATTGGTGACTGTAAAGTGGCCCTTAGTGTGTGCATGTGTGTGCCCTACGATGGATCAGCGCCCTGTCTAGGGTTGTTTCCCGCCCTTGCGCGCTGGGCACCGGCTCCCCCGTGACCCTATTCAGGAATAAGCGGCTCAGAAAATGAATGAATGTCAAATTTATTACAATTTCTCACTTCTTTGCTCAGTTTGTCTTGTAGTCAATGTAGCAATAGTTGCTATAAAAGTAGGCAGAGCACGGAGAGGTCAGTCCATCCTGTTTTGTAGTTGCTAACTTAATCAAAGGAACAACATCAGACGGCCAGTGTATCCACAGCCTCTCAGCTAGAAAAAGCTGGGATATCAAATGTCCATGTGTGCAGTTAGACTCGTACTCCGGCTGAGCAGCAGGTGTTGTGACTGTGTGTGATGTAAGGAGAGAGTATTGATGGCTGTAGAATTTGCTGTGTCAACACAGAGCTGTATAAAAGCCTGGCTCAGCAGATTAAAACCTGCTGTTTACTAGAGACGTGAGACCAGTTTGTTTTTATTCAGCCTGGTTTTGGTGTTTATTATGCAATATTTGTCTACAGGTTTATTACTGAACAACAACAAAGCTCTTACATCCAGCCTCTACAGGCAGCTGTGTTATTACTGTCTCATTCTTAAGAGTCTAGAAGATCATTATTAGCTGTGGGAAAATTAGTAGCTGGAGCTAATGGTGACTGAATGAAGCTTTTTGTGGCTTCATTAGGGGACAGACGTTTGTTGTTCTCTGCACTGCTCTAAGATCAGTGTAAAAGGTCAGTTTGGTCAGTAAAAATGCTGCAGACTGCTGAGCTTTGTGAACTTTGTAATGGTTCAGCTTCATTGTTCGGTGACTCTGATAAACAAAGCATTTGTGTGGAGTATGAAGGATGTGAGTATAAAGTAGGGCTGTGAGCCCAATTCCAGTGAAGTTGGGACATTGGGTAAAACAAAAATATAAACAGAATATAATTATTTGGAAATGCTTTTCAGCTTATATTCAATTGAATGCACTACAAAGACACAATACTTAAAGTTTAAACAGATAAACTTTATTGTTTTTGGCAAATATTGACTCATTTTGAATTTGATGCCTGCAACACATTAAAAAGTAGTTGGGCCAGCAGCATGTTTACCACTGTGTTACATGATCTTTCCTTATAAAAACACTCAATAAACATTTGGGAACTGAGGACACTAACTTTTCCCATTCTTGCTTGATGTACAATTTCAGTTACTCAACAGGCCCGCGTCTCTTAACGCATACTAAAGTGCCACACATTTTCAAAGGGAGACAGGTCTTTACTACCGGCAGGCCAGTCTAGTCCCCGCACTCTTTTACCACACTGTTGTAACGTGCAGAGTGTGGCTTGGCATTGCCTTGCTGAAAATAAGCAGGACCTGTATGTATCTATCAGCATTGATGGTGTCTTCACAGATGTGGACGTTACCCATACAATGGGCACTAACACACCCCCATACAATTAGAGATGCTGGCTTTTGAACTTTGTGCTGATAACAATCAGGACAGTCCTTTTTCTCTGTGGCCCGGAAGACACAACGTTCATGATTTCAAAAAACAATTTGAAATGTGGACTCTTCAGACCATAGGACACTTTTCCACTTTGCATCAGTCCATCTCAGATGAGCTTGGGCCCAGAGAAGCCAGCAGGGTTTCTGGGTGTTGTTGATATATGGCTTTCACTTTGCATGGCAGGGTTTTAACTTGTAGATGGAGTGATGAACTGTTTTCACTGACAGTGGTTTTCTGAAGTGTTCCTGGTCCCATGTGTTAATTTCCATTACAGAATGATGCCAGTTTTTAATGCAGTGCCTTCTCAGGGATCAAAGGTCACAGGCATTCAATGTTGGTTTTCGGCCTTGCGGCTTACCTCTCCAGATTTCTCCAGATTTCAGATTCTCTGAATCTTTTGATGATATTATGGACTGTAGATAATCCTTGTGAAAGCTTGTGAACAACTGAGCCTTTTGGAATGCTCACTTCATACCCAATAATGACACTCACTGGTTTCCAGTTAACCTGTTCACCTGTGGAATGCTCCAAACAGGTGTTTCTTGAGCATTCCTCAACTTTCCCAGTCTTTTGTTGTCCTGTCCCAACATTTTTGGAATTTGTTGCAGGCATCAAATTCAAAATGAGTGAATATTTGCGAAAAACCAATAACGTTAATCCATTTGAACATTAAATATCTTATCTTTGTAGTGTATCAAATTGAATATGGTTGAAAAGGATTCGCAAATCATCTTATTCAGTTTATGTTTTAGACAATGTCCCAACTTCATTACAATTGGGGTTGTATTTATATTTATATTTTTATCGGGATATGGACAAAACAGTATATGGGCTGATATATGAAATTAAATATTTATATTTTCAATCTTGTGGAAACCTTTTATCTGCTCCCTCACTCTGCTCTGCCCCCTTGCTAGCAGCTCCTCTTTTACTCTTCTCCTCCACTCCCACTCACATTCTCTGGGTGCATTTAACCCACTCATACAGTTAAACATAGAAACTCACACATACAAATTAGTGAATTTACACACAAGGTGGCAGTGAGCACACGTGCCTGGAGTGGCGTGCGGCTCTATCCATGGCACCTGTGAGTTAAGTGCCTTGCTCAACTGAATAGTACCTGTTCAGGGAATCGAACCGGCAACCTTTCACACAAGGCTGATTCCCTAATATGGAAATGAGCCTGAGAGAGTAGCCAGATGTATGACAACGAAATAACTTTTATCTTGAAGGAATAACATGCTATTTATCATAAACTGAAAACTACCCTTACTGTTGCAGCCATTGTGGGATGAATGATAAATGAGTAATTCAGTTAGGAAAATAGTCACTCATTTCCCACTGAAATAAATCCCAGTTTAAATGCCAAAGGAGCTTCCAGTGCATGTTTACTGCTCTGAACCCCATGTACATGCTCAAACTGCATGCAGACTATGATTGATCAGTGAAAGGGTTAATTAAAAGAGGCTAATTAAGTCACTGACCCACATACTGGATTATAAGAGGAAAATAAGAAGAGATGGGTTGTTTGCTCTCTTTCTTTGACCAGTGTTCAAATTTCAGAATAAAATCCTACAAATGGATAAAAAATAACAAAATTAATAAATAAGCTAATGTCCAAATAAGTATTTTGAATGCATTACATTAAATATTCTTGTCAATCTAAATATTACAAATAACTCAAAAAAGTCTTTTCAGCTCAGCTTTTCACACTCTGGATGATCAGTTTCTAAGAATTGTAAAGACTGTGCTTGTAAGCAGAAAATACACACAAAATAAAGTCAAAAGTCAACACAAATCAAATTTGAGTACCCTAGAATCTCCTGAAAATAACAGTATCTGCTATGTGTGACTGGCTCCTATGAATACTTTTCAAATGTTTGGCAAATAAAAGTGCATCAAACTACAAAACCATCCCACAAAATTGGCCTAGGGTTCTTAAAGAATGTTGTTTATACTTACATTTGTAGAAAAATGCATAATTACCCAAAAACTCAGTTTGACCCCGATGTACACCACACTGCCAAATAACCTCAATCCAGTGTGCAAAATCATGGGCTGCTCAATTCAGCAAGTACAGAGAAAATGTGATTTCAAATGAACAGAAATTGTATATTTAAGTTTCTTCAATGAAATTTGTTCAATTGGCACTCCATCTCTACTTTGCATATATTTATACACCAAAAAAGAGTTTATAACATGATAGGAATAGAACTTTATCCTACAGACACTGAGCTTGTGCTCGGTTTAAGCCAGTCTCTCCTCTATGCATTAATGTTGGAACTGGTAGTTATTTGCCACATTAACTATATAACTATATCACTAAAATCTATCAAGTTTCTGAAAAGCCCTTTTAATCTTTTAGTACTTGTTTCACAGATTCCCAAGCAAGTGAAAGTGTGATTATATTCCAGTATATGTAGTTCTGAGAGCAGGGAGAGTTGGGAAATCCAGGGAAAACACCACTCAGTCCAGACTTTGGGATCTAAACTTATACACACATAGTACAAGCAATGATATAAAATGATGAAAAGGTGAAATACAGAGATAAAGAATAAAACCTGCCTTTTATCCAGCTCACCACCTGGCTTGGTGTCCACTTTGTTACTGGTTCCATTTTTCTTGGTTCTGATCCAAAACAAGTCAATCACAAAATGATCTACTCCTCATGTGAGCTCTCTTCTGTCATTGTAGAAAACAAATAAGTGCTAAATAATAGATCTGTGCTCCAGTAGCAGTCCTTGTGTTGCCCACGCTGCTGTTAGAGGAGCTGTGTGCTGGCTGGGCTGGACTGGGGACTGTGGAGAAACACTGCAGGAGTTTGCTGGCAGGGCGGATCATGTTACAACAGCAGGTCAGACTAACTGAGGGGGGTGACCACTTACATTCAAACTGGGCAGCTTCATGCAATAATCACTCCAGTAGCCACTTTCTCACAGGCCACTTTGCTGTGTACCTTTTTTTGTATGCAGTCAAACACCCAAAAAGTAAATCTGCACTATTGATCATGGTTAAATGAATTTAGTAGCAGTTGTAAAACTTTTCTGATGAGTTGCTAAATTATAAATAAATTCTATACTCTATTTTCCCCTTGTTTCAACACTGACTGTCCATTTTATCACTCGTCTGACCATGACCAGGAGCACTTTGTAGTTCTATAGTTCTATAGATCTGTTTCTCTGCATACTTTATCCTCCTTTCACCCTGATCTTCAATATTCAGGAGAGTAAGTATTAAATGGGTGGTGTGTCATTCTCAGCACTGCAGTGACACTGACATGATGGTGTGTTAGTGTATGTTGCGCTGGTATGAGTGGATCAGACACAACAGTGCTGCTGGAGTGTTTAAACACTGTCTCCAATCACTGTCCTCTCCATTAGACACTCCTACCTAATTGCTCCACATTGTAACTGAAAAGTCAGTGACAGAAGCTCATCTGTTTCTGCACAGTTTGTGTTGGTCATCCTCTATATCTCTGGTTGTTGGACTATTCTCAGTCCAGAAGTGACATTGAGGGGTTTAAACACTCCAGCAGCACTGCTGTCTGATCCTCTCAAAGCAGAACAGTACACACCCCGATGTCAGTGTCACTGCAACGCTGAGAATGACCCACCCACAAAATACCTGCTCTGTGGTGGTCCTGTGGGGTCCTGACCATTGAAAAACAGGGTGAAAGGAAGTTAATAAAGTATACAGAGAAACAGATGGACTACAGTAAGAAGAGCTGATAAAGAGAGCTCATAAAATGGACAGTGAGAGTACAAGCATGAAGAAGATCAAGAATCATAATCAGGTCATAATATTATGGCTGATCAGTGTAATATGCAATATACAGTTATTCAGAGTGGCTTGCTGTGAAACTGTCCACAGTGGCGGTGAATGGACTAGACGACATCTAATGCATTAAAACTCTCTCACAGAAAGTTATTTCATGAAATGATCACCATCATTAGTCCTGATATACAGTTATGCTGGGAGTTATTAGACAAAATAGTCTCCAAAATGTTTGCTGCTCTCTGACCATTATCAACATTATTTGTAAAATCTATGAAAATATCAGAATTATATCGGGATTCTTTGAGTGATGCAATAGAAGAACCACTTTTGGTTTCATAAAGAACCATTGTTGTAATGGAGATGTGAAGACCCTTTTAAATGTTCACTTCATTTGAGGTACCCTCATATATCTCTATTATAAACATTCAACCAAAAGTGATCAAAGAAAATAAAGTAAATAAAATGTTTATGTTTGTGGTGTAGTCATGGTTACCCTGGATCCTGTCACCTTCAGTGTAAAGAAACCTCTACTCAATAATTAATTGTGTTTGAGGTTCAATGCTGTCCACACAATGACCACTTTATTAAGCTGTTTTTTACAGTCCAGGCATTTTTCTATTAATTTCTTGGAATGTAACCACCCAAAAAATAGGCCATACATATTTCACAACTTAATTTATTCTAGGAAATTTATATTTGTGAACAAGTAATAGTTTAATAAAGCATGAACCTGATTTAATATTCTATTCATCATAAATTCCTTCTGCTAAAAGCCAAGCAGAGAAAAATGTTAATAAAGCTCCGTCTGTATTTACACAATAAGGAATTTAATAAAAATGTCTAAGACCCTTTAATACAACTGTAGATTGAGTAAACTTTGCTGAAGATATGCCAAAATAAATCCAAACTAGAGTTCCAAGTCACATAAGAAACAGCCATGAAAAAATACCACTTTAAAAATGGAACTAAATAAAAATGCCTTTCTAACTACTAATTATAACTTCAAATGAATTCAAAGTAACTGACTTGTGGCTTTTACAGTTATCTGTTTGCTTGTTGAAGTGTGAGTGACAGTTTATGTGTGATTTACATTCTCTGACAGGCAAATATGGAGGTTCTTATGATGACAGGCTAAAGCTATATTTGTGCGCAGGGCGTTACCTTTGAGTTTCCTATGGGAACTCATGCAGCAAGAAGAGACACAAGCCTTGATATGAGGGAAAGAGAATTAAGGTAGTAACAAATAAAATTTAAATACCAAATTAATGTTTTTGCCACATGTGACATTTACGTAGAAAGTAACATTTAAGATCATTTAAGCGTCTACTTTATTTATGTATTAACTTCTTAATTATGCATATCATGTCTGCATTAATTTATTCAATTGACAATCAAGTAAATACAACCCATTCATTATTAGAAGCAAATGAGGTTCTAGATAAACACAATCAAACCAAGACAGTATCCACAGTGCAGTCTAGAAGACGTGAGTGAACCCTATAGTGTAACATTTACATCCCCATTTCACCTGCATGAAACATTTACTATTGACCAAAACATTTAAATACGATTTAAAATTACATATGATACAATTCCTCCCTGCACATGCTTCTCATCAATATTTCTGGGGTGCCTTGTGTGCACACTCCATTCTGAGTAATGCCACTGCATTTCAATAGGGTTAATGTCAAGACTTAAAAACGCAAATTCTTTATTTAAATATTGTTTAGTTGATTTACTTGTGTGAATTGTTACATCACCCAACATCTCTTCAGCTTGAGCTCATATACGCTTACATTCCCATTTGTTTTGATACACCTTTCAATGCATTGCTCCCTCAATTATAAGAGGTTAAGGTGCTAAGACAGCAAAGCTGCTTCAAACATAGGCTTGTGAATTTGTGATTTTATATATATATAAGAGAGAGATAATAAGAGAGAGAGATAGAGCATCTAGGTGGTCTTGGGGAAAATTGGGACAGGCCATAATTAATATACAGTAATATACATGTGTTATTTATATCACAAATAATGATAGATTAGTATATAATGTTCCCTTAACCCTATTCATGTTAATTAGTTTTCTAATGGTGGATGAATGAAAAAAATGTTTGTACCCTATAAAAACCCTTGGGTTCTATCACTCTTTCAGGATTGTCCATTGTGCCCTTGAAAAGATCTTATCATTGTGAAAGAGAGCAGCATCTGTATGAATTTTCTCCATTTGTAACTGTTACAACTGTGGATTAATGTACACCCAGGTCTTCAGCAATGTTTTTGTAGCCTTTTCCATCCTCACTTTTTTGTATTTGTATTAAGGCATGAAACTCAAACTAATCTTTACTAACTTATTTTTCTTAAGAACAAATGTTTAGTATGCAGGCTTTACTTGCCTTGATTTAATGAACAAATCATCTGAGCTGAAAACTATTGACCAATTGGCTCCTGGAGAAGTAATTAATATGATGTTTTACTTTTTCTAGCCTGAAATGTGGCTCTTTACTCAAAGTAAAAAGGTGTTTGAGATGATGATTGAACAGCATTTTATTACTGTATATTAATTATGACAAATCAAATTATAACAATAATGTTCATACAGGATGCTGACAATAACCAAGGTCTCAGTGGGTCACACTGATGAATCCCTACAAATTATTTTGTACTTATTTACACGGAGGTTGGAGAGTGAATCACTTTAGATTTTTGACTAAACACTGCCCTCTGCTGCTCCAAAAGGGAAATGGCTCTTAACCTCCACAGTTTCCTGTGAGAACTTACTGTAACTTAAATGTTTTAAGGACGCAGATGAATGTTCATCTTTTGAGCCACTTTGCCATTATTATTATGAAGGTTGTGCACTGATGGAAATGATTTGTTTCCATCAACCAAAAACATGTCACCTTTCTCTGAAACATATTATGCATTTAAACTAAACATGAAACACTTGACTTTTTAAGATTAATAATAGAAACTGATGACTGAATAAACAATTATGGTGTTTAGATAAAGCACATAACCTATCACATTCTTATCACATTAATGCACTTTAATTTTCCAGCTTTTTGAAGATTTGAATACATATTTATCAGAACAACCTGAAGCCTGACTAAAAGAGAATTTAAATAAGACACTAATTATACACCAATCCGTTTCTTTTTGTATAGATGTCTGCACACTCATGTCCAACTATTGCAGATGGATACATAAATAAATAAACAAAGGTAAACTGGCAAAAAGAATATAAATCTTTCCACTAACCAGCCTGACTTCTCTCTGTGGATGAGGAGCAGGTCTCCACTATCTCTGCATGTTTTGCTTTTCATAATGCAGTGTTTCCACTTTAAACAAATATCTCCTACATCTCAGTTTAGTGATCATTTTACAGCAGGACTCTGCTGACGGAACAGTGTATCATGGTAACCATCAATGTATTATGCATCAAGGCCTTTTCCAACAGGCAGGATGGAAAGAAGATAAAGGTCATAGAATACCAGCATAAAGGACAAATCCATCAGCATACATACATTCACAATAGGTCTTTCACTATAGGCAAAACTAATGGAATAGGGATGATCATACCCCTTTAAAACTGCACATTTATAATAAAATGAAACATACATAGTTTCACTAATTACATCAAAGGGTTGTCACTCTGTAAAGCAGGTGGATGTCAACACAGGGTAGAATTTATTTACAAAGACAAACTAAAAGACATTATAAAGTCAAAATAAGAGCACAGCATGCTGACACGAAACAAACTTAAGACAGACTGAAACGAAGTACAGATAAGACTAGAAACACCTGTGACTGATTTGAAATGGGCAGGGCTACTAATGAGACATAGGTGAGAATGGGCAAAGCTAGGGCAGAGACAAGACCAAAAGAAAACAGAGACGCATGCTCGAAAGCACATGGGGAACCAAAAGAAAACAGAACGATGACAGACAAGGGAGCCAAATATTACAGAAGCATGACAAGGGGGTAGAGGAGGGGGCATTTGTCTTTCCTATTCAAGTACATCTGATTTAGCTCACCAGTTAATTACCAGGTTTAGTTGTTGTGTTCAGTTAACTTAACAAATATTTTAGAGCACAATATGTATTTATTTTTAGACCTGAACACACTGGAAAACATGGTAACTCCGGATTTAAGCTACATTTTACTGTGTAAATAAACCAGACTGTTAAGACCTGCAGGAGTTCTTTGTTCAGCAACTTATTCCCAATGAAATGTAATAACATATGTCATTTGTCCAGGGGTGTCTATACAACTGCTATACACTGCAGATTGAAATTCACTTAATAAATAATTTAGACTTTGTGATTCAATGACTTGTTAATCAGCCATTGTCCAGTTAGAGATTCAAAGGCTTGCTACTGAACAACACAAGCATTTGATGAATGCTCTCCAGATCTCATCTGTGCTTCACAGATAGCAATCATCCATTCCTGCTGCTCCTCAGCTGAGCCAGCCCGCAGGGAGAAGGTCCTTTTACTGTTTTTTGGAGTTATAGTCCAGCCAAAATGGCCATCGTCCTCCAATGCCTCAACCTGAGCTCCAATCAGGCAGATCATCTTGGCAGCAGTCTAGAAGATATAAATAGTGAGCAACTGTCAACATTTATTCATACATATACGTAACATGGTCATTAGTACAGCTTTGTGGAAATTCGAATGACAATACTTTAATTTGTAATGTGAATGTGCACAATCAAAGCTTCAGCATAAATAAATATAATTTACCTTCTGAACAGTATAGCACCATCTCGCACCCCAGCCATGACACCCTGTGTTTACATTGCTAAATGAGATGGCTAATACATCAGGCTTTGCAAAAAGAGTGAATTACAGGAGTGGGGCCCAATTTGGTAAAATGCAGGAATGTGTAAAAAGTAACCTTATTTAACCTTAAAATGGGAAATAAGGTACTGCGTAAAGGTTTTCGGCACTTAATCACATTATATAAATTCCTGTCTCTGATTAATAATAGAGAGTTTAGTGTAGAAACTCCAGAACCCATTAGAACAGATATAGATAATAATCTACAAAAAAATACAGTAAAGACAGAGGAGAATTTCTCATTCTGAAGAAAGTAGTTGAGATCTTGTGAGCTAGTTTGGAAAATAAAGCAGATTTCTCCTGGATGCCCCCAGTCAGTGCCTGGGTGTGTTCAATTCCTTCACCAGTGCAGCTGATTTAACATCACTATGCACTGATTTACCAAACCAGATGCTGGATGAGAACTACTAATTATACTAGACTCCCATGAGGAGAGCTTTGGAGATGGTTCAATGAACACAGTGATATAAAAATTACCATATGGTAATATTGCATCTGTTACACAGATCTATATATTTTGAAACCAGCCAGAGTTCATATTTGTTGTTGCTGCATGTATAAATGAATGCTCATCTCCTTGTTCTGCCAATTTTCACAATCATGCACAATCCTTTCTATTGTTTTGATGGTTAAATAAAGGACAGGTCACTTGAGCAGCTGCTGAATAGGCTTAGTGATACTGGTTCAGATGTCTAAACTATGGATTAAAGACAGAACAATGTGTATAAATGGATATAAATCAAGGTTTTTGAAGATCCCCAGGAGAGTACCTGAATGATCAGTCTTAGAAGTATATTTGTCTGAGCTGCCTTATTGAAAAAGTTATTTCTGTAATACGACCACTGTGCATATTAATCACGTATTCAGCATATCTAAATATGTCCCAGGATGTAGATCATATATTTATAAAAGAGGGAGGAAAAATAACCACATTTCACTACTCAAATGGTTCTGAAGGCAGCACTGCCTCTGAAGCAGAACAACCACATTTGATTCATAGGATAAACATGTATCTGCAGCTCAGAGCTTCATGTGTAGATACATTGGCTGAAGGCCAAAAAATCCAGCCCAAAGACCCTAAAACCCACCCTTCAGAAACTGAATACAGCCCAAAATCTAAAGTGTTACATATGCTTGAAGAAAACATTTAAACTATAAATTTCATAAGAACTACAATTGTAGCACCTTAAACCCCTCCAATCTTACTTCGTTTGTGTTTTTATGATTGTTTTTCCCAGTCAAAAACTTTTTTATATAGTATATATTATGTATAGTGTATATAGTATATATTTAACAGTAACACAATTGATACTAAAAAGATTATTTGACTCATTTGTGTTCTTTCCTCTCCTGTATTCTCTTCTATCATCCTTGTCATTAGAAAAGAAAGGAGATACAATAATAATAAATAATGTAAATAAGGTACAGTAAACAGTAACATGAACATGGGTCACAGTTGTGACCAGATGGGTATGAATATAGCACCTTATGACTAAAAGAAAAAAAAAGCCTTAAAGTGTCATTGCAGTGGTTTGTCTAGTTAGAGTTTCAGAGCCTTACAGCTTCAGGGAAGAAGCTATTCCTCAATCTAGTGATTCAACACAATGCTCTGCAACCTCCTGACTTAGGGGAGCAGGGCAAAACATATGTACTGGGTGAGTGAGGTCCTTCATAATGCAGGTGGCCCTCTTACTGCATCTGGAATTGTAACAGGTGGAGCTGAGGCTGACTCCAACCATCCTCTGTGCAGCCTTCACCACCCTCTCTGCAGCAAAGACAGTGCTAAGAATTATGGTGGAGATGTTGTGGATCAAGGTGTTAAAAGCAGATATGAAGTCCACAAAGACCATACGGTATAGAAATCCTTCTGCTCCAGGTGGGCATCCTCTGTAGATCGATTATCATGGTATGTGCACTGCTGTGGATTCCTGCTGATGTCTTTCAAAAGCATTTAGTGATTATGGGGGGGGGCTAATGGCCAGTAGTTGTTCATACCCATCATCGCAGAGCTCTTGTGAACCAGGATGGTGGGAAAAGCTGCCTGGATGAGGGAGAAGGTAAAGATATTGACCAGCACCTCCGAGAGCTGGTCAGCACAGTCCCTCAGCATCCTCACAGGGCTGTTGTCTGGGCCAGTGGCTTTGTAAGGATTATTCCTCCTGAGGGTCCTCCTTACTTCTGCTGGGGTCATTCTGAAGGGCGTTTCTCCAGGTGTTGGGGTGGGAAGAAAGAAACTGCAGTACCTCTCCTTTCCGCATCACAGGTGGAGGACCCTGTCACTGAAGTAGCTGCCCAGTGCTGCACGTGGATAAGAGGTGCTGTCCATTATGAATGCAAGCTTGGCCAACATCCTCCTCTGAATCCAGAGCACAGCCCAGGACAGAACTTGCCTTCCTGATGAGCTTGTCCAGTTTCTTTCTGTCTTCTGCTGTAATGCCACCTCTCCAGCAGACAATACCACAGAAGATGGCCAATGCCACCACAGAGTCATAGAAACAGTGGAGAAGGCCACCCTGTATTCCAACAGACTGGAGCCTGCTCAGCAGTTGGAGTCTGCTCTAGCCTTTCTTATACAGAGCATGATGTTCGACCCATCCAGGAAGATTTCTGAGGACCCACTGCCATACATAAACAACAGACTTACCAAATCTCAAAATGAACTTTTCATGCAATGCATCCACATAGAAAATTCATACACATTTGTAAGGGTCTGCCTACTGGTTATTTTGATTGGTTATTCTCAACCAACTGTGATTGTTATGCCTCAGAGGCATAGGCTCAGAGCTGCCTTCAGAATTGTTCTGAGTAGTGATTTTTCTGAGCACATTAGTATAATTCAGTTATATTTTAGTAGTGGTTTTGTACAGATCTGTGTTTACAAAATAACATACATACAGAACAGCACAATTTAATTATACATTATGATAATTAAATGGTATTTTTTTACAAGGATTAAATTTTGTGTTTGTATTGCATAATTGATCCTATATATGCTTTGAATATATTTAAGTAAATGGTCAATGTGTTCGATATTACTGATGTTATTATTCCTGTGAATTCTTGTAACTAAAAATGGTTCTGTCTTGGCCAGGTCTGCCAATAATAATAATAACAATAATAACAATAATAAATAAATAAATAAATGAATGAATGAATGAATGAATGAATGAATACCCACAGTTAGTAGAAGAGGCACAAAAACACTTTATTTACTCCTCAGGGATATGAGAGTTTAGCAACATAGCAGGAACAGAAATCACACCAGATGAACACCTTGTTAAAGTAAATAATTTCTGTGTTCTGTCTGACCTCAGAGGAGCTGTAGACCACAGTGGAGTCCCTCTGATAAGCTGATAAGCCTCGTTAGTCTGAGAACCAGCAGGCGCCTATACAACCAAACACAGACTATTTACCTTCTCGTTTCGGCCGTAGAAAAGTTTGGCCTCCTTTATCTGAAACCACGCTGGCCTCCAGCGACGGGTGAACTGACTTTTCTTGGAGAGCCATCCAGTTCTGCCTGTTTCTGCCTCCTCTACTCGATTTTCAGTCGAACCGGTAGGGGTCGCAGACACTACAGCCATTCCTGCGCTCGGGAGAAATCATTTCCTACCTGTATTCAGGGTAGCTCCTCCTCTTGAGCTCTGATTGGCTAGTAGGTCATATTGCGGCACTGTGATTGGCTACTGAGTATTTATGGAGCAATTTCATCTCTGTTCTTCACATTTCTACAATTTATATACTTTATATATATTTATTTTAGGATTTTATTGTTGTTTAGGTTATTTTGTTTATTTGATATCCTGTACCCACTCACTTTGTAGGACTGACTCTTCCTAAAGTTGGAAAGTCTGTTTAGATATTCGCCTGGCTTTTTCTTGGTCAGTCTGAGGGAGAGATCAGCAACAATGAAAAGATATCAGAGTATAATCTGTGGAAGACCAATCCAGACACCTACATTAAATAGCAAAAACCCACCACCTTTTTCATTATTAAATTAATTCCTTTTTTGGTTAATTTAAGATGCCAAGCCATTATTTTTCAGATACTATCTCATTATTTTGGATATACTAGATGCTGTCCTTTGTATCAACTACTTCTATTGCCATACAATCCTACTAGTACTACATAATTTAAAAACAAGAAATCAATACTCTAAAATGATATATCTTAAAATAATGACATAGTATCTCAAAACCATGTGATAGTATCTGAAATAATGAAATATCTCAAAATAACAAGATAGTATATCAAAGTAATGTATATACATATCATACACTAATCAAAAATGTTACTGATATCTAGCTTTTGGGTGAAATGTATCGAAAACAAAAATTTCAAACTACAGTGATATTATATAATGAAAATAGGATATTTAAGTAGAAGCATGCAATGGTCAGTCCTTCATCTCAACCAATGTATTGAAACAAAAGCCCTGACAAAATATGTCAATGTCTCAATAACTTGTGATGTGCCCTTGAGAATCAATTACAGCTTGACAATGATGTCTTATATGGTTCACAAGACAACTTATTGTCTGGTGAGGCATGGCATCCCACACTTCTTGAAGGGCAGCCCTCAGGTCATTAAGGTTCTGGGGTACAGAGTTTCAAGCCTGTACATGGTGACTCAGCTGATCCTATAGGTTTTCTGTGAGATTCACAAAATGCCACTGCATTTGAGGCACCCCAGTCTCCAGCAGCCATTCCCTAACGATGTGGCCTTGATTAGCTGGAGCATTGTCATCCATGAAGATGAAATTAGGCCTGTGTTGTTAATGCATAGGCACAATGATTAAATTAATGTTATTCAAGTAGTATGGACTTGTGACTGTACCTCTGACAAAGTGTAGGGCAGTTCTGTATTTACTTGACACACCTGTCCACACTGTAACACCACCACCATCAAAGGCTTGTCTGGTGACAACAGTGGCTGATGCATAGTGCTCTCCTTGATGTCTCCAACATCACTGGCAGCCATAATTTCTGCTTAGCCTGAACTGACTTTCATCAGTGAACAGCTTTGAGACCTACTGGTCCCTCATCCACCGTAAATGCTCCCTGGCCCATGCAAGATGACGCCTGTGCCTGGTGGTTTTGTCTGGTACCCTTTCAGGTCATCTAGCATTCAGACTCTGCTGATGTAAACAGTTTTGAATGGTCTGACATGTCACCTGGGTGCCTCTCACCTCCCTTAAATGTGCCTGGAGTTGTGTGGCATTCATAATCCCTCCTCCTTCCTTCGTTTCTGTTGTAGCTTGTAGCTTCTTTTATAGTTTGTTTTATACTTTCATACAAATGTGTTGCATCTGCACCAAACAGCCTTCTTGCACACATCATGTTGTGTAAAATAATCCTATATGGCACTCTTTTTTCTCTCTGCCCTTCCTCTCTGCAGCAGAGGCAACATGTGCCTGCAAGACCTGAAAGGAGGTTACTGAATATAGAGGAGAGAAACAGACATTAAAAGTATCGATCCCATCAAGCTAGTATCGATCCATTATCAAAAATATCTTTGGTATTGATAATAGCAATATTGGGATTGATCCACCCATGACTACTGAGGACATCCTGTTTGAAGCCTTGCAAGGGTGAGGTGCTGTTGATCAAATGTTAGGTGTCAACGTTGTGTAAAAAGTACCAAACTCTGCACCCAAAAGCCAAATATCCCAAACTATATATATATAGTTATGTCATTTGGTAGTGTACAATAAATATGTATTTATCTGAATTTTTTGCGATTATAAAATAGTATTTAATAAATGTTTATTTATGTACAGTAACATATGTTTACTTGTTTATACTGAATAGTTATTTTTTTCAGGTAATCATTAACAGTCTCTGCGAATCAAACTAACAATCAGGATGTACCGGGAAATGGGTGGGGTTAAGGGGGCTTATTGCGGCTGCGCGGAACAGACTAAGTTTGCTGTGCCTGCTGGGAAATGTAGTTCGCTGTAATTCCCCTTCGGAGGGGAATAACATCTGGACTCCATCTCCCAGAAGCGTCCGGTGCGTTTACCACTGTTACACTGATCTGCTGAAAAGAGGCGGGTGAGCGAGAGAGGGAGGGAGAGCGAGAGAGAGAGCGAGAGAGAGAGAGCGTGAGAGAGAGAGACGCATGAAGTTAGTTGGAGCAATAAGAAGTTGGAAACCCGTTTTAAGCCGCAGCTTCGGAGCACAAAGTCAAAGTTGTGCGCGATCAGAGCAGCTGAGAGCGTGATCGTGACTTTGTCCGCCTCTGCAGGAGGTTGAGGTCGGAACGTGGACTGTGCTGGAATCTGAAGGTAAAGCACGGTTGACTTCTTTCACTTTGTTGTTGTTGTTGAAGTTCCTTTGGTTTCTGATTCAGACCGTTCCTCCTGAGCGGGTTCCTGCTGTCGGTTCTCTTCTGAAACGAGCAGACACAAACCAGTCCAGATGTGGAGACTGATGTTGATTTGAGTCTCACTCAGACACGTTGAATAGACGTTTCTTTCAACGCTCGAATCAGAGCATTTCAGTGTGAAGGTCTGTGAACATTCAGTGTTTTCTAGTTTACAGTAAATGTACTGAAGTGTTGACTGTGTTGCTGAATGTCACTGTGCAGCTGATTTACTGTGAAGGGCCCGTGCTTTGGAAAATATCCTTATTTGAATAAAAGAATTGTGGGCTCGTATGTGAACATTTATAGATTTTCAAAAACAAATGGGAAGTGCAAAAAGAAAACAAACAACATCAACAACAAACAAACCAAAGCAAACAAAAAATCCCAGACAGTTTTGAATGGATTTTATTCATGTTTGTATCATAGGGGTGAAGCCCCGCCCATTCCTGCTGAAGTTATAGGGTGTGTTTCAGCCCTGACTTCTCTTTGAATGAGATGCAATACAAGGAAGTCCATTTTTAAGTTTCTCCATGGTTTAATCCATGTACCTGCTCTGTAAAAATAGTAAAATGAGCTCTAATTTTACATTCATTTCCATTAAACATCAGGATCGTTTTTCCCTTCTCCTGTAACATTGTCATTTTAGAGATAAATGTTTTTCACTGGACAGCAATGATGTTTACTTCTTCAAGGAAAAAAGTTTGTGAATGATTGTGTTAAAAGTAAAAATGACTATTTGATAGGGAACTGGGTAATATGGCTAAAAACTCATATCTCAATGTGTTTAAAAGAAATTGTGATAAATGATATGATTTATG
This sequence comes from Acestrorhynchus altus, assembly GCA_034509495.1. Classification (NCBI taxonomy): domain Eukaryota; kingdom Metazoa; phylum Chordata; class Actinopteri; order Characiformes; family Acestrorhynchidae; genus Acestrorhynchus; species Acestrorhynchus altus. The sequence continues at coordinate 33,376,326 of CM067503.1, read as the reverse complement.
TTTCAGCAGCATAATTTGCACAAGTTGCACTCTGTTGGGCACTGTCCCTCCACTCTCGCTCGTTCATGGAGTAAAATGTGCACAGGTGTATCGTAAATTGTACACTGTTATGATATAGCAATTGTATATTTTGTTTACAAAATATATTTTAATATATCTATGTTTACTCAACATTGCCCAGCCCTAATTTGATGTGTAAAACAACACAATAGTTATAAATGCACGCATGCATTAAAATGGTTGTGCTATTATTTTCAGTGTTTGGCAAGAAGTAAATCCTGGATCGTGCCCTGCGATTGGCAGACTTCTGTGGTTGGATTCTGGCAAACACTTTTGGGAGAAATATTCACTGCAAGAGGATTCAGGTTTCATAAACATGATATAAATGTCTCCATCCATCAGGGTGGGAGCTTTCATCCAACGGCAAAGTGGAAAAACGGCATCACAGGCGTAAGCAAGTGAAAATAGCTGGAACATTCAAACAGGCATGTTAACAGCCTAACTGCAGCCAGGCTGGTGTGAAGTCATGGAGTAGGACCTTGTGCAGTGTCTGTGGAGTTTGGACATGCTTCAGTTTTCATGACTCTTCAGATTCTGTTCTAGTTTCAACAGAAGGAAAGCGATAAAAAAAAGCACAAATGTCTACCTGCAGTAGCTCATCCCCACCACCTTTTCCAAGGTCATTTGGACTCCCCCAGCATCATGGAGCCCCCCTGGGCCCTACGCCATCCTCTAGTCCACCTGCGACACTTTCAGGCCGGCTTTCCAATGGCAGTATGAGTGCACCCAGCCCAACCAACTCGAGGGGGTCTTTCCATGGTGTTTCCTTTCTTCTGCAGATCGGACTAACCAGGGAAACTGTTAACCTGGATGCCAACGATTTGTCACTTTCATCGGTGAAAGACCTTGTGTGTTCGATTGTCGACCAAAAGGTAAGATTTGACTTTGGGAAAACTTTAGTGGTGGGCAGTATAGCAGTGTTAGTACATTGCTGTCAGCATTAGTTTGAGTAGGAAATGATGGGGGTGATACTTTTTCACAGTGTGTTCTGATGAATGGACATAAAAAGGTCAAAACTGTCAGGACTTATCATTTTTATTTAATATTCAATTAACCAGAACTATTCATGTTTTGCAATGAAACAAGATGCTATCCACAATGTCCATTTTATGCTGGGAAAAAGGGACTGTGATCATATTTTAACTCTAACTCTGACACTAGATGGCTAGTTCTGGGAGAGACATTCACCTTATAAAAATCATAAGGCGTCCATTTTTGGCTGGACCAAACAGTGCCTCAGTATAAACCACATGGGTGTAACACCTAGTTCCTCCTGTTTTTTTATCCAGATAATTTGAGTGAATAGGCAATCCCTTGGGGTTTCCTCAATTTGATTGTCATAAGCCCTATTCAGATGAGATTAGTTTTACCTTTGGAGGTGGAGTAAAGTAATGTTACTACCGGACATCTGTGAAATTTATGGTTGATTCACGAGGGATCTCAATTCACACGGGCTGATGACTGACATACGGCACATTAGGACAGGACTAAAATCACTGAGAATCTCTGGTAAAAATGACTTTACCCCACCTCCTCAGAGTAAGACCCCGAAGTGGCTAATTTTCGGATGCCTTTTGGTTATAAGTCTTTTTATAACCTGTACACTGTAATGGCACTCATTGTAATACCATTACTTGGTAAGGTTAGACCACTAAACAGTAGGGCTGAGCAATATATTGTCAATGTTGATATATTGAGATATATTTTGTACAAAATATAAAAAATTGCCATATGTTAATATCATGTCTATTACACAGGTTACCATCTTTGTATGAATTAATTTTGTAAAAGAGTATGAGTGGGTCGTTTGTCTGGAAATGGTTTGGTTTCCAGGGGAACGACACTCAACAGAGTACAGTCTTGTTCAACTTATGTTGTAGAAACATGGTAATTGAAGGTTACTATTTAAATGTACTGCATGTTGAGTTTCTGTTACAGACTTTAAACATTAAACTTAGTTAAGGTCGCCATAATATTGTTTAATACGTTTTTCAGTCATATCCTCAGACTTTACTTAGCAGAATGGCATGAGAATGAGCAGAGAATCATGGATGGAATATTCTTTAGTCCAGAGAATATACTTCTTATTATATGTGGATGGATATTCCAGAATGAAAAGCTACTGTTAGCCTAAGGAAATTAGATTAAAGTGGTTTAGGAGAAAAAACGTTACTGAACTGTTAGAATATACAATAATTACCCTCCACTGCAATAAACACCATGCCAGCTCATCGCAAAGGTAATGAATGGAGCTCTGTTACTGTATTATCAGTTTTCATAGAGATTATAAAAGTACAAATGCACAGTGGGTATAACTAACAGTAGCTAAGTTCTCTAGTGAGACATAGAATAGTGTAGGTTGAGAATCCTATACTGAAGATAACATTGTTCTCTGTTTAATAACCACATTTGGCACTTTTGTTGTGACTGCAATAGAAATACACGGATTGTTTAGTGTGGGTTAGCATCACTCCAGAAGACTGGGTCCAGTAACTTTACTAATGATAAGTTCACAAATATGTGTTTTTCTATGGAGAACATTGTGATATTGGAGACCATCAGTATTGTCAAGCTCTAGCTTTAATCTTTTAAAAATATCATTAATAATGAATAAGATAAGCAGCTGCAGTTTACCAGCTTAATTATCAGTTGTTGAATAATTAACGAATAAAAACTCCTCATTAATATTGTAATGTAAATGAAGCGTGGTTACAGGCATGCATTTCAGTGCAAGTCATCCTGCATGCAGAGACATCTGTGTTTTCCTGTTCACCTCTCTGCAAACTCGCAGTGGAGAACAGATAATAACCAAATAAATCTCTATTCAAAAAGACTGTGCTCCACTGTGCTTCACTGTGCTCGGCTGTGTTGTGTTATCTACATTAAACCCCTCACGAGTCAGTGGCTGTTTATCAGTTCCATTTATCACATTTGTCATTTTTTGGCCATGTGATAGTGATTCAGTTTTAGCTAAAGATAACATACGTTTTCATTATGTAGACGACTCGAAAGGCACACTGATGAACTTGCCGATGAGTTGCTTTAAGAAACTTTTGTACTCTAATTTATACTTTATAACTCTACAACCCAGATAGTGACCAGACCAGTCCAATGGCTTGACAAGGTCTCCTAAATTCTCATAAAGATGAGAAGGTTACTGTAGGTTACTCAGATCCTGAGTAATGAAGCCTAGAACACGGTATGTAACTGCCTACAAAGTGCAGCTCTCGGCTTCAAAGTGTTAATAGTGTGCAGTGCACCACTCAAAAAACGCTGAGTTATTTACATAGTCTTATTCTGTGACAACTTCTTAACATCACATGAGGTGTTTTTTTTTTTTTTAAGTTAGACTCTTAATTTAGAAAACAGACAGTTTCGGTCTGTATATGTCAGTGTCACTTTTAAGGTTCAGTTTCTCAGATGTTGTTGAACAAGCCTGTTTATAACCATGTTATTTTGCCTTGGGACAGAGGGCTGGTAAAAAAACGAAATGCTTACAGACGCACAGTATAAAGCATAGCATTATAGCATAGTTTTTACACTGTAACTAAAACCCTGAGTTGGTCTTTCTGTCTTCTGTTTTTGGCCTCTCAGATCGTACTTAACATAGTTAACATTAATTAACATTAATTTAATGGCACATGTAAGTCCAGTCCAGTAAGGTAACATGAATTTATAAGTACCTGCCCAACACCCTGAGTATATAATGATACTCCTTCTGAAAATATTACCCTGAATATGTTAGAAGGTTTTGGCTCTTGTATTATGAACTGCAGAAAGTTTTTGGGTGAAGAAGTTTCAGTTTCTCTTATGAGCCAGGTGCTTCAGTTAGCAGCTTTTGGGCTGTTTTGACACCCCTGGCCTTGTCTGTTGTTTATGGCAAGGCAGGAAAGCACGAAGACCAAACGGAATGATGTCATATACGGGTCAAAACATGACCTGCATCCTGTGTTGTTGTGTGTGTGTGTGTGTTTGTGTGTGCTGCTGCAGGAAAGGGAGAGTCACTGGACTGAAAGTGTTTGGTGATTCTGGCCAGTTTGTGTAATAAATAATGACTCTGGCTTGTGTTTGACCTTGTGAAAAGGAAGAGTCACTCCGTTCAGAAAGGTTTTGAAGGCCCTGTGAGGTGCTCACCAGAGAGAACTGAAGCCTGAAGCTAGAAGCTTGCATGGAACCACACTTGTAGCAATACAGTGATATTATCCTGATTCTCTTTAAGGATATTGTTATTGTTACACCACCCAATATGACTCACATGTGTGTCAGTAGTATTTCAATACACAGTGTTTAAGCACTCCAGCAGCCTTCTGTGTCTGATGCACTCGTTCCAGTGCAACATACACTAACACGCCACCACCATGTCAGTGTCACTGCAGTGATGAGAATGACCCACCACCCACATAGTACCTGCCCTGTGGTAGCTCTGTGGTCCAGACCATTGAAGAATGTGAGAGAAAAGAGGATTACAAAGTATGCAGAGAAACAGAGACAAACACTCTGTAATTATAGTGTAAGTTATATATTATATATACCCACAAAGTGCTCTGGCATGGTCAGGAGCTGATAAAATGGACAGTGAATATAGAAACGAGGAGGTTATCTTAATGTTATGCCCACATTGTGAGGACGATGCTGACATGATATGTTGTGCAACCCTACTTCCAATATGTGTCATCTGAAATGATCGAAAACAGTTTGTCTGTACCAGCGTTATCTTATCGTCCTATAGGGGTGCTCCCAGAAAAGCATAGAGCATTAGCGCAAAGGTTGTGTTTCTTGTTCCTTTGACTGCGCTCTGGCCTAAAATCTTGGTGGAGTTATAATAATCATTGATTATTACAACTCCTAATTTTATTACAGTGAATTTTTTTATTTTTAAAGTCTTGCAGTGGCATTGGATAAATGCAGCTTCATTGAATTAGGGCTGGACGATATGGACAAAAAAATCATATACCCATATATTATAGCCATATATAATGGCTATATACAATATATCATGGGGCTGGGGTTTTAGAACGTAGTAATTTAGAATAACATTCTGTTTCAGTCTTGCGGAAATCCTTATTTCTGCTCCCTTGCTTTTCTCGACCCCCTGCTCTCAGCTGCTCTTCTACTCTGCTTCCCTGCCCTCCTGAATAGGGTCACGATCACTCCCAGTCAAAACCTGGAGTAATTGGGTGCAAGGCAGGAACCTTGGACATGGCACCAGTCCATTGCAGGGTACCACAGATACACACACACACGGTCACACTTACACCTAGGGGGCAATTTAGCATGGTCAATTCACCTGCCACTTGCATTTTTGGAGGTGGGTGGAAACCCGGAGAAAACCAGCATGGACACGGGGAGAGCGCATCAAACTCCTGATAGTGAGCAGTCACCCACAGTCGAACACACAACTCCAGGCCCCAGGAACTGTGTAACATACGCACTACCTGTGAGGTCACCGTGCCGCCCCAGCCCTAATATATGATACAAAAATAAAATTAGAAAAAATGAGCAAACCCTATGAAATCCTTTATCTCTATGATTATACTGTATTTAGAGCGAGGGAACCGGGAAAAAAAGGTTTTCTGCAAGCCTGAAACAGAATGTTATTTAAAAACGTTTTAAATTTATATAAAATGTATTGCTACAGCCCATATCTCCCTCTGTTTATATCCCAATATCAATATAGATATCGATAAATCACCTCAGACCTAAATTTGATTGAAAAAGTTTTGTGTGTGTTTGTTTGTGTGTGGGAGGGAGGGGGCAGTCCCCTCCCCTTCAGGAAATCAGGGGGAAGTTCCCCTCCCCTGCCGGTCGCCGTTCTGTCCCGTTGGACTCCAGCGGACCAGAATGTGGGGCGGAGAGGAAGGGGGAAAGAAGAGGCAGGGAACTGTTCAGCTCACACTCATTTGGTTTAGGACGTCTGTGGGGGGAAAGGCCCACTTACTCAGCCCGAGGTTTTATTACCTCAGCTGCGGGAGGAAATTTCATGTGAAACCGCTTAACTCAGATTTGTCTTTCAGTGTGATTGTGTATGAATTGCTTCTGGGAACAGTTTGAGCAATGGTAGATTTTAAATGATCGAAAATCATGAAGTCTGTGTAAAGCAATACAATTTTTTTCAGGTGACTTGTTGCAAAAAAAAGCATCACTGTGTTCATACCTAACATTAAGATTTTTATTGATGACTTGAGTCAGATATGGTAGAAACTGACCAATTGACAGCATTTTTTCTTTCAAAATGAGCAGCAAAATCCAACCAGGTGTGTATGAACCCTCAGAACCTTTCCGCAATCTTTGTTTCAGCTCAGATGATGCACACAAAATGGTTTCTGTTTTTTCTGGCATTGGATTACAAGCTACAAATATCAGTGTATGGCTTGAATAAACTATGGAAGATGACAAGCTGTAAAACTGTATTCCACACTGTGTTCCACAGTTCACCTACATTCTTCATCAACAGTGGCAGCATCATGCTGATAACATTAGCAGGGCTGTTGTAGGGGCCCCTGCTGCCCTCAAGTTATGCTTGTACCAAAATTGGCACCACCTTGGACATGCAACATCAAGGAGGAGAGGTTATTTAATTTCTTGTCATTTGAAGGTTTGACTACTGCAACTCTGTCCTGGTTGGTCTTTCTGTGCATGATATCAGTACCTTGCTACTGATCCAGAACAGGGCGGCATGACTTCAGTTGAAAACAAGCATCTAGACTTTTCTCTGCCCTGGCACAAAGGTGGTGAAACACAAGTTTCACTGAGAAGGAATATAACTGAAACATACATAAATAATAATTGCCAATGTAAGCATGAATGGGAGTGGAGCTGAGGAGGAGGAGCTCCGAGCAGTGGGCAGAGCAGAGCAAGGGAGCAGAGAAAAAGGTTTTCAGCTTGATTGCAACAGAACTTTATTTAAAAACAAAAACGATATTGCCTCAGCCCTTATAGATAGAAATATTGATATATGGCCCAGCCCAACTCTGAAGTACAGTGTTGTTATTCATTACACCAGCAACCACCGTCCAACCACTTCTCTGGTAGAAGATTCAGGATCATCAAAGCAAGCTCAAATAGACTTGCTAACAGCTTTTTTAATTCGCTAATCTATTCTCATGCTTTGTGCTTTGTTCCCTCACTGTCTTGCTGCAGACTCACTGTAACACAGGCTTTCAGACTTTCATGTGCAAGTAACACTGTGTGCTTCTGTTACTTATGTTGATATGATAAGCATCAGTAATCTCCCACATGTTCTTGCAACAGAGTGAAACAGGAGACAGGAAGTTCACCCAGAATCACATCTGACCCTTGTCAGTTAAGTTGGCCGTTTTCTATAAAAACAAATGTACGTTAATGTAATGCAAAATCATTTTTGTTTTTGTTTGACTCAACAGTGATTGTGTTAAAAAATACATGATAGTGGGAAACATTTTGTACACACACACACATATATAAAACACGCTAAAACAAAGCAAAGAAATATTCTTAGCAAAGTTCCTGACATGTTCCTGTTGTGATTCAGTTCATTCTCTTCATTGTTTGTGGTACAGAACTGAGTTAGAATAATGTGGTGTTGGAATGGGGTGTTACAGTTTAACTGTTACAGAGTTAGGATATATTTTTGTAATGAGGTGTTACGGAGGTAGATGAAAGTATTGTTACAGTTTAACTGTTACAGAGGTACATTAGAGTTACACTTTAACTTTTACTGGGATAGAAGAATGTATTGTTACAGTTCAGTCACATTACAGAGGTAGGGTGATAATAATAATAATAATAATAATAATAATAACAATAATGATTAACAAGACATGTTTTCTCTGCTCTTCAGGCCACCAGTTAAAATCTAACTGAAACTAGAAAAAATGGAATTCCCCATCTCATACAAAAGTCAAATTAGTCTTTGAGCACCAGCAGAGTGCTTTTGAGGCTTACACACTCTGGGTGTATGAGAGCGTGCAGACTGTGTTGGCCTACACATTAATATGCAGTACAGGGTCATTAACTGTTTAATGGGTAAATTGCTCTCCGGGAGAGTTTGGAGAGGCTGGAGTCTCATGTTGTTACTGTAGCAGGAAATGTGTTCTCACATCTAAATCAGATGAACTCTGTCCAGTTTAATTGCAAGTTCTATAGATAGAGATGAATACTAATCACAGGAAGGGTCATGGTCATATGTCATAGATAGAGACCTCAGATGGTCAACAAGACAGATGCGCTGTGTATGCTGATCAGGTTCCAGAGCTTTTCAGGTACATGGCTTCATGTGGATATTCCGGACTCAAATGTCTCAATTACTGGTTTTCAGATTTTATGTGGCGACAGATGCAAAACGGGCTGGTAAACAGAGAGGGATTGCGCTGTTTGTGAACAACAGGTGGTGTCATCCAGCACACATTACTGTGAAGAAGCATCACAGTTGCCCAGACATTTATCTCTTAGCTGTGACTTTACATCCATATTACTAACCAAGGGAGCTAATGGTAACCATTTTGGTTGTTGTTTACATTCTGCTGGAAGCATACGCAGAAATGGCGTGTGACATCATACTTTCTGCAACAGCAAGACTTCAGATTCATTTCAGGTGATTTTAATCAAGTTTTTACTCTCCTCCACACTACCAAAGTTCCACCAATATGTTAACTGTGCAGCCAGGGAGAACACATTACTGGACCACCTGCAAACATGAAGAATGCATACAGATCACCTGTGCTTCCATTTTTGGCATGATCAGGTCATTATCTGGTCCTACTTACTCCCACATACTCCTATTCTATTCTATTCTATTCTATTCTATTCTATTCTATTCTATTCTATTCTATATTGACAAGTGGTCTTAAAGCAACCAGTGACAAAGAAAACTATCACAAAGTGATCACCAGATGCAGAGGAGGCTGCTGAGACCACAGACTGGGAGGTACAGTGTGAAGCTGGTGAGGACGTTAAAAAGATGATCAACAGCAGGTTGGTGTGGATGATGCATCTGGAGCACATAAGGGAACTGTACTCTCCTCCATCCTCTTCATGCTTTACACCACAAACCTCCGATGCAGGTCAGACCTCTTCACACCACATTCATACATTTTCTGATGACTCAGTGGTGGTTGAATGTGAATACAGAGGCCTAGTTGGCAATTTTGTGCAAAAACACCTGTTCCTTAATGTGTCCAAGACCAATGAGATGGCAGTGAACCTCAGAAGGAAGAAGACCACTACCAAGCCTGACTCCATCATGGGTCAAAATATTGAGCTGGTTGATGCTTACATCTAGGTGTTCCGCTTTGGAGGGCCAATACTGGAGGGCCAATACTGATGATATGTACAAGAACAGGATGAACAAACCCTACATTCTGAAGCTCAGGTCTTTCATTGTGTGCCATTGTTACCATCTGTGTACAATTTAATAATAAAAAGAAGTTGTTGTGTGTATATGAGCATGGGATTGGGGGTGGAAGGGGCGGAGTACAGTAGGAGCTAAAAGCAGAGGGCAGAGCAGAGTGAGGGAGCAGGAAAAAGGTTTTCTGCAAACAGTGTTATTGAAAAACTTGGTGTAAATTATTTTGCGCAGCCCCTATCCTCCCTATCCTACTATAGATATATATATTGGCTATATTGCAGAGCCTATATTGCACTGTTTATATCCAACTATAGATATAATATTGATAAATCACTTCACCCCATATCATGCTCGGTTTATATCATGATATAGACCTAAATATCAATATATTGCCTCAGCCCATATCCTGCTCTGTTTATATCCCGATGAAGATAAACATATTGATATATCACTTCAGCCCATATCCTGCTTTGTTTTTATCCTGCTATAGATATAAATATTGATATATCACTCAGCCTTATTACAGAAAATGAGTTTCTACTTTATGTGAAAGAGTTGTGTATTCAAATAGGATGTTCTTGAATGTTTATTTGAATTCCCATCATTTTATGAACCTAGACATGAAATGTCACATCTGTTCAGGAGTTGTTCAGGAGCTGACTTATCAGTATGAATGGGAAAAGGCTCTGGTGTCAGTAGGGAATGCTGGAAGGGATATATGAAGACGACAAAGAATATTTGAAATCTGATACTGTAACAGATCTTGAAACATCACACACTGATGTTAGCTGTGTGCTTCTTCCTGTATGGGTGTTCAAGTAGTTTGTGATGGTATAATATTAGCTTCACATCTTAATTGAATCACTTTTTTTGACGAATCAAGCATCATTGTCAGTGTCAGAAAAGAAAATGTACTGTCATGTGATATCAGTAATGAATTGGAGCCGATAACACAGCATTGGCTGTTTGTCTGGAATTTGAGGGATCTGAAAATGCAGATGCTCCATAAATCTCATGGACTGGAACACACTTGTGTTATACCTAGATACGGCATCTCATACGCCCATCAGCCTTAGAGCAGAATATAATTCTATTATCACAGACTGTAGTCCATCTGTTTTGCTGTATACTTTGTTAGCCTCATTTCACCCTGTTCTTCAATGGTCAGGACCCCACAGGACCACCACTGAGCAGGTTTTTAAGTGGGTGGTGGATCATTCTCAGCACTGCAATGACACTGACATGGTGGTGGTGTGTTTGTGTGTGTTCCACTGTTGGTGGTGGATCAGACACCTCAGTGCTGCTGGAGTGTTTAAACATTGCGTCCACTCACTGTCCAGCCTGTCAGACAATCTGTACATGAGTGTACATGACTTTCTATCTTTGTAGCCTCCAGTGTGCTATCCTTTGCCTCTTGATTTGGGGGATAATGAACTGTAGTCGCAAAACAATTTGAATTTGGGACAAAATCAAAGCTGAGATCTACATAAGCATATTGTTTCTTAGGGTAAAAATGGCATTTTCAGTTCCTCTCTTCGAGATTGCTTCCTCTTATTGAGAGTAATAGGTGTTTCTGGAGAAGAGTTTAGTCACTATAGTGCATAAGTGTCATAATGTATGGTGGAGGCCCATGGGTGGAGGAGGATTCAGTATTGAGTAGATGACAAGGTCAAGACTGAGACAGGAGACAATTTGACCAGGCTTGAATCATCACACAGTTTCCTCAGATCAAGTGGAGCTATTCAGTAATTTGTAATAGACTTGTTTATGTGGTTTTTGGCCATGTGTGAATACATGTATTGACATGTATAAACATAAAGACAAATCTTTAGGCCTTATGGAGCCTACTACTGTATTTAGTGTCTGATCTACTTATATCAGTGCAACACCCACTAACACCACCACCACCATGTTAGAGTCACTACAGTGCTGAGAATGTAATACCTGCTCTGTGGTGGTCAGAGTGAAAGGAGTCTAACCAAGTATGTAGAGAAACTGAATACAGTTTGTAATTATAAAACTACAATTTCATGGCTGTATATGTGTATATTTGGACTAAGAATGTTCCAGTTAGAGAAAGGAAGTATTTGTTTAATTACTTGTCAACTATTCAGCCCTATGCTATAGTTGGAAATCATTGCTACAAACATGTCAGTTCCCGGTACTCCAACAAGAGACTGTTCTGTTAAAGAACAACTACCCCCACCAAGATGGAGCATATGTGAACTTTTGGCACTTATTTTTTATTAAACTAGTGTTAGCCCCGGGCTAGCTGCCAGGCTCATTTTTCAATGAAATTAAACCTATAAATAAAAATGAATTCACACTGCGAAACATCAAATTCACATATTTCCCCCAAATGTTGCCGATCAGCCAAGAAATTACAGTTACATCTTGAATTCTGCACTAAATCTATGAGTAGGGTTGGGTACCGTTCACATTTGCATCCTTATTGTACAAGAACCGGTACCTGGAATTCAGTACTGGTATCTAATGGTACTCTTTTCAGTGCTGAACTCTCTTTAAAAAAAAAAAAAAAAAAAGAATTTCAATTGTACAAAATGTCCAAACTCAGCATTTTGTTATTAATTTAGACTAACCTATTATTAACCTATATGGAAAATAAATATATTATAAAATATGTGAAATGCCGACTGTCATATATAGACAGAGTAGTTTGTTTCTGTGCTGTTAGTGGTGTTGTTTAGTTATGCTGTGTTCTGATGCACACTGTGCTGGGCTGATGTTGTTTCAGTGTGGATCACATTAGTGTAACACCACAGCAGAGTCTTTACGTTAATTAGTTTTACAAATTTTAAAGCATTTGTTGATGAAATGATGAGCAGTGAAATCTCAAAACACGCAGGAACCCTCGGAAACTTTCCACACCGTTTGTTTCAGATGATGTACACAGTATGCAAATAGAGGATACCAGGAGCCAAAGGTGAAGCTAGCTGACTGTGGTGTGAGTTGAATTCGAAGCCCACACAACTCTAGGCCAATTTTTGGGGATGTTTTTGTAGTTTTGTACAGTCACACATTTTTTTATTTTCAGGATATCCTAGGCTTCTAAAATTTGACCACGAGTTTAACCATGTTTTGATCATAACCATTTCTTGCATCTGTGATTTGTTTGTGGTTTTCTTTTGCTTATAAGGACTAAAAAATACATTTGTGTACCTTTTCTGTTGGTTATTCTGTTCCCGATATAAGCCCCTTAGAACATCTGCCTATATCTCCCTGCAAAAAATGGATCATGGATTGTAAGATTTAACACCAACACTTTACATACTGAGAGTGAAACCCCAAAGATGAGACTCCATACAGTGTTGGATTAACTCTAGGCCGTGTTCAGATTGACTTTTCACTCTCAGTAATTTCATTAACACCAAAAATTGTTATTTAGCCACAGCTGGCCTGAAGCCTGAATATTCTCTATATTTTAACACATTTTATAGATATGAATGTCTGAATGTTGGGATAAATTTCATTCTGATTATTCCTTTAAGCAGTGTTATCTGAACACCAAGTAAACGCAGATGTTTGCGTTAGAAATGGTAGGGAAATGCTGATTAGAAACACACTCTTTTTATGAATCTCAGGGGTCAAGCCTGAGTGAATGTGTTTATAAAGACTAAAGCGAACCGAGGATAACAGTGGGAAGCTCAGAGTCTACACAGCTTTGACTGGTGACAGTTCAGGCAGATTCTAGTGGTCTGTGGATTCTTGATCCTTTCAGAGATGACCAGTTCTTGCTCTGTGTGCCAAAGTGGAACAAGTCTTCTTCACAGTGGCGTTTCTGTCTCAGACAAGATACTTTTGTTCTTGCCAATGGCCACAAGGCACAACACCACCGGGAAACAGCTTCATTCTGGCTCACTCTGTCCTGTGCACTGCTTTCCTGCTCTCTGTATGACACACAAAAAGATTAAATAAACAGATGCTTATGCAGTTATGAACTGGAAAAGGAGTCATAAAGGCAGGACAATCAGAGACTCCTCACGGATTTATGTGTTTGACTTGTAACAAATGTATGAGGTACACAATGGCTTCTAATGAATATTGTCTCGTTTAGGGAGTAGGATTAAGGCTGTCATTAAGTGATCAATTTTTGTTGTGGATACTTGAGTAGTCAGGGTTCAATAAAAGGCCGTTTCAATAAAATGTACTTAACTACCATAACGATCGGTGTAGTAAAATATATTAGTGGATAAATGTGCAAAGTAGGGCTCACTGATTTTTCTCTCTCACTTAATCTATCAACTGTTTTACTGATTAGTTGACTAATTTAAATGACTTATGTTGTCAACACGAAACTCGGCAGCTCCAGAATGACAAAAACTAAGTGTTCCAAGAAAAAAAAAATGCTCTTAAAATTACTGCAATAATAAAAAAAGACACTAAGGTACATGTACCATCAAGCAGTTGGATGAGGCCTGTAGCCTGTAGATTCTGGGACTAGCCTCTGGCTGTGGCTGTGCTGATGATATCTGAATATTAAGTTGAAACCTCAGGTGTGCAGTAATTTTGTACTTATATTAATAAAAAACATTATTTTTTTCAAATTGAATTGTTTTAGAAATTAAATTTATATAAATTTAAATTTTAATTTAAATTTAAATTTTATATAAATATTAATTTTACAAATGATGTGTTGATTTTTAATTATTGATTTTTAGGTATTGACACATTTTTAGCATCATCATTGTCAATTACACCAACTTTCCAAGGATTCCACAGTCAAATGTCTTCTTTTCCATCACAGCCATTTATACAAGTAACAATTAATAAAACACAAATCTTAACCAAATCTTAACCAGCCACATGTACTGCACTTTAGTAGATTTGCTAACATATTTTTGATAAAATCACAAATAGAGAGCCTTAATGTTTCCACATGTTAATGACAATACTGTAGTATGTAGTATAATAATGCTTAGCAATGTTTAGTGAAAAATATTGTAATGTTTGCGACTACAGCTGCTTCTTTGTTCTCTACAAAAATAACCCCTATAATCATAACCCCTAAATGTATTATTGAATTAGGGTTGAAAGCCCAGTCATTGGAGTATGGGTGTGTATAGAGTAAGCCCAATCTTCCTCTGCCCACTTTACTGTGACGGGCTACTCCTAGAGGCTTAGTATTCATCTCAAATGGTGGTTTCCATGAAACCTGATCAATGAGAGCCCCTTTGGCAAAAACCAAGTCACACAGCGATGTTACTGTGCCTTGTCGAGGCGAGGAGGCTTTTGTGCATCAGAGAAGCAGAGAGCTATGCTGCTTGGAGTCTTAACTCCTTCAGGGCCTCCCGTGGCAGAAAGGTCTTAGCAGAGGTGCCAGACTAAACCTACCACCTATATTAGGCAGCAGCAATATAGGACAAGGTCATCAGCAGATGATCACAAAGGTGACAACTGCAAAGGCATTAATTCAATCAATTCTGCACTTTGAGCAAGAAAAACACATGAAACAAAGGATGATTCACAAGAAGATGGGACCCTCAGGTTGGATGGCACTCAACTGGGTTGAGTAAGAGTTCCTCAGAGAACAGCTTGTGTGTGAGAGTCCTTGAGAAGTCTAGTTACTGATGTTGACAAGCAAGAAAAGAGAATTCAAAGCTGTAAAAACAAAATCACCATTGGCACTTGGAATGTACAAAGCATGAATCATGGCAAGCTGAAAGTAGTGAGGATGGATCGTCTACACATCAGCTTTGTCAGGATCACTGAGCTAAAATGAACTGAATTAGAACACTTTCAGTCAGGGGAACACATCATCTACTGCTTGGGTCGCAAACAGGAAAGAATTAATGGAGTGGCTTTCATTGTCAGCAAGCATGTCAACAAGATGCCAGTAGCTCTTCTCCTCTCCTCTCGACCACATAATGTGCTGGGGGTGGGGGGGTGGGGTGAGCAGGTAATGGGGGTTATTTATTGTGCAGCCCGGTACCGCCCGGGGGTTGGGGTCTACTAATGTAAATGACTGACTAATATCAGTCCTGTTTTGTGAGGAGTGAGAAGGTGAGAAACACAGTTGGACAACATGGAGTTGTCTACAACTATAATGATCATCACAAACACATGTTTCAAGCAACCAAAGGGACGTTTGTACACCTGGACATCACCAGACAGAGTGTACAGGAACCAAATCAACTACCATATTTTCCAGACTATAAGCTGCACCGGAATATAAGCCACACGCGCAAAGTAAAAAAAAAACCAAAACAAAACAACACCTGGAGAATAACATATATAAGAAGAAAAAGTTGCACCTCATTTTAACCCGCATGGTTTAAAGCGTAGAAAAAAAGTAGCATCTTATAGTCTGGAAAATACGGTACATTATTTGCACCAAGAGATAGAAGAGCTCCATTTTGATTGCAAAGCCATGGCCTGGGGCTGACTGTGTAACAGATCACAAACTACTAATGTGGAAGATCCAGATGAAGCTGAGAAAGTACAACTGGATCATCAAACTCCCAAAATATGACCTGGAACACATGCCACCTGCTTTCAAAGAAAACATCAGGAATTGGTTTCAAATGCGGGACATAATTGACAAAGAACCAGAGGAACTTTGGATGGAACTTGGTCATTAAAGAATCAGAGCGAAACCTGGCAAGAATGAAAAGGAGAAAGAAATCAAAGTGGATGTCTGGTGATACAGTGGATATTGCAAAAATGAAAAGAGATGCAGGAAACAAGAGGGACAAAGATTGTTTAAGAGAACTAACCAGGAATTCCAGAGAGCTGCCAGGAAGGATGAGGATAAATCACGGATGAAAAACAGATCATAGATAGATGGAAGGAATAAACAGAAGACCTGTACAGAAAAGATGTAAACTGCCAAGACACTTTTTTCGATGTTGAACATTTAAATCTAGAAGATGGAGTCAGACAGGTCCTTAGATCATTGCCAACGAAGAAAGCCATAGGAATCGACAAAATATCAACAAAGATATTTCCGGATTCTGCGGATGACCCACTTAAAGTACTGACCAAACTATGCCAACTAATATGGAAAACAGCTTAATGGCCTGCAGACTGGAAAAGGTCAGTTTATGTCCCAATACCAAAGAAAGGAGTCAAGAAAGAATTTGCCAACGATCACACAATTTCCCTCATACCACATGCCAATAAATGCAATAATGCTGAAGATCATCCATCAAAGACTAGAGCCTTACATTGAAAGAAAACCGCCAGATGTGCTGGCAAGATTCAGGAAAGGCAGGGGAACAAGAGGCATCATCGCAGATGCACAGTGGATCTTTGAAAAAGCCAAGGAGTTCAAAAAGAAGGTCAACATGTGTTTCATAGACTACAGCAAAGCCTTTGACTGCATAGCCCACATCAAATTCTGGAACATACTCAGGAAAATGGGAATACCAGAGCATCTCATTATTTTAATGTAGAGTCTCAACACTGATCTATAAACTACTGTCAGGACAGAAAATTGACAAACAGAATGGTTCCACATTGACCAGGATTTAGACAAGGCTGCATACTATCACCATACCTGTTCAACCTGTGTAAAGAACATATAATGAGAGAAGCAGGACTGAAGGAAGATGACCTTCAGTATCAGAGCTGGGGACCCGACGCTTTCCTCTGAGCGAATTGGCTGTCCGGGGAGGACTTTGAATTTTGGTGTTGGCGAAGACTTTCTCTCAGTTCTCTGGACAGCAAAGAAGACAAAAAAATGGATCCTGGACCAAATCAAGCCTAACCTCTCGCTGGAATCCCAGATGGTCAGGCTAAAGCTCTGTTTCTTTGGACACATTATGAGAAGGTCTGATTCAGTGGAAAAGACCATCATGCTTGGAATGTTTTGAAGGTAACAGCAAGAGATTGAACAGCTACAAGATGGGTGGATACAATTCAAGGAATAATGAGCCAACCATTCAATACTCAGACAGAAGTTAAGACATTCTGGAGGAACACAACCCATATGGTTGCTAGGTGTTGGAATCGACTTGACAGCAATTATTATTATTATAATTATTATTATTATTATTATTATTACTACTGTTATTATTATTGTTGTTGTTATAACAATTATTATTGATAATAATAATAATAATAATAATAATAATTGTTATAATAATAAAAAAAAATTGTTATAATAATAATAATAATAGTTATTATTATTACCATTTTACATAAGACAAGACAATTCTTTATTAGTCCAACAGTGGGGAAATTCACATGTAATTCATATAAAAATACTACAGCAGTAGAAAAAGTGGTATGCTGATGACCACAATAACTTTATGACATACTGAGACATATTTATGATTTGCTGAGACATATTTATGATTTGCTGAGACATATTAATGATTTGCTGAGACATATTTATGATTTGCTGAGACATATTTATGATTTGCTGAGACATATTTAGTTTGCCCTTTGACCCTTTAAAAATGGCCTTCAAAGAACTGCATTAAAAATGACAATAAAAATAACCGTTGAATCACTGAGAATGTAACTGTGAATCAATTTTGTTGAGTTTTTGTTGAGTTTATTGAATGCTCCAGCCATTGTTTACTGTCTCAGCTGACTGAAACTGGAGGGAATTCTATGAGCACACAATGCTCGGTATGTGAATTAGGTTGGGAAATTCCCTGTTGGTTGTTACACACCAGCTGTTCAGATTCATTGTTTTGAAAGAAATAATTGAACATAAATGAAGTAAACGTGCTCAGCTCCGTTTCAGGTGGAGAGGTGTTAACAGGACGGATGAACTGCTGTTGTATGTTTTATGCCATGTTTTAGCTTGTTTTAGTTACTGTCTAGGACTGTCATGTTCTGTGTATTCTTGCGTCATCTGAGAAAACAGTACGTCACTACTGAAGAATGGATTGAGTTGATCATTCAGCAGCTAATTCAATTCTGAAAATTCCAGTTCTGGTTCAGTTGTTTTGACTCCTGTTGACTTTTCTGCTTTCATGTTCTGCTAAAATGTTAATGGTAAAAGAAGTTAATGACAACATGAATGGCCAATAAATGACATGTCTAGGGGAACATCCCAAGGTCAAGGATGTTTATGTAATGTCTGTAGAAGTCGAGTGATTTAGAGGGACAACATGAAGTGTTTTTCTGTGTATATGATGGGTCCCATCTGTCTGGCTGGGAGATATATCGATATTTATAATGATATCAGGATATAAACAGAGCGGGATATGGGCTGAGGCAATATTGTTTATTTGAGGTTTTTAAATAACATTCTGTTTGAATCTTGTGGAGGAGGATAAAATATATATGTATAAATATATAAAAAAAAAGATGGAAGAAGATTTCATGGGGTTTCATAATTTATTCACATGTATTTTAGCATATGTATTGCATCATATTGATGTGATTCACATGTAATTATTTACTTTTGATATCATGTTTTTGTATCATGATAAAAGTTTAGTATAATCCAAGATTTGTTGTAACTTTATTTTGAATTTATTACATTTGTGATGTCACAAAAAAACCAATATATTTACATACATTTGTAAACCCTGGGGAGTTTGAGTTATAAGGAGTGTTTCAACTTAAGTTCTTTTTGAATAAGCCACGATGTAAGGCAGCCAATCAGAACTGAGGTTGTTTACATTTTTCAGTCTTCATCATCAGACATATTAAGAGAAACAGCCTGTTTAATTATAAAAGATAAAGAGAGGTTGGATAAGATCATTCTAGAAATTAATTTTGACTGCACTCTCCATATAAAACCATGTAGCCATTGTCTTTGGCCCTATTAGATTATATGAAATCATCAGTTAAAAGATGAAAACATCTAATGACATTAAAAAAAATTCCCTATCCAATAAAAAATGATCTATGTCTTAAAAGCTGATAATCAGAACCGAATCAAAGAAGTGAGACAAAATGAGACACTGTGTAATTTATATCTGTGAGTAGCAAAAGTATGTGAACCTTTGCTTTCAGTATATGGTGAGACCCCTGTGTGCAGCAATAACTGCAACGAAATGATTCCAGTAACTGTCGATTAGTCCTGTACATCGGCTTGGAGGTTTTAAGCCCGTTCCCCTGAAAATAAAAACAATAAACAAAACTGCTTCAGCTCTGTTATGTTGTTGGGTTTTCTCCCATGAACTGTTCGCTTCAGGTCCTTCCACAATATTGCTGT
Source organism: Acestrorhynchus altus (assembly GCA_034509495.1). Taxonomy (NCBI): domain Eukaryota; kingdom Metazoa; phylum Chordata; class Actinopteri; order Characiformes; family Acestrorhynchidae; genus Acestrorhynchus; species Acestrorhynchus altus. The sequence goes on along the minus strand of CM067503.1, from coordinate 33,356,803 downwards.
TGAATTAAGGTCATGACAGGGCCATTACAAAGCGTTCTTCTTTAACCATAGTTTCGTAGAATGCCTTGTGTGTTTGGGGTCGTGGTCTTATGGCATAACTCATGGAGTTGTGCACGGTTGCAGCACACAGACAGATGTCCTGATAGTTTTCTTTAGAATTTGCAGATTTCAGAACTCAGTGAGAGCAAGCCTTCCTGGTCGAGATGCAGCAAAACAGGACCAAACATTGATACTGCCAATACCACGTTTCACAGATAAGATTTTTATGTGGGAATACAGTGTTTTGTTTTGTTTACGCCAAACATTACACTTCTCATTGAAATCAAAAACATCTATTTTGGTCTTACCTGTCAACAAAACGTCTGGTTTGTTCATCTTTAGAAGACCACTGTCAGGTAGCAATGCTCTTTTTGGAGAGCAGCGGATTGCAACCCTGCCAGGCACACTCCAATTCAATGTTCAATGTTCTCCTTATGGTGGAGTCATGAACATTAACGTTAACCAATGTGAGAAAGGCCTTTAGTTGCTTAGAAGTTCCCGTGGATTTCTTTGTGAGCTCACAGACTATTTGACACCTTGCTCTTGGCATGGTCTATGTTGGTTGAGCACACCTGGCGAGGGTAATAATAGTCTTGAATTTCGTCCATTTCATCGTGTATCTGAATGTGGAGAGTCCAAACTCTTTAGACGTGGTTTTGTAAAGGATTAGATTCTTTTAATACTCACATATGTGATAATTCTCATCACTAAATACATTTTAGGAAAATCTGATAAAGTTTAAGTCAAACTTACGCTAAAATATTAGAAATTATAAAGGTTTTACAAACTTTTAATCATTGCAGTATGTGATGGGTTTTTGAAACTTTCACTTCATTACTTATATACTAGATAAAACCTTGATTTTAATAGTGCTTTACCAAATGAACATTGTTGAAATCTTAGAGTACATTACCGCAGTATTTCTGTGTGCGACCATAAATGGAAAGCCTCTGAAATACACTGATGTATCTGCCTATTTAAAGCCAGTAGATGACAGGTTCTGTATGAAGAGATGACTCATGTCCTTTCGTTATCATGGTTAGAATTATTTATGCACTGCACTGGGTAATGGCTGGAATTGTGTTGTTTGTGCGCCTGTCGCAATACCACTTTTATGTTATTCCAAGCAGAGAATCAACTTTGTGTAAAAACAGTGGTTTAATTTGATTTGTTAAATTTGTTTATAATATTTATAAAAATATTATATTCCAATTTCCAACTTAATTAAAAGTTCACATTTTTTTGATTGAATTATTATGCAATTATATTTTCATTATATAAGTGGAAGTAATTGTTCTTCTTTGTACAGTTGGCAGAGAGACTGGAGCACACTAGCTGTGATTCCACTAGGTGTGCTCTCTTGACTATGAGCTATAAATGTTTTATATAATATCTTTAAATGTTTCCATTTCAGCCTTTTTCAGCAAAAACAGGCTTATTTTTGAGATGTTTGGTTGATTGAAATATGTAATATACTTTATATTTAAATAGGTGATAGATAATAATAAATGCTGTCCAATCTTTTAAAGAGTAAGAAAACAATCTGTGTTGGTCTTTCTGTTTATCATTCATGTTTTAGTGTTTTGAATTAGAGATGATGCAGTAAATAGCAGATACGAGTGTGTATATGTGTGTTCTTATCTGTGTCTGAGCAAATTAAGCTATTGGGAGTTTTTGCAAGGGTTTTATTTACTGTAGCAGCAGTCGTAGAGGCATGTGTCTATGTAGGTCCAGTAATTTTTGTTGCTTTTATGACTCTCGTGATTATAATTAATATTTGGTTGTTTGCTTGCTTCTGGTCCTTCTGGATTAAATTTTAATTGGATTTCTGTTGGATTAAGGTAACATTTTGACCATTATAAAACTGTATTCTTCTTTAACCATGCTTTGGTACAATGACTTGTGCTTTTGGGGTCATTGTCTTGCTGCATGATCCATGTTCTTTTGAGTTTCATCTGATCACAGACAGATGTCCTGACATTTTCCTTTAGAATGGGCAAGCTGTATTGGCCCAGGTGCAGCTAAACAGGTCCAAACCATGATATTACCACAACCATCAGTTTGTCACTTTGTTGTGGTGTTCTCCCAGGCATCACGATCAGGTTTTGATCATGTATTTGTATTGTGATTGGGAACAAGCCAGTTTTGATATTGGGATCTGGGGAAATTAGGCAGTCCATTACCCTGCTGAAAGAGGCCACACCCATTGGAGAACAACAGGGGCCACTGCCATTATGTACTTCTTCCAGGTACCAGGGTTTGTTTAGGATAGTGGCAAATCAAAATATTAAATACATATATACTTTACAGACCCGGACCCCCTGTGGTAGTAGAATGAGAGGTATGTTAGATGTAGGTGGATGGCATGGTGGCACAGCAGTTGGTGCCCCATGCCTTCAGGAGTCTCAGTTTATAACTTCAACCCTTGGTTACAACTCTGGTCTGAAAGGAATTTGGTATGTTCTCCCCATGTCATTGTGGGTTTCCTCTGTGTATTCTGGTTTTCACCCACCTCCCACACATAGTAGGTACCCCTGATACTCACACATTCACACATACACCCCTAAAAATAAAGAGTGTTACAGAGATTTCTTTGAGTGCGGGCACAGAAGAACCATTTTGGTTCAATAAAGAACCTTTTTGTCAAAGAGTTGTGAGTGAAAATCATTTACATTGACACCTTTTAATAGGTTCTTTGTGTATCTCTTCTAAATGCAATCAATAATGGTTCTTCAGGATCGTTGCTAAAAACCTGTAGCACCTTTACTTTAAGATTGCAGGCTACAGACATAACACACATATCGTAACAAATTACAATCAATGTGTAATATAATTTTCTCTTTTATTTTTTTATTATATATTTTTTTTGCACCTACTAATTTAGACATGCCAATTGCCCATCCCCCTAAGTAGCCTCCCACATTACATGCCGTGTTCTGGACTCTAGGGGGGAGAGATCGTCCACGTTTCCTCCGAGTCATGTGACGATAGCCTACCGCCTCTTTTCGAACTGCCGCCATTTGCATTGTTGCCAGGCAGCCATTGCGCTTGGAGGAGAACACTGGATCCCCCACCTACACCTAACATACCCGGATCTTTTTTCGTTTTTAATTTTATTTGGACCACTGTCAAGTATTTTGAAGAATGTATTATTATAAATCTCATTATCAAGCTAATCATTACAACAGTACAGTTCTTGCATTTTCAGCTCAAAAAACACTCTGGATGGTCAATTTCCAACATTTTTAGTCCTTATCAGCCAAAGGAGTATTTTTTCATACAAATATTTACATAAAATTTCAAACAAAGACATATTTGATATAAGATCTCCTGAACATAACAATATGTGGCATATGTCGCCGATACATATTTTTCTAATTCTTTGGTGAATTAGAACTACAAACAAAACAAAAACATCCTTTATCTAAAAGTTTACACGATAAACCATTATGCTGACTTTGTTTAAAAACAGGGGTTTCATTTTATTTGATTTATTTGTTTAGACTATTTTAAATAGTGTTTTTCCAATTTCAGCATTTGAATATTCTTAATGATTAAATGCTTACAGCTCTTTTAAAGGGTGTAATCGCATTATTATGCTACTATTTTCTCAGTATCAGTGTCATATGTGTCTTAAAATGACAATAGTATAACTTATCCTAGTTGGGGCAATATATCGTCCAAAGAAATGTAGTTAACGGAAAGGCCTAGTGATGATCTGCAATGGACTGCCCTGTCAAGGGGGTGTTCCTACTTTGAGCTCAATAATTCTGGGTAGGCTCCACATCGGACCCTGACCAGGAAGAAGTGGAGAGGATGATGTATGGATGGATGTCTCAAAGTTCCTTTTTCTTTATGTTTATGTTATATATTAATGTGTATTACAGATTCATTGAAGAGAGTTGGTATGTTGGTCTGTAGTTACTTGAACGTGTTACTGGTTGTGAATAAAATGGGATTGTTTTTTTTTTTGTTTTTTTTTTGAACAGGAGCCAGTCAGGCTGTAAGGCTGTAACCCGTTTATCTTGTTACGTCTCAGACAGCCATGTGACCTCGTCTTGTACAAGGGCAGGAACTTTGGGGGTCTGGGGTCGGTGGGAGTTATTACAAGGAAGGCTAAAGACACCCAGCTGTGTCTGCTCTCAGATCAGCTTCCTGTTTTTTAGTCTTGTACACTCCCAGAAGGTTGTGAGGGGTGTGCAGGAGGCAGAATACAGCACCATTTCCGCTGCTGTGAGATCAGCTGTTATTCAACTCCTCAGAATGCTCTCACCTTACGCCTGACAGGAAACAAACTACACCCTAAACATGGGGACTCCGCCAGTTCAGTTGAAAAAACAGCTGATGAATGCACACGGTGTGCTTGTTTACACTACTAATGTAACGATCACTGCTCGTGTTTTATATTGGGTAATCATTTTTACACTGTAAATTTAAGCTTTACTAGGTTCCAAAATGTATCAGTAGGTTTTATTTCAGTGTTTCCATCTGATTTAATAATACTATTTGGAAACAATGATAAATATTATACTGTTATCAGGTTTACAGTAGGGCTGGGCAATATGACTAAGAGATAGGATATGAAAGCATAATGTTAAGTCTTAGAACTTGAGATATGAATTTTGCAGGCAGTTACATACCATTTTCTAGGCTTCATATCTCAGGATCAGAGTAACCGACAGACACGATACACATATCATAACAAACTACAATCACCTCAGACATCGGCTTATAGAAGAAACTGAGAAGGGAGGAGCTGTTTGCTCTCTTTCTTTGCTGGAAATTACTGACACATTCATAAATATATGTTTTTTACTACTACTATTTTTGACTACTCTCAAGTATGTTGAGGAACATTTTATTGCCAGTCTAATCATTACAAATGACTCATCACATTTATTGCATTTTTCAGCTGCATTTTTCAAAAACACACTTGATCAATTTCCAACAGAATTTCTGTTGTATTCATGTCTTTATTAGCAAAAGAAAAAAAATGCTGGTACAAGAAAAAATTTTATCAAAACATCAGATTCATACAGTTTTTTTTATATAATATGAACTCATGTTAATATTTACATCTCAAGTGGAGACAACTTTGAGTAATCCCTTCTGATGAATTGCCAGTTTGATATTTTTTTTCACTGCTGTTCTACTGTTCTACTCATTTTAGAATCATCATGTAAAAGGTCTCAAATTTTACTGATTCTTAAAGTTGTTATATAATTAAAATAGCATTTTGCACTGTAGTATGTGTTTTAGTTATAAAGTTATTTATGTTTTTCACAGTATGATTACTGGGCGAGAGCGGGGTATAAAATGTAATGCTTCTCATTTGGAGGGGTGTCTATGTGTTCAGACTAGGAGATTGCTGTGGAAAAACTGTAAACGTTGCCTGCTGAAGCCGTTTTTATGAATCTACTGCTTCAGCATGGGTATATGTGCACTTGACTGATTGAGCACAGCTGGGCTTCTAAGCGTGTGGGTGTTTTTTTAAGAGGCTGCAGAAGTGTGTGCCTTCTCCCTTACCCTTGCAGGCGTACTACAGCAGACTGCTACTGTTGGATGCAGGCTGAACAGCCGTGGGAACTGACCTGATAGGTGTTTAGTAGTCTCCAGGGCTAAAAGACATCGGCTCCTATGCAAGTTTATTTGTCCTCTTGGGTGGACGATGCCATCATTGTCAAAAACTCATACAATTTATATGTCCAAATGTTTGTGGACATCCCTTCTGATGAATGCATTTAGTTTTTTTAACTAACACCCATTGGTCAGACAGATGTACACATGCACACACAGCTTGTCTAGTCCCTGTAGAGAAGTATTGGCAGTAGATACTCTCTGGAGTAGACAAACATGAACCTATTGGTCCCTTGCCTTATACCAGCTGTGGGCTGGAGGGGTATAAACCCCCCAGCATTGATCTGTGGAGCAGTGGAACTGTGTTCTCTGCAATGATGCTGCTTCATCCAATACGTCTAAGATGACTTGGGTATTTGTGGGATGAGGTTGGATGGTGATTGTCCAACATCCTCATCTCACCAATAACATCCAGCTAACATTAGTTAGCTCAGTTAACATCCAGTTAACATTAGTTTGGGTAATTAACATCTAAGTACCATTAGCTTGGGTAGATAACATCTAGCTAAAATGCAAGCCTTTTGCAATTTTTCCACAAATTTTTCACAACACTTTGTGTTCAACACCCAGAAAGAGGATGCATGTTCATATGCATTTGTGTAACTCTTACACACACAAATATTTCCATGCCTGCTCACACAAATGCACACAATTCTGCCCTGTATCCATTAGCTCGGTTTTAATGTTTCAAGCACCCTTGTGACCATTAGTGGTGCCTTAGTCAGCGTTAATGGGTTTAATGACCCTGTTCGTTTTTAAACCTGAGCTCAACAGTGTGTTGATTATTATCAAGGACCAGAAACAGGGCTGTTTTTTTTCCCCCTCCCGACATTATTTAACTCCTATAGACCCTCTGCATGTATGTATGCTCTTCTTTCTGTGAGCACAGTACTACCATGGTAACACAGGCCAAAGATCACCTGAAGCTTTCCTGGGTTTCCAGGGAGTTAACAAGGCAGCAGTGTGAACTTGGCTGTGTATGGCCTTTAGTTTCAGATCTATGGGGCTGATTTTGCTGTGCAAGCTGCGTGCATAAAGCTTATTTATAAAATGTAGATGAGTGTTTGTTTATAGATACAGTGTCATACAGTGTCAAATGATTTAGTGTGAGATTACTTTAGAGCAGTGTTTCTCAACCATTGAAGTGCTCTCTAGTGGTCTGCAGGTCCATCCTTAGGGGGAGGCAGTAGTCCAGAGTGGGCTACTCTGCCACTTTAAGTCATAAAATTCTAAGTGAAAAAATAGTGCATAAGTAAAAATCCAGAGATCAATTGGGTTCAAACTATAAACATTATAAGCATGTGGAAGCTGTTCAACGCACATCTACCCCACATTAGTGTAGTGTAGTTAACATCTTGATAACATTAGCTTTTACATTAAAAGTTTTACATTAACCTTTAGAACTCTAGGCCTATTTTGTGGGATATTTTCATAGTTTGGCATACTTTTATTCACCAAAAATTAAAACTGTATTCATAAAAGAGAGTCACATGTCAGATATTGTTATTTTCAGGAGATCCTGGGTTACTCAAATTTATCTTTGTTTCAGATGTAAAAAGGAATATAATTTAAATACTTGTATGAATTTTACCATGTTTTGATCAAACATGTACTTTTTGATTTATAAGCAATAATTTGATTAATTATTTGCAATGATTAGATTGACAAGGATATTTCCTCAAAATACTAGGCAGTGATCAAATTAAAATAAAAAACACCCTGAATGTTCTTCATCATTTTGATTATTTATGTATCAGTATTATCCCTTCTCGTTACTTTTATTTTGAAATTTGAACAGTGTGTGAGCAAAGATAAGTCAGAGCAGTAAACGTGCACTGTTTATTATAAATATCCTTGTCCATCTAATTATACATTATCCTAACAAAAAATATATTATTTAAAATTTCTTAATTTTTACATCACAAATGTAGACAAATTTGAGTCGACTAGGATCTCCTGAAAATAACAATATGAAAAATTGGCCTTTGGTTCTAAAGGTTAAGATCCCTTAGCCTGTGAGAAACCTGTGTGATTCTGTTGTGTTTGTTCTGTGTTTGTGTGTCAAAGAACTGACATTAGCATTTCTGTGAGAAATTGGATCCAAGTCGGCCAGCACCCAGAAACCTAGAGGGTAACCTAGAGACCTGCTTTGAGCAGAGATGGTTTTAAAGGGTGGCTGAATGCTCCAGAAACATAGGCTGACCTGCTGGAATTAGGCTATTTTTCTCTTTCTCGCTGATCTGAGTTCAGTTCTGCTAATGCAGGACCAGGGATTATCCCAGGACAGACAATGGGACACTATTATACAATTTCCATCAAGAGACTGCATTTGATCCTCCAGGCTTTTAAGTGATTAACCGCTCAGTGGAGCGACTGAAGTGTTTTTCAGTAATTGTAATTTTTTAAATGGAGTTGTTTTCAGTATGCCTGACCTGTTGCCTTCCTTCCTCCATTTGGAAAAACAAAACAAATCATTTCAATCATTGTGGAGAATGATAGTCATTATGTTTCCTGCGTCACCTGCTGTTCATCTATTAAAGTGGACATAATGATATGCTGTGAGAAAGCTCAATGTCAGTAGAAATACTAGCAGAGGGAATTTTCCGTCAGTGTGTGCCGTCATTAGTACAGGTGTGACTGTTGCAAAACCTGTTCAACCATACCAGCCCTCATAGCTGCCCAATGAAAGAGAGTACAACAAGAGCACATGAATAGAGTCTTGGTTTGTATATGTCCACTGATCAACCATAACATTAGGAACACATTGTAGTTTTATATTTACAGAATGTAGTCCCATCTGTGCCTGTGCCTCCTTTCACCCTGATCACCAAAGCAGGTATTATGTGGGTGGTGGACCATTCTCAGCACATTAATGACACTGACATGGTGGTGCTGTGTTAGTGTGTGTTGCATTGGTTCACGTAGATCAGACACAGCAGTGCTGCTGGAGTTTTTAAACACTGTGTCCACTTACTGTCCGCTCTGTGAGACACTCGTAGCGAGTTACTCCACCTTGTAAATGTAAAATCAGAGATAGATGCTCATCTGTTTCTGCAGTTTGTGTTGGTCCTCCTCTAGTCCTTCATCAGTGCTCACAGGACGCTGCCCACAGGGAGGCCGTTGGTTGGATATTCCAGGTTGGTGGACTATTCTTGGTCCAGCAGTGACACTGAGATGTTTAAACACTCCATCCACTCATAGCATTGCAACCCACACTAACACCACCACCACCATGTCAGTGTCATTGCAGTGCTGAGAATGACCGACTGCCCAAATAATACCTGCTTTGTGGTGGTCCTCTGGGGTCTTGACCTTTGACAGCAAGAACAGGGAGAACAGAGGATAACATAGTATGCAGAGAAACAGATGGACTATAGTCCATAATTCTAGAATAACAAAGTGCTGCTGTATGGTAAGTGGAGTTGATAGGTGGTCCTTATATTATGGCTGATTGGTGTAAGTTCTTGTGCAGTTTGTACCAGAGTCTAGACACAGGCACCTGCTTCACTCAGTATCAGGATTCTCCACCACTGAGAGCTTGGATGTCCTGTGAGTAAAAGAATTCCAGTAGATCCTTGTGAACATCGGCATGATGGATCTACCTGAAAAAGGTCTGCCGAACTGCTTTTGTTGAGCTGCTGGTGTATTTTTACTGTGCAGGGAGGAGTTGAGGCATAGCTGTGGGATCTCTATTGTGCCTGTGAATTTTGTGTCTTCCAACTGAACCTCCTCCTTCCTGGCGACTGAGTCTGGTGTCATGGCGACCGGAGATCCAGTCAGCCGTACACTTGAGCGAGGTGACAGATTTGTGAGGAGCCACAGAAAGAGCCCAATCAGTTTCTACTCCTACATTTACTATTTGTTTCTACTGCAATGTTTAGTGGCGTACACTGGGATTTGACCGTGTGTGCTATAATAGTTTTATTTCCTAACGCCGAGTCTGTAGTTCTTACTGTTGTTTTGCTATACGTGCAGATTTTAGTACATGATTATTTTAATGTAATTACTGGGAGTGTAACAGTTCAGTGTATCGTGATATATAATTCAGAGCCTCTTAGTTCAACAGATACAGGTACTGAACGATATGTTCAACATGCTGGAGCAAATAAAGTGCCTATTTTTATTCTAATTATTCTGCATGAGGTATAATAATAAAATGTGAGCGCAACCTATACTCCTATACACTGATTAACCATAACATTATGACCACCTCTTTGTTTCTACACTCATTGTCCATTCTGTCCACTCTGCTTACCATATAGGACCACTTTGTTCTATAATTACAGACTGTAGTCCATCTGTTTCACTACATACTTTGTTAGCCTATGGTCAGGACCCCCACAGAGCAAGTATGTTATGGGTGGTGGGTCATTCTCAGCACTGCAGTGACATAGACATGGTGGTAGTGTGTTTGTGTGTTACGTTCATATAAGTAGATCAGAAACCAATCAGAAAGATCTAATCAAAGGTGTGGGCAGTGTCCTGTGAGCAGCGAGGAAGGGCTAGAGGATGACCAACATCAACTGTGCAGAAAAAGATGAGCTTCTGTTTCGGAGCAACTAGGTAGGAGTGTTTAATAGAGTGGACAGTGTGTGGACACAGTGTTTAAACACTCCAGTAGCACTGCTGTGTTTGATACACTCATACCAGCATAACACACACCAACACAACACCACCATGTCAGTGTCACTGCTGTGGGGAGAATGACTCACCACCCACATAATACCTGCTTTGTGTTGGTCCTGTGGAGTTCTGACCATTGAAGAACAGGGAGAAAGGAGGTGAACAATGCATGCACAGAAACAGATGCACTGCAGTCTGTAATGTTATCTTAATGTTATGGTTGTCTGGCACAAGCTGACATATTAGCTTGTAGATAGTGTATTAATGTAAATATGGTACTGTTATGTTGAGTGTCATTAATCAAAATGGTAAAAACATACTAATTGCACGTTTGTGGTTTATAATCCTTCTGCAGTTTCAATGAAGTGAATTCTCATGATTTTACTGTATGTTTTTGTTATTACTGTCTGTAACTGTCGCTAAAGGTTAAAGGATAATTCAGGTGCTATTATTTTACTCCAAACACTTTCATTTCTTTGCAACTGGAAAATTTGGTAAGCATAACATCTGCAGAATCTCCTGCAGCTATGCATGCACATGCAAATGTTGCATTGCACCCAATCTCAGCCAGAAAAAAAACAAAGTGTTTTTGCAAACGCCATTTCCTCTGCACCCTGGGTGGCACAGCACATTACTTCCCCAGTAGGAAGACTTTTTCAGCTGCCTGTGGCAATGACACAAGGGTTTCTTGGGATTAGAGGTAGTGGTTGGTCACTACACAGCGTACACAGCGAGTTGCTTAAGACCTGACCTCAAACCTCAGCGGGCTCTAACCAGGCCAATGAAAAACTCAGTCTGGGCCTTACAAGTGATCTCATTCTTATGTGAAACGGCATCAGTCACAACTGAATTTTTGTTTTTATTATGTTCAACTTTCATCACTTTGTATTCTCTCCCTAATCCATGTAACTGAGCTGTAAATTCAAAACTTGGGGAACATGAGCACAAAAATGAGGAACAATACTATGCTGCCAATCAGAATGAGGGTCGTTTGCAAATCCTGTCGCATAGCTGAAAGAATTCTGCGTGGAGGAGTGGGAAAAGCTTTCTTCTACGTCAGTCGCTCAGCGTCAGAATAAACAAGTCTGTTAGAGACTACTGAACGAGTCAACGGGAGTAGAGTCAAGTGTGTGAAGCCTGCAGTTACCATGATACTAGCTGCTAACTGGGTATAATAATAATAATAATAATAATAATAATAATTACTTGTTAAATGGGTGTTTCATGAGTGAGCTCTGACTTTGTAATTCATTTAATCATTTTTCAACAATGATCTAAGAAAGCATGCAGATGTTAAACAATCCCAGAAACTATATTATTCTCTGCAGGTTTTTTTAATGCAAATTTCTTTGATGATTGGAAGTTTTAGATGTTCTCAAATGTAAATTGTTTCCCGGAGAGTGGAACAGCTGATTGTTTTGAGATCATTTTAAACCATTTTCCAGATTCATCTGCATCTACTACCTTCTTTCTGAAGGCCCTCGAGAGCTCTTCGGATATTCATGGTGACTCACTTCAACAACCAAGAGCAAATCAAAATCATGTCTGAGCTTAAAATAACACACTTGTAAGATAACCTATAATGGATGAATCATGAACACAAAAATGTTTCAGCTGTGAGATTCACACATTAATCAACGAATAAAGCATATTGAAGTATTTTAATAATTATATTTTAAGCAAAGTGTAAGTCATGGTCTGGAACAATCAAAAATACTTTTATTCTTTTGGTATTCTTAGTGCAAAAACTAAAGAAGCTAACTTTAGACACCAAACTCTTCATTTTTCAGGTGCTGTTACCATTGCTTTCTCTTCATCCACTGTAGCGTGTGGTGTTTACAGATCTCTAAAAACATTAGTTGATTCATTCTGCCCTTATAATCCAAAGCAAGGGCTTATACAGCTATCAGGGCACCCAAAGCTTGACCTGGATTTAGTCACAGATACACTCTGGCAGCAGCTGGGAAATCAATGGCTTGTCCTGTACTTTACTGGTTTACTGTAGAAGGCTGCAGCGGGTTTAATGACCTATTTATCCACTAACAGCCAGGAAACTTCAACAAGTGTGTTTTGTTGCTGAGGGGATGAAGTAAAAAAAAATGAGCAATGTTATGCTTTCTATGCTGGTTTAATTTTTCATTCCTACATTTTTCATGCGTGTAAATGCTAAGTGTTTCCATACAGAGTGTCATATTGCATAAAACTGTATTATAGTGTATTGGTTTGTTCTGTACTATTTATTTGTATTGTAAAAACTAGTGTTATGTTATGGCTAGTTTGTTAGGTTGTGGCGTAAAAAGCTGTGTGTGGAGCAAATCAAAGTTTTTTGATGTGAAATTTCATAAACCCATATAAATGAACTACTTACTTAGGCATAGTAACTTTTGTTTACAAGTAACTTTTACTATTGCACCACTGCTAAGGTCCTCTCTTCTTTCACTACAATAGTAACGTTAACTCCAGGCCTGTAGTCCATTTGATCTATTCATATAGAGTTATGATGCTCTACCTGTATTTCATTTTATGTACTACTTTGTGAGCAGTTACATGCTGTTTTGTAGGCTTCATATCCTTCATATACATATTAACTACAAGATTAACCATTGCTGTCTCATCAGGAGGGGCTGTTTGCTTTCCTTTTGTGCTCACACAGTGTTCAAATTTCAGAATAAAAGTCCCGAGAAGGGTGAACGCTGATACATACATAAATCACTTTTGATTTTATTTGGACCACTGTCAGGTTTGAATGAAGTATTTTATATTTATCAAGTATATATTCATCAAGTTTCATTTTATATTCATATTTGTCATATTTATAATTATCATCAAATATCCTTATAACAATCCTTACTAATAACTCCTCAAAGTTATTGCATTTCCAGCTCAGAAACACTCAGGATGATCAATTTCCAACAGGATTTTTTAGTCCATGTCCAAAACAAAATCCACAAAATATCTTAATTTTTTCAGCTCAAATGAAGACAAAGTTGAGCAGCCTAGAATCTCCTAAAACCTGGCATGTGTGACTGTCTCCTATAAATACTTACCTATTTTTTGGTGAATAGAAGATTTACAAAAACATCCAAAATAATTGGCCTAGCCAAAAGCCCTGACATTTATCTGCTCGCTCTGTGTGTGTGTGTGTGTGTGTGTGTGTGTGTGTGTGTGTGTGTGTGTGTGTGTGTGTGTGTGTGTGTGTCTGTGTCTGTGTCTGTGTATATTCCCTGGGATGATGGTGTTCCATCCAATACTTTTAGGATGAGTTGGAGAGTTTGGGATGCGGTTGGGGGTGATCATCCATCATCCTCTACTCACTAAAGATTATGTTGTTGAATGCAGTCAAATCCTCACAACAGTGCTCCAAACTCTAGTAGGATGCCTTCCTGGATGGTAGAGACGGTTACTCCAAAGCAAATAAACTCCTTTTTAATGCCCTTGATTGAATAGTGAGTGAGCAGGCGTTTGTCTACATAGTACGTGAAGCTCTAGCACCACAAGCAGTATTATTTTATGTGTCTTACAGCCTGTATTTTAGTTAATTAAATGACAACACAAATGCTAAAGACTTCCATTATTAGGCTCATATTAGCTGTATCACTTAGTGTACTTTGTCAGTCAGGAGGCTATAAAACATTAATACTGCCCTGCGGAGCGTGGCGGATAGTGTGTCTGCGAGTACCAAGGCTGCCTTGTGTGTGTTTTGGAACAGAACTTGTCATTGTGCTGAACTAGGTGTGTCTGTTTAGCTGTTAAGTATATTCAATTATTTCAGTAAGTGTGTTGTTTTAACTGTGTATGGTGGCTTGTGTTACTGCTGTGTGTAACTCTCCACAATTCAACATGACGCTGCTTTTTTGGAGCACTGCTACCCTGTCCTACAGACTGCCCACTGTTGTCCAGAGCCGAGGTTTGGTGTTGGCCAGGGGAATGTTTTGTAGTTGAGTGGCCTGCCAGCCTGTGCTGATTGTAGAGTGTTGGCTGTGCTTCAGGCATTATTGATGACGGAGGGCAGATGAATGGCTGGCCTTCTAATGAGGGGCTGCCCAAGGCTTGGGTTTCTACCTTACACTCTTTCAACTGCTCACACAATGCAGTGTTTCCCAGGCGTAAATGTTCCTGCAGCCCTTTTGCCAGGTGTATATATTTCACCCCATTTTACAATATCCAGTTTCCATTTTGTTCCATTTTAACAAATTATACATTCTTACTGTTATGAATAAACAAAGGCTCTCAGTGTCATCGATGCAAAGCAGTCTTTTCCCCTGTGGTCATTTCCATTACCTAAACCTTGTGCCTGTCTATGAGGTGCTTTGTACATAAACCCAAATAAGCATGGAAAGTTTAAACATTTACCTATTGGATGGTTTACTGAAACGTCAGAATAATGAAAGGAATGATTTGTTGAGTTCAGACCCCCTCTCCTAGTATGCCCCCAGTTTTTGAGATGCACACACACACACACACACACATATATATATATATATGTGTGTGTGTGTGTGTGTGTGTGTGTGTGTGTGTTCTGTACAATCTGTAATAATAATAATTCTGGATGAATAGACCAATAGGAATGCTCTAAATTACTTTTAATTACTTTTATTTACATTCATTTTCATTCAGAGTTAAGATTTTTGTCATTTTCCTTTTCATTGGACAGCAACAATACAGTTTTGTTACAGCTTCTAACATATTAAGATAGGGCTGCTCGATATTGGAAGAAACATTGCTTGATTTTGCTGTTTGATATTAAAAGATGCAGGAGTTTTCTCCAGGTGTAGGGCCCTATGATGGTATTTGGGAAAATTAAAAAGAATTTAGGGACTTAAAGGTTTCATCAGAAGTCACAAAGTGTCAATGATCCAACATATGATATTAATAATGCAATCTGTGTTTCCTATATTGGATTCAAATAAATTACATTGGTCAGACAGAAACTGCCTGTGGTAGATATGTCATGAAAATGAGAGCCGTGTGAATATGTTATGTATTTTCACCTTAACTTGAGGTGATTACATCAGCAAAACATGCCAGTCATATGAAGAGGGTTACCCCAGCATCGTGAATAGGACTGTACACCACTTCTGTTATTAATATTATTATTATTATTATTATTATTATTATTATTATTATTATTATTATTATTATTATTATTGAGTGTGCAAAAATGTTATGATTAATATTCTATTCTGTAATATTACTAATATCTGAATGTTACTATTCTGTGTTCTATCCAGGATGATCCATGTTGATTAGATGTGCTAAGCTGCTGCTGAATCATAAAAAGGAGTGTAATAGCTTTGGCTCACTGTGATCTCTTTTTCCTGTTCCAGTTTCCAGAATGTGGTTTCTTTGGCATGTATGACAAGATCCTGCTCTTCCGCCACGACTTAAACTCAGATAACATCCTGCAGAGGCTGACGTCAGCTGAAGACATCCACGAAGGAGATCTGATAGAGGTGGTGCTTTCAGGTGAGTGACAACAAGCTGTTTTTTTCTGATGGGAAGAAATGGTGTGGGTAGGGTTGTGGCTCTTATTATCGCTGGTTATTATGTTTGATATTTTACCATCTTGTTCCTTTTACCATGTCTAATCATGCAGAGCTCTCTTTATATCTGAATTCAAACATACATTAATTGTTATAGTGCTTTCATTGTTAAAAAACGTTATTAAATACTATAAATTATTTCAATCGTTCGTGCTTTATCATCACAATCTAGTTGATGTAACAGCTTATTTATGTATCTTAGTCGTGGAGCTATGGCATGGCTGTGGTGATCCAGAATACAGCTGCTCAGGTGCTAAAAGAAAGGAGCATATTACATCAGTATTGGCTTCATTGCGCTGGCTGCCTGTTGCTTTTAGGATGAATTTAAAAATTCTGGTTCTAACTAATCAAGCAGTGCAAGAATGGACTGAAAGATATTTCTGAGCTATTAGTCCCATATTCAAAAAAAGGGCTTTTAGTAGTGCATGCCCCTTAATTTGAGGGTGGACACAGCTAGTCTTTGTTGCCTTATTGTTTATATATATATATATATATATATATAAATAAACATACATAATATAAACATACATAATATATGTATGTATATTGTAAGCCACTGATTTGGTGCCAAATTCTAATCCACTGTTAAACGTAAAAGCTCATTGAAGAAACTTTTAGAGGTTCTTTAGTTTGAGAAGAACCTCTTAATTTGCTTCAAGTAATCTTCAATAAAAAGACAAATGTTTCCTTATATGATGAAAATATTTGTACTTATATGAACTACTCAGCTGTAGTGTATTTGTAGCTAATTCTTTAGTTCTGCTTGAAAAGCATTCCAGGAAACTTCATGAAGCTATATATGTCCACTTCTGTGCAATGACTGTAAAATTATTTTTATATATATACATATATTTGGATCTGTTTGTGGATTAAAAAAATATATAATATTGAGGAAAAAAATTTGTCAATTTAAACAAGTAAACTGTCATAAATGTTACATTGAAACTGACATATTTTAAGCCTTTTTGGTTTTAATGTTGATGCTGTCTGATTAGTAGTTTATTCAAACCCAAAATTAACTATTCTAATTATTTAAGAAACTGAGCTGTAAACCATAAATATTACTAAAACAAAACCAGTATGGCTTGAAATAATTAACTTTACATTTTACGTGTAATAAATATAAAATATAAAGTTTTCCCCTCAAAATATTTCACAAATTTTTGCTTGTCACTGGGATGGTACGTAACATTATGATCACCACCCTGTTTCTACATTCGTTGTCAATTTTATCCACTGACCATAGAGGAGCAAACTGTAGTCCATCTTCATACTTTATCCTTTAGCTGTCTTTTTTTCTAGGTTTTTATTTTTGTATTTATCATAGTTTACGGAGACATATTTGGCAATGTGACTGTAGTAAACCTTTGTGTTAAACATTTGATGATGACAGTTTGTTGACATTGACAGTTTGTACCCTGGTATAAACACTTCATGCATTAACTTTAGTATATTAAATTAATAATATATAACTAATTCCATATCTTATCAAATGTATGAAATAAGTTATTGATGTACTGAATCATTCTCTGAATAAACACTGAACTGCTGTGAAATCAGATATATACACAAATTAGCAGATCAGCTTTAACCCTGGTGCCGGTGGAGAGTGCTCTTCCTTATCCTCTTCTTTTTCCTGTATCACTCGGAAAAGAGCTCCAGGCCCTTCCAGGGTGTGTGTGTCAGAGGTGGGTATTTCAGGTCCAGCAAGCCAAAAACCAGGATTTTGTTTTGGGGTGGATTTTGACTGACTGGACCTGAAATACTCACCTCTGACACACACTGAATACTGTGTGTGTGTGTGTGTGTGTGTGTGTGTGTGTGTGTGTGTGTGTGTGTGTGTGTGTGTGTGTGTGTGTGACATTCACACCTGAAGATGCTGGTTAGCTGCTCGTATCCTCCTGCTGTGCTCTGGTGTGGTTGTCTGTTGACGGCATTATGTGAAACTCCACCACCACCTGAGCAGCTGTGGCTTTCATATTCACACACTCCATATATGATGCTCTGCACACAGAAACAACTGCCACACACACACACACACACACACACACACACACACACACACAGACATACACATACTCACACCACTTCCTCTTCATGCAGACTTCTTCTGGTGCACTTGCATGGTTGAAGTTTGGGTGTGCGTGCACAGCAACAGTGAAATTCCTCTCTTTGCATCACATAGCTTAGAAAGTCATGGTCAGAGCACATGGTCAGCGATACGATTGCAGTTTGATTCATTTCTGTATAGAATCGATAGCTTCTGTTTAACCAGCATTGCGTGTTTCCAGTACATCATAATATGAGCAAATTAGGGAACCTGAAAATGCTTTGCTATATTTTTATAGAATTCTCCTGCTTTATGGGCATTAGCCATTTTTATTTGAGTGCTAGGCAGCTGCTTAGAAGAACCCATGGCTGCCTTGGTCTGAGTGCTCAAATGTCCTAGGGTTTCCATACTTTTGCCATGTGCTCCTTGACTTTTTTTGCTCTAGAATTGTACAAAAACCACGAAATGCTAAACTGTTGGGGTGCCCACATTTTTGCATACCACTGTAATACACTCATCAAATATTTTAAATTAACAGTTGATTTACTGATACAGGGCAGCCTTAAATACCGTTAGAAGAGCAGTCTGTTCTTAAAAGGTGAAGATCATTTGGAAAATGGCCAAGTTACAATGAATTAGGATTGATTATGGCCACACAGAAGGCTTAAATGGATTTCTGGGAAATAAAGTCTTACACGAGACAAAGACAGAATAATTGCCCTTTACCGCTTCAACCTTCTGATTTACAGTCTGTTGCAGGGAGATGTATGTATTGTTACCCCCTTGATGCAGACAGCACTAGGGTATCTGTTCTCCCTCACCTTCCTCTGCTGCCTCCTGGCCACTGGCCTTCAGCCTCAGTGCCAGCAGCTTCGGCTCACACTCAGACTGCCGGCAGAAACACATAGATGTTGATGTTGAACTGTCCGTGTGCTGGATGGGAGCTGGTGAATCAGTATGACCCTGGATGAAAGCCTGCTGCTTTTAAGTGAATGTTAAACACAGGCTTCAGTTTAGACTGTCAGTGTTTTTCCCACATATCAGGCTTTAGCTGGATGTCTGTAGAACAAAAGAGGCCAGACCTTTCAGACTCAATTTGCTCTACATTTATATTCTAGGTTAGCAGCACAGTTCTTTCAACAAATGTTCATGTAACTAATAGCTTAAATCAGCAAAAGATTTTGCTCGGTCTAGACTCAGAAATGCGATTAGGTTCAAAATTAAAACAAAGCTGATTTGGGCAGTACAGCCTGTCTGTACATTTGAGTTAACCCTTTCAGCTCAGACTGTATATTAAGATCTCCTCTTCACTAATTTACACAAGAATCAAGCTATAAGAGATCACAGTCATAGTCATTTTTATCATGATTAAATGGCTTTGCTTGGAGTGACAATAACAATAAGAATAGTATTATTATAGTAGTAACCTCAGTAAACAATGCTGCTGTCAGTGTAGTTCGTTAACCATTTAAAATGTTTTAGACTTTTATTCTATATTTTTTATAATTTAAGTTTTTTTTTTGTTCATGATTTAATTTAAAAGCTAAAAATGTCATATCTTTTATATTCATGACATACAAAGTGACATATTTCAAGCTTTCTTTTTGTTTATTTTTATACTGTCTATAATTTAGTCAAACTTGTAATTGATTTATTATTATTATTATTATTATTATTATTATTATTATTATTATTATCATTATCATTACCATTATTATTATTGTTATTTTTACATGATATATTATTCAATGTTCTAATAATTTGAGATTCTGGATTTTGGATCAAGAGTAAAACACAAAGGTATTTAATATGTCATTTTATGTAAATATGTAATGAATATAAAATCTGATGCTTTGAAATTCTAAACACAAATGAACTTTTTCATAATATTCTGTTGTTGTTTTTTTTAGATGCACTTGTATAAATATAATACATTTTCAAGGCTATGTTCACACAGCAAGCAAATCTGTGTACACAAATCTAATTTTCTCACCACATCCATTTTTTTCTTTGAGGCAGTTCACATCTTTTAATGTGCCCAATATCTGACATTTAGCTGAACAATTCACATTCTCAAACCGACCCAAATTAACAAAAGCTCCTCTCACTGAGGTTTATCTTCATTTAGAATCACAGGAGCTATCAAGGGCTTCCAGTTGTTCACAGTTGGGTTTTGCACCAAGAATGCATTTGAACTTGCTGTAAAAATGCAGTGTTATTCCACCACAGCCACATATTTGGTTTGCGTTCTTGGTTTCTTTTAACTTTGCTTTTAGGATTTTAATTAGATTTAATTTCCCTCTGATGCGCCAACCTCATCCTCCAGTGGCCAGGTTCTGACATTTCATTAAACCTTAGATCAGTCATGGTATGTGCCTTTTAATTTAGCTTTAACTGAGATATCACCCTAAATATTTATGATGTCTGTTAGCTCACTATCCCACCACTAAAACCTCCCTCACAGCTTCTCAGCGTATATCAGGGTCAATTGACAAAATAGTCCCATGAATTCTGATGTGTTTGTTCAGACTGAGTATTAGATATCAGATATTTATCAATTAGCTCTCACTTCATAATCAACTGATCTTGAACTAATCCGATTTTTATTGTTAATTAACATATTTTCATTCCTTTGTAAAGTTTCCACCTGTGTTTAATTTGTTAGTCTCTGTAGGTAACCAGGACACTGTATAAGATCTCGCGGTGTCATTTGGCAGATCCTTTAAGGTCTGTAAGTCCTGAATTAGAGTTGCCACAGGTTGGACTGCCCAGGTGAATGACGTACACCATTCATCATTAGTTAATTAGTAAGTAACAGCTAATGGATGCCCTAAAAACATGTGTCATTATAAAGTGCTGCTAAAAATGATAGTAAGTTGAGAAGACACACAGGATGAGTATTGCAACCATTTTACATAAACCTTTATTTCATTCTGAATGGGTGGTACAGTCACATTAAACAAAGCCTTTGAAGGCAACTGATGAAATGTTTAGTTTTATTTTTTTAATTGTAAAAATAACATTTTTAGATGTTTGTTTTTTGTTACCCTTTTTCCATAAAGGAAACATGCATCATCAAATGTTGCAGTATATATTGCAATATACATCGCAAAACAACAAATGATTGCAGTGTCAGTTTTTCCAAATTTTGCAGCCCTGGTATATAACAAAGGTTTTCATGGGTTGTCCTAATTTTTTTTCACATGACTTTTTATAATAATACTGAATTCAAGTGTCACCAAGTGACTTTTTGAAGCTGGATTAACGGGTAAGATATTAGAACCAAACCTATCTACATACATTGTGTCATGTTGTTAATGCTATGAGAAGAACTGAAAAGTTATGAGAAGGGTTTAAAGAGTTAAATGTGTATTTTCTGTAGTTCACAGCATTAAAGCAAAGTAACCCTGGACCGGGGTGCAACAGGAGTGAAATGGAAGCAACGTGTGTTAAGTAGTGTTCTTATCAGTTAACATTTAACTTTGTGTTGTAATGACAACTCCGGGGAAGTGGTAGTGTGTGTGTGTGTGTGTGTGTGTGTGTGTGTGTGTGTGTGTGTGTGTGTGTGTGCGTGTGTGCGTGTGTGTGTGTGTGCGTGTGCGTGTGCGTGTGTGTGGGTGTGGGTGTGCGTGTGTGTGGTTTCCCTCATTTCTCTGCACCTCTGTCCTTTAGAAGAATTCCCCTCCTCTGAGTGCATTCCTCTGAGCGGACGTTTCGGGAATTTGGTTGCCATGGAGCTGTTTTGAGTCTGAAGAGTCTCTCAGTGTTTGGCTTATTGATTAAAGAGAGAAAGAGCTGTCATGTTTTTAAGCAGAGCTGTACAATGTATCAGAGCTTCAAGGCTCTTTCAAAACTTCGTCCAGTAAACTAGGACTATTAGAGAATGAAAAGTATTCATCTCAATTAATCACGCTATTTTGGGTGGTTGGTTACAAGCACACCATATTATGTGCAGTATAATTCATAGAGCATAGATATGCAGTTTTGGTGAAATTTGTTGACGATGAGTGGATGCTTTCACATCTATGTTTATGGGTCTGGATTTTCGGACTTTTTGGACTTTTTGTTTTGGTCTGAAACAAAACTGCATGGGTGAAGGTTTCCACAGAATTACACTCCAGACCAAAGGACTAGAATTTGTGGTCTCTTACCAGATCAACTGAACCCTGGTCTGGTTCATTTGCAATGTGAAAACACTTTTTTCCCCTATTTTTGGACTAATTAGGCAGGATATTATCAGGAAAAAAAAAACCAAAAACACAAATCAGTTCCTACCTTATTCTGGACTTTCGGGTGTGAAAATGCCTCTTATTATAGCTCGTCTGTCAACAAGGCCTGCTAGACTTAATGAAATGTTCACGTGTGTATTTTTTTTTAAACATTGATCTAAGTGTCCTTTTACAGATTACATCACAAATGGTAAAATTGGGGTCCAAGCACAATGTGAACACATTTAGAATGGCTTTTTAATAATTATTTAGGAGGCATCTCAAAAGGCATGATGCCTAATTTTGTGAACACTAACATTTTAATTTTTGTAAAAGTTAACAGACTGATTCAGCAACAGATATTTGTTTTATATTTGTTTTTTAAGTGTGTGTTTTTTAAGTGTTAGATAGAGAAGGAATTTTGCTTCTACAGTTAACGCATCCAAGCACACACACACACACATACACATACACACACACACACACACACACACACACACACACACACACACACACACACACACACACACACACACACACACACACACATCACAGTACACTCGCAGGAAGCAGTTTGGGTGTTAGGTACCTTGCTAAAGGGCACGTCATTCGCAACCTGTCAGTTCAGGAACTCGAACCCTTGACCTTCTAATCACAAGGCTGCTTCTACTACCTCCAGGCTACGGCTGCCCTGTATACCCTGTATTCTTGTTTTTCCTGTTTTCCTGTATTTTATTTTCAGGGTGTGACAGAATACTTAATTTTCAGGCTAAAATGGCTAAAGTTGTCTCTTGAGGACAATGCAGGACACCTGAATATCACTGGCAGTTGGAACAAAGCCCTGGAGTGGATTTTGACATGCTGGACCGGAAATACCCGTCTCTGCTTGTGATTGATGTGTGATATGTTTGATATGGGATGATATGATTGATATGTGATGCATTATGTCCAACTCATATCAGCCCTGAGGCCTCCAACTGTCCCCCAGACCCTTACACATTGCCATCACTCAGACAACACTAGACCCACACAGATCTGTCTGCTCTCTATTAATATCATGTCTTACACAAAGAATCAAGATGGCCTTGTCCTGGCTGTCACTGATTGTTGTAAAGTGCTTTAAAATACACCAAGACTGTTTCCTCCTAAAGAGAAAGAAAGCCAGCATCTGGAAGAAGAGCACTTTTATGTCTTGATAATTATTAACTCTCCATTAGAGGCCTTTGGGGGCAGTTTCTCCCATTTTTCTCATAGCAGATTTTATGTTCTTGAAGCTAAATTGAAGGGAAGGTGCTTTCTTCTCTTAAGACTCTTAAGACATGAGTAAAAACTAAGAAGCCAGTGAAATACTGTATGTTTGCATTTGAGTTTGTGAGTGTATGGAAGACTGTATGAGTGAAGGGTGAAGGGTTTGGTGACGGCTGTGTATTTCCTGTTTTTTTTTTTTTTCTCCCCTCAGGCTGTTTTCACACCTATAGTGTTCGCAAAACTTTTAGACAGTTTGACAGTTAACTTTTTTGTGACACTGTGATACTACACTAACTGATTTTATGATTCTATGCTGTATTTTGATTTAATACTGTAATTGTTTTGGATATATAAGTAGATATTCCTTTATACAAGATCAACTGATCATCCATACTTGATCGACACCACATAGACCATCAGAACCCCACAGGTCCTTCATGGGTGGTGGGTCATTCTCAGAACTGCAGTGTCACTGATATGGTTGTGTGATTTTGTGTGTTGCGCTGGTATGAGTGGATCAGACACAGCAGTGCAGCTGGATTGTTTAAGCACGGTGTCCCCTCACTGTCCACTCTGTTAGACACTCCTACCTAGTTGCTCCACGTTTTAGATGTAAAGTCAGAGACAGAAGATCATCTGTTTCTGCACAGTTTGTTGGTCATCCTCTAGTCCTTCATCAGTGCTCACAGGACGCTGTTGGCTGGATAGTTCAGGTTGGTGGAAAGTGGTTTAAACACTCCGATCAACCATAATATTATAGCAGTACTGCTGTGTCTGATCCATGCACTAGTATGAGTGGATCAGACACAGCAGTGCTGCTGGAATATTTAAACCTGTTAAGAAGGTGGCCATAATATTATAGCTGATCGGTGTACATATTTATTTAAGTGTTATAAATACTTTAACATTGTAATTTGTTAAGGTTTTTGTATCATGTGTTCCCATTTCTCTTAAACATATTGAGATAAAGAGTTTTTTTGTGATATTACTCAGCACTATGATTTATATGACCAGTTTCTAAACTTGACAACTCAAATGAACGGCAGAAATGTACAGCCTTAAATAATATGAATATTGTTGCAGTGACAGTGGAGCTGTCTAGAACTGTTGACGGTTTCTATTTTTTACCTCTTCATTTTCTTTCTTTTTAAAATGTCTCTATTAGGAATGTAACGTAAATGTATTGTATCTTACTGAAAGATTTGACCATGACTAAAGGTAAAGGTGCACATAGACGCACTGTGCTTGCATACAGGGGAATTTGGCAACCCTATCCATGTTACCCAGGGAGTAGCCTTGCTCAAGGGAATTTCAGTAATTCCCTGCAAGTTCAGGGATTTGAACCAGCAACCAACCTGCCAGTCACAATGCTGGAGATTTGCAATTACAGTTAAGTACAGTTATATACTTAGTTATGTATTAGGGGTGTAAGAAAATATTGATACACTTGAGTATTGCAATTTTAAATTTTGTGATATGATATCATTCTCAAAAACACAGTATTGATTTTTGACAATATTGACAAACACTTAAATGTGGTTGCAGACTATGTGTTCTAGGTGGCTACATGCCAGTATTCTAAGCTTCATAACTCAGGATTAGAGTAACCTACAGATATAATACACATACCAAAACAAACCATAGCCTGCCCTGGCTACCAACATGGTGCCATTAACCTCCCATTACATTTCTGGAAATAATCCAGCTTGGAAAAGACTGAAATACATTTGGAAAAATGGCTATAACACACACTAAAGGCAGACATGAAATGGGTGAAGGGCTAGGATGTCACACTCACATTTAAAATTTCAGTATATATTTCAGAGTCACAAGTCTATATAAATAACAGCAATACTACTACTAACAACAACAACAACAATAATAATAATAATAACAATAATAATAATAATAATAATAATTATTATTATTATTGTTTTTGTTGTTGTTGTTGTTGTTGTTGTTGTTATTAAAATAAATTAAAATAAAATTAAAATTAAAATTAAAAATTGTACTCACAAACTGCAAATGTGGTATAGGTTTGAGTGTGATATAATTTTTGACTCAATAAGTTCAATTGACCTGAAGCCTATCATAATTTGCAGTATCCATGACTCTCAATAGGTGGTGCTATATCTATTACTTGAAGTAACTTACATTTTTGTAATCAGAAATCAGACTATTGATTTGATCAACCTCAAATTATGCATGGTTACTAATTAACCGGGCATAATTTGAGGTTGATCAAATCAATATTTAGCATATATCCACTTCCTGTATTGGTGTAGCCTGCTATTTGGGTCTTGCTTGATGTATCCACAATTCTTTTGCAATTTAGCATCACATGTTTCTGTTACACTCATGTTTATTTACACCAAAATTTGTATGTGTATGATTAATTTTCTACGATAATTTCAAAAAAGTTCATAAAAAAACACGTGAAAAGGTACAATTTCCAAAGTGGCTGACTTCTGGTTGTGCATGGTCACCCATAACAATATTGAAAATGTGTGTTTCATCAAATTTCATGAATTCCTAAGCAACTGTATTTTGGCCATGTTAAAATTCACATTTGTCTGGTACTGAGAACATTGTGAGTCAGTTGCCCACCATTGCAATTTCAGTTGACCAATCAGTCACTGTCCAATCGACTATTCAGTGTAACATCAGCTGTATCTGGGGTGTATCCTAATGAAATTTGATGAGAAAACCCACTCAAACCCAACTGACCTTCAGTCAAACCCAGATACTCATATGAAGCCTACCAAAATCTGTAATAACCCCGACTTCCAATAAGTGGCACTAGATCTATGACTCAAAGTGACTACATTTTTATGGTTGATCAAACCAAGATTCAACAAGATATATGCACTTCTGGGAATGGCATGGTGTCTCAAACCATTCACCTGCCTGCCATACGGGCCTTTTAGAACCTCATATGTCTGAAGTCTGTTTACTCCAAATGTCAAAAGAATATGATGAATCATCTAAGGGTTCATAAAAAAAAAAAACATGTGGAATATGCACAATTTACCCAGTTCCCCAAACCATTAATGAAAATGTCTGTAACAAAGTAATTCATGTTCATACAAAATTTTATTAAATACTAAACAACTGTGCTTTGACCATGTTAACGTTTCCATTTCATCTAGTGTTGCATATAATGCCAATCATTGCCTGCCACCGTGACATTGTTGACATTGCCCGCAATCGACAATTTCTTCACAATTTAACATCACAACCATCTGGGATGTACCATAATCAAATTGGGTTTGAAAGGGTTTGTGAAAAATATGCAAAAACTGCACATATTTTTGTACCCTGATGATGACCAGCGGAAGATGGGTTCACTTTTAGCCTTGGTTTTTCCCCAAGGTTTCTTCCCAAAGTTCTTCTTGCCACTATTGACCACTGGCTGCACATTAGAGCCTTGGATTTCTGGTTTGTGACGACTCCTTCATTGTAAAAAGCGCTATATAAATAAAATTTGATTGATTGATTGATTGATTGACATATTCCAATATGGCTTACTTGCTGGTGGGCAGAGCCATTACAAACCAATGGATTTTAATGTCCCACATAAAGATCTATTTTCAAACCAAAAGCTGTGAACATTTCAGAACAAAAATGATGTAGCTTAGAAATGAACTAACCAAGAAATTCTAAGGGGGCGCTATAGAGAAAATTGTCTAAACGGTTTAAAAGTAAAACTACAGTTTAATGGGAATCCAACCATTTCATACATGCATTTACAGTGTAGGTGGCGCTATAGAGGTTCATAGTACATCCTCTTTGTAGTTCATGTGCCACATTTCATGAATTTGAGTGCTTCAAAACCTTGTGAATAGGATTCAGAAGTCACACTTTCAAACCAAAACGTCCGATTTCCTGTTGGGTGGAGTGAACGTCAAAGTTTATAATGAGCTCTGTGAACACACCAAATTTGTTGCCTGTTTGAGCAC
The DNA here is from genome assembly GCA_034509495.1 of Acestrorhynchus altus. Taxonomy (NCBI): domain Eukaryota; kingdom Metazoa; phylum Chordata; class Actinopteri; order Characiformes; family Acestrorhynchidae; genus Acestrorhynchus; species Acestrorhynchus altus. The sequence continues at coordinate 33,329,496 of CM067503.1, read as the reverse complement.
ATTTATCCCAATCATTGTCTGTGTTTGGGGCACAGTGGAGCTCCTGAAACACACCTAAGCTTGTGCTCCATGAAAGGTTCTGATTTTCACTGATCTTTAGTACACTGCCAAAATCTGTGCGTTATTAACTGTCTTCTATAAATATTTTGTAATTTTCTGGTGAAAATGGCCTAGGGAGCTAAAAAAATTCAATATATCACTTTGCTAACAGCATCACAGTATATCACAATATATCGGTTTGTGCCCTCTGTATCCGACAGATTCTTGCCAATACACAGAAGCGTTAGGTATGTGAGAATTTGAACAGTGAACACAGTACATGGACATACACAAAAGCAGACTTTTACTGCTGAATTTTTGTGGGTCTTTTTCCTTCACCTGGGTTAATGTTGGGTTTTGGGTCATTATAGCTGCCTACATGGTCTCGCAGAAAGAACTTCCCATTGCATTAAATGTGCTTTAAGATCACTCTCATAGTGATTGTGGGCTGTTTTTTTAGTGTGTCTTTTATCTCTCTCTCTCACAGCTCTGGCCACGGTTGAAGACTTCCAGATCCGCCCGCATGCCCTTTATGTTCACTCCTACAAAGCCCCGGCCTTCTGCGATGACTGTGGAGAGATGCTCTGGGGTCTTGTACGGCAGGGCCTCAAGTGTGAGGGTAAGTGGTGGTAACATTGAGAAGACCCATCCATCCAACATCCATCAAGGCTTATTGCTTGAAACAGATTGAGACTAGTTTTAATACCAAACGTGAACAGGACTGTGGTTATGAATAAAAAATAAACCACAACTATTTTGTAACAAAAAAACAAAGATTTAGCAATATGACGTTAAGGTGATAATCACATCAGGATACACCTGTTTGTAAAGAGACTCTAAACAACAGCAGCTACTAAATGGTAATTGCTTTCGATCTGCAAAGTAATGAGGATTTAATTGATGGTGGAGTTTGTTCACTCCAACTTACAAACCTCTGCAAAAAAATCTGACAACTTTGACACAAGTGTACGCAGAAGGACATTGGACACTGGTAACCATTTCATGTCTAAAAAACAAATGTTAAATGTTTGACATGGAATCTAACTTCTTGAATGTGCTGTGGCAGATAATTGTATCCATTTGCCTTTCGACCAGGAAATCTTCCATCTCTTCCGCTTGGTATATTTTCGTGTCAGTGTGGTCTTATGAACCACTAATGGCACATGCAAATTAGGGAAACAGGTGGTAGTGCAAGATATCACTCAAACAGGCCTGTTACCCCCGTGAATGTGTTACCACAACACTGTTTGCTCCTAATGTTGCAGTAAATCAAGGGTTTTATGAATTTAACCCAATATATTGTGCCACTCTATCAATGTCCTGATTGTGCACTTAAACAAAAACAGGCTTTTCACTGGAGAGTACAACTAATGATGTTACTTAATCAAGAGGTTAGACCTTGGATTATCTTTGTCTAGAAATCTGTCTCTAAATGTACGACAAACCACAAAACTGGGACGTATTAAAGGGCTATTTCACTGCCTATCCGGCCGTGAGCTTAGTCTCTGTGAGCTTCCCTCTGCTATCCTGTTCCTGAGCTGCAATCAAAGAGACAGTGCTCCAGGACGCTTCCCCTGAGTGGGTGGCTTCCTGCCTGCTGTTTTCAAAATGGACAAAGCTTTCATGTCCTGCAAAAGCCACTGTAATGTGGAGGTCATGCTAAATTTAAGAGGTGGATCTGTGGGTGTATTTGCTGTGGTGGGTTTGTTATATCACCCTCTTGATGAAGCATCCGTTCTATTTCGACAAAAGTTGTCATAATGGCTTATTTTATGATGCTGCAATTATGGCAAGTACATTAAATTGCAGTGTTACATCCGCTGGAGGCTTTTTGTCCTGATTACGATTGTGATGCGTTTGAGAATGAACCAGAAAGGTGATTGAAAGGCCACTAGTGGGGGCTGACGAGTATTTGTGTTTTATCCACAAAGTGTAAACAGTTTCATAATACAGCATGTGTGACACTAAAAAAGAGGAAAGAATGAATCTCGGCGTGTTAGTCAGTTCGGTCTATTTTAGGTGTAGAACAATTTGCTTCTAGATGAAGTGGAAACTGAAGTGTTCATAACTGATTACACACAATCCCTGTTCAGAGTCGTAGGGATACTGTTCAACCTGAATATGGCACATTGTCTTGTGTGATTATTTGTACTTCATTGATTTCTTTTTATAGGGCTGTCTGATAATATTATAATTATATAAGGATTAGACAGATGTTTCGATTTTTCTGATAGCTGATATTTGATGATGCATTTGTAACTCTGCAGTAATAAATGTACTAGACATGAATTTAATTATTTATTGTTCATATTATTACATTAATGATTAATCATATGTATTGTAAATGACCATCTCCTTGTTTCTACATTCATTGATCAACTGATCCACTGACCATGCAGAAGCACTTTGTAGTTAGTGTGTGTTGTGTGCCTATGAGTGGATCAGACGCAGCAGTGCTGCTGGAGTGTTTAAGCATTTTGTCCACTCACTGGTAACTCTTTTAGAAACTCCTACCTAGATGCTCCACCTTGTAAATGTACAGTCAGAGACAGAAGTTCATCTGTTGTGTGTGTGTGTGTGAGAGAGAGAGAGAGAGAGCGAGAGCTCTGACTAGAACAGATTCTTAGTATATGAAAACACACTGGCTGCAAAACTAGTCCGATTCTGATTGTCTGTTGTGTTTGTGTGTTTTGAAGGCTGTGGACTTAATTATCACAAGCGCTGTGCATTCAAAATCCCCAACAACTGCAGCGGAGTGCGCAAGAGGCGGCTGTCTAACGTTTCGCTGCCGGGTCCGTCTCTGTCTGTTCCTCGGCCTGTGGTCCCCGAAAGCGTGGTCGTGTCCCCTGAGGAGGTAGGCTTAACATCGACCAAGTCTAAATATACAGATACTTTTATGCCAGTAAATGCAGAGAAAGTACAATATAGTCAGATGTGACTGATAAACCAAGTATGAATTGAATGTGAAGAAAACGAGAGGCTCATGATCTTAAGCAGTACCATATAATCTGCCAGATATGGTGTTGGCACTGGTATGGCATAAGCACGTATGGCTGCCAAAAGAACTGGTTGAGTGGGGTTAAAAAAACATTGCTCCTCCTTTACATAATTATATTAGCATAACAACTATAGATCTGATCTTAAAGATTGAATCTTTGTGTAGCTCTTTTATTCAAATACAGATCTTGTAGAGGTCACAAGTTCCACCTAGCATCTCCTGATAAAACCAGATATTTTTGCTGTGGATTTGATTACAGACAAAGGGCATCATAAGTTAGAACTATCATTTACAGCAGTGTCAAAGATGGCCCTAAGCTAGTTATTCACTGCCTTTAATCCTTTCCCAATATACAGTGTCCTCCATAATGTTTGGGACAAAGACACATTTTTCCTTGATATCCCTTTCAGACATGATTAAAGTACACATTTCAGACTCTTATGTAAAGGGTATTTCACTTCATTTCAGTTTCACCGTGTTGAAATTGCATCTGTGTTGCCTTAGCAGAATGTTCGGGATCATTATCTTGCTGTGGGAAGAAGCACCATCCAATTAGTTTGAAGGCATTTACAGGAAATCGAGCAGATAATGTGTTCCTCTACACATCAGCGTTCGTTGTTTTATATATTGTGTCTAAGCCTTGACCCCCAGGCACGATCCCCAGGTGAGGTCTCTCACCTGTACTGGTGACTTTGACTTTGACTTCAGTACAGCTCTTGTCCTCATGTTGGACGATGGCAAAGACTGTCTACAAAGGTGTGTGGATTTCAGAGGCAAGCCTAGGTATCGTATGTCTCCACTTGTAAACAGTAGTGCACACCCAAGTAATCAGAAGCACCTGTGAAACCCAATGTACCAAATGTTAGGGTGCTGTGAAATGAGGGGGCTGAGTAAAGAAGTGAAACTTTAAAATGTGGAGCTGAGGGGCTGGGATCAAGGAACCATGTCGTGGTCTATTATGGATGGCAGTGAATATTAGCATAGCTCATTTGGTTTGAGTGCAGTGAAATTAAATTATATTTCTACTTCATTGTTTCATAAACACATTTCTTGATAAGGCCTGTCACAATAGCAGTTTTTGTCTTTTCAGAAATAATTGCGATAAATGATATTATTGCCACATTAACATAACATACCAGCACATTCACATTAATGTTCTTCCTTAAAACATAATGGATATATTAGGATCAGCAAAACATTTTGTACGTTATATGATGTATGATAAGTCGATAATGGACTTTCTGAGACATGCCCGTACTTCCAGACTCATTTCTAAAACAAATAACTTATTATTACGTTGTGTTTTGATGATTTCTCCTCATTTGTCTGTGTAAGACTGATTACGATTCATCTGAACTGAAGTAGGATCCAGTAGACTAGAGGCATTTTATTGCCCTCAGCCAAGGTAGGCACTAACCCACAGAGAATGCACTCAGCTTTATCTGTAATGCCTTTCTTTCCGAAGGTCTTTCAGAACTCTTCGTGCTTTTGCAGCGTTTCTGATCTTTTGTGGCTGAGCCATATTGCAATTTCTTCCACTCACTCAGACAGCGCTGAGTGGACTGGCAGGGTTTGAAACTTTTGAAGAAATAAAAAAAAAAGTTGAAGTTGTATGGCTGTGTAGTGCAGACATAATCACCGATATGACATCACACCACAATGATCTTAATCTGCATATCGCACAGCTTGTCTTCACATTGGGAGAGCCTTCATTCGGTGGTTGTTTTGCAATGAATGTTGACCAATTTACTGTTTGCTCTCTCTCTCTCTCTCTCTCTCTCTCTCTCTCTCTGTCTCTCTCTCTCTCTCTGTCTCTCTCTCTCTGTCTCTCTCTCTCTCTCTGTCTCTTTCTCTCTCTCTCTCTCCCTCTCTCTCTCGGTCTGACAGAGACCCTTGTTGGAGGCAGGAAAGCGGATTCCATCATGGAGTGGTCGGCCTATCTGGATGGAGAAAATGGTGTTGGGGAGAGTCAAAGTGCCGCACACTTTCAACGTCCACACATACACACGGCCGACCATTTGCCAGTACTGCAAACGCCTGCTCAAGGGCCTCTTCCGCCAGGGCATGCAGTGCAAAGGTAATACATCACCTTTTAGCCCACGCTACAGTGTGCTACAATAGCCTGTAGTAGGGAGAGTGAGAGGCCGTCTAGCACAGGTATTGCTAAATGAGCGAGTTCAGTTTCACAGCTTGACCTGCACGTCTGTGGTACAAAATCGAATGGTAAATGAAAAGTTTACTATTCAGGGAACATTGTTAGAGTCTGATTCTAACAATCACTAAACTCTCTAGTAAAATTACATTGTTCTTTTGTTTGACGCAATGGAGCCAGCTGAACCGGTGACCAAATATAGTAAAAATTGGCACATTTTATGTTATTTTCTAAACTGTAAAGCAAGTATCAACTGTGACACAAGGAATGATCATGGCCACGGCAACCAGGTGTTTAGCTAACCAGAAAGGCAACACAGACACAGGCTTAAGAGACCCAAACCATACTTTTAATGCCTTTGGGCTTCCAGGCCCACTTTGCCCACCTCCTGTGTGTCAGCTCAAGCAAAGGGTCTATCTCAAAAACGTCTTTCCAGTCTGTCAGGAAGTGAGCCCTTTTTAAACACCTCCACCTCTTAACCAGCTTAAGGTGTGTTGCATTACAGACTGCCTCCAGGCCAGGAGAGGGAATGGTTCTATGCCTCCCTGCCCCCACATTATATATGCTATGTTGCTTGGGCTCCTAGTAGCCAATATTACACAGTAGATACACAGTAAAAATTGGCAATATCACATTATAAACACAGAATTTTATGTATTACTCTATAGAGGCATAGTGTATAGGACTGTGTTAATATGTAGGTAAATGTTATATTGTGAACATGTATTACAATAACATTTGTTGTATAATAGAATCACATTACAGTAATGTTATCATTTGTACTGAAAGGAAAGCTAATATTCATGAGCCCTTAAGAGTACCTTTGAGTACCTTTAAGTTAAACCGACTTGTTTCATCTTAATGTTTAATGATTTGGTAGCTCATGACCTTTGTCACATTTGACGGTTTCAGATTGCAAATTCAACTGTCATAAGAGATGTGCTTCGAAGGTACCAAGGGACTGCTTGGGTGAGGTTGTGTTCAATGGAGGTAAGTAACTTCTAGAACACTGATACCAAGTGATACCGAAACTCAGTCTGAATTACAGTGCTGTTGGTCCTTAAATAGAGCATATTTACTTGCAGAGTTTCTCTTCATTGTCAGAGATCCATAGTAGAGACAGATCCTGACCAAGTAATGGCTCAGTACTGACTCAGTGACCACAGACTGCCCATAGAGACAGGCAGGTATAAACAGTTCTGCTGCCCAGAAAGGAGCAAGTGCAGTGAGTTCAAGACAGAGTTGCACCAAAATTCAACTCAGACCAAGAGATTTTCACCCCAAAAATGTAAAATATCCATGCAGATTTGGAAATTCGGAATTTGGACTACTAATTTTCCTTGGCAAAGGCAGAACGGTGCCTCTCGCCACAAAATATGTAGCAGCATGCCACCGTCTGAAGGACAGTGGGTGACACTTATAGCACATACTCCATCTGCACCATACACTAAACCATACCCACAATAAACCCCGCCCACCCCATTTAACAACTTTAAATAAGACAGTAGATATTGTTAACCGTTACTATGCTTAATGAATGAAAGTCTTATTTAATTTATTTTAATATATTATTAATTATGAGTTGATGATTATTATTTTATTTGTTTTATTATTCAGAGTCATGCCAATAAAACCAATCTGAGTCCAAAAGGAAGCTGTATAAATGAGCTGTTAGTTCAGTAAAAAATACAGCATGAAATACAATTATTTAACACAGTGAGCTTAACGTTACAGAAGAGTCCTGTGTAAATGTATGTGCACTGAGGTAGATTGTGTGTGTGTGTGTGTGTGTGTGTGTGTGTGTGTGTGTGTGTGTGTGTGTGTGTGGGTAGAGCCAGCAAGTCCAGGACCTGATTCTGAGGTCACCATGGAAGTGGACAGCAGTGATGCGAACAGTGAAAACAGCCGTGCAATGGATGACCCCGAGGAGATCTCCACTCCAGAGGATAAAATCTTCTTTATGGATGCTTCATTCATGGATGGAGATAAGGATGAGGAAACAGTGAAGGCTATCAGGTGACAATCTCTTCCCTCAATTCAGACCTTCTGCACAATCACTGCTGTGTTTTTACTGACACATATGTGCGGTGCATTTCTGCAAAAACCGAATCAAGTATTGGAACTACTTCAGCCACTGTCATTAAGATGCATTTCAGAAATGGTTCAGGCTTGTGTGTAAGTTGTTCTCTGACATGCTGTCTTCTCTGCAGTCCATCCACCAGCACTAACATCCCTCTGATGCGTGTGGTTCAGTCCATCAAACACACCAAGAGACGCAGCTCCACATTGGTGAAGGAGGGGTGGATGGTGCACTACACCAGCCGAGACAATCTGGTAAGCCTTATAGTTGCAGTGCAGTGACACAAACACACACAGATAAAATACAACCTATACATTACACTGAATCACACAGTGAGGCAGATTCATTATTAAAATATAACAGATTATATTTCACTGAATTGCTTGAATCAGCACACCGTATTTTCCGGACTATAAGCTGCACCGGAATATAAGCCGCACCCGCAAAGTCTTTTTAAAAAAACTGGAAAATAACATATATAAAAAGAAAAAGCTGCACCTCGTTATAAGCCACATGGTGTAAAGTGTGGAAAAAAGTAGCAGCTTATAGTCCGGAAAATACGGTAAATACACACTAAAGAAAGTGAAATGAAAGAATTGGGGTCAAGTACACAAATTAGATTCTTATGAAAGGTGTACAAAAAAAAGGGGGGGGGGCACCAAGACCAGGACTTCTGGAACAGTGTGCTTGGACAGATGAGTCTTAAGTCTTGCCTTGATGTTTCCTACTTCCACACCTCCCGTAAAATCTCTAAATGTCTGAAGTAAACAGGCTCCTCCAAAATCCTTAACTTTGCTAATTGCACTTTGCAAAAAAGTGTTTCTTCAGTTTTCTCTCAGTATGGTTCAAATGGAGGTCTGTGATATGTTTAATATGTTAATGAAACATTACTATATAGTTTGTAATTTTAATTGCACCCATTTGTGATTGTTGTTTTGCAGAGGAAAAGGCATTACTGGAGGCTGGACAGCAAGAGTCTGATCCTTTTCCAGAATGATTCCGGAGCCAAGTACTACAAGGTAAAACTACCGTCCTTGAGAGTATCAGCAGGAGTGACTTCTCTTTATTACAATTTATTATAATTAATACTATCTGCAATGGCTCACAATGCATGTGAAATTCACTTTGGTTGGCTAATCAGACCTGTGAGAGCTGACATAGTGTTTGTTAGTCTGTTGATAGAGCAGTGAGCTGCACTGCTATGGAAACACAATGTAATGTATGTCTGTGGTTACAAGGAGAATTGAGATGAATGGTAAGAGTAATGTCTGCTAACATTGTGAGAACAGTAATAAAAGTGCAGCTCTCGTACCTCATTTTTTAACCGTTTCTATAAAAATGCGGTAAAATCTCCCATTACCTGGACATGTTAAGTGAAGCTGAAGATAAGTTTTACATTTCACCTTAAATTGTGCTGCAGTTGAGCACTTTGTGCACTTTGTGCTCCAGAAATATAAATAAGGATATGATCAGGTCTATGTGAGAGACACCTGACACTTGAAAGTTTGAACATTGTGTTATATGCTAATCAACCGTAACATTATGACCGCTTCCTTATTTCTATATTTACTGCCACTGTGTAGTTCTATACAGACAGACTGTAGTCCCTCTGTTTGTCTGCATACATTGTTAGCCTCTTTTCACCCTGTTTTCCAATGTTCAGGACCCCACAGGAGCACCACAGAGCAGGTATTATGTAGGTGGTGGGTCATTCTCAGCATTGCAGTGACATTGACATAGTGGTAGTGTGTTAGTGTGTGTTGCACTGGTACGAGTGGATCAGACACAGCAGTGCTCAGGAGTGTTTAAACCCCTAAGCATCACTGATCAACCAGAAATAATCAGCGTCCTGTGGGCGATGTCTTAGAAGCACTGATGAAGAACTAGAAGATATCCAACAAACTGTGCAGAAACATCTACAATCTGCATTTACATCTCCAAGGTGGACCAACCACCGTTTAATGGTGGAAGAGTGAGTGGACACACCAACACACACTAACACACCACCACAATGATAGTGTTACTGCAGTGCTGAGAATGACCCAACACCCACATAATACCTGCTCTGTGGTGGTCCTGTGGGGTCCTGACCATGGAAGAACAGGGTGAAAGAAGGATAACAAAGTATGCAGAGAAACAGATGGACTACAGTCAGAACTACAATGTACTCCTGTATGGCAGTCTTACAGTACTTTGTCTTTAGATTTTATATAAAGATGCATATGATGATTTGTTTTTTTTATATCATGACAGTTTACCCAACAAACAAACAAACAATAAATAAATTCATAAATAAATAAAGCTGGAGCCCTATATTGTATCATATGAGGTTATTGCCAATACATAGTACATTATATATAATCTATTATAATGTTACATATTAATCAATTGCACATATTATACATGTATATATTTTTTTTCCCTGTATTCGGACAGTGAATGGATAAGGTGGACGAGATGGTGACAGTAATAATGTTTTAAGCAACTCGTCTCCAAGTACTGAAAGTGGGCATTTGGCAAATATTTACACCTTTATCAGCATTATCATCACACATTTTTAAAAACTTGAGCATATTCTTTGTCTGCAATTCAGAAAATAAAAAAGGTGGTTTCGTTTATTGTGGCTGTAATTGTGAAGCTGTAGAATTGTGTGGGGCTAGTCTGATGGACTCTTCGGGATCTATTTATATCATTCGCCCACTACAGCAGTTAAAATATCCAGACTGCTGTCTGTCTGAGACAGTTTTTACTCCTCTCCCACAGACAGGCAGGGCTATGGGTGGACACTCTCTTTCTCTGTCACTGCGTACCTAACTCCACCCTGATCCTATCTCCTTCTCCCTGCTGACCCTTTCTTTTGCTTTAAGTGAGTAAAGCCAGTCTGAGCTATTCACAGTGTGACCCTTCCTTTGATTGGGCTCAACAAAAGAGAGAGTAACTAAAATTGGTGTGCAGGAATGGGTTAAGGCTGCCTTTTAAGATTTGTATAAGAGCTTGATTGATTGTTTAAGACCTTGATAATTGTGGCTTTGGGATGTCAGTGCCATGGCAGTGATTTGTAGACCAATGTATATATACTGTATACAGTTATACACCGATCAGCCATAACAGTATTACAACCTTCTTGTTTCTGCTCTCATTGTCCAATTTATCAGCTCCACTTACCATATAGGAGCACTTTGTTGTCCTGTTTCTATGTATACTTTGTTAGCCTCCTTTCACCACAGGACCACCATACAGCAGGTATTAGGTTGTTGGTGGGTCATTCTCAGCACTGAGGTATGAGTAGATCGGTCAGTGTCACTGCAGTGCTGAGAATGACCCACTACCCACATAATACCTGCTCTGTGGTGGTCCTGTGGGGTTCTGACCATTGAAGAACAGGGTGAAAGGAGGCTAACAAAGTATGCAGAGAAACAGATGGACTACAGGCTGTAATTACAGAACTACAAAATGTCCTTGTATGGTAAGAGGAGGTGATAAGATGGACAGTGAATATAGAAGCGAAAAGGTTGATGATGGTAAAAAAATAGCAAATCTGGAACAATTTAATTAATTATTAGTTTCTATACATATTAGTTATTAAGTTTTTATTAGTTGTTTTATTTCTAAAATAACAGCTGCCCTTCATTACCATTGTTGTAAAACAATGTAATATTTAATCTGCAGTCCTTTTATAGCACTCATTGAATAATATGTTGAATAGTAACTGAGGGGAAGGTCCACAGTTTAAGGGGTTAAGGAATAACACAATCTGAGGGTGGGGGTCTCCGTCCCAGGCGGGGGTTTGGTCATCCTCCAGCGTGGCTCGTGCCTGGCTCTGTGGAGTTTTGTCCTGCCCTGTAATCAGGGCAGCTCTACCCTCGCCCTGCAGCCTGTCATGTGGTGCTCTAGGCAAACCACAGGCATTGCGGCCCAGCCTGCACAGGCCCCACACTGCAGCCTTGGTTGTGTGTGTGTGTGTGCTCAGTCTGCAGGCCGCTTGCCTCTGATTGGCTGGCGCAGAACTCTGCTCCACTCTTAAATGAGTTTCTCCTCATGGGTGGGTTGGCCTGAAGGAAGGATGGTGGAAATGAGAGCAACCAAAAAACCTTCAGTTGATTTCTGAGGAGAGTGGAGCAGGGGGTAAAGAAAGAAAGAGAGAGAGAGAGAGAGAGAGAATGAGAGAGTAAAGACAAAGACAGAGTGACAGAGTAAGAGAGAAAATTGCAGAAGGAAAGCTCACAGTTGAAGAAAAGCTGTTTCAGTGGAGAAGTGTGTCTCTAGCTGCTTTGGATTTGATTCTAGCAGAACAGATTTCTTTCTGAAGAGACGAAAGACAGAGACAGAGCTTAACCTCAGCTGTGTGTGTTTATTTGTACTTATTTTTTTGTTTTTGTGTATTTTATTTATAAAAAAGAAAAACTAGATTAGTCTATTAGCCGATCATTCTGTTGTCTTTTTATTTTATAGATTATTGCAGTTTTTTTGGGGTACTGCATCACTGACATCATTGTGTTTCTGTGTGTATTCCACAGGAGATCCCCCTGTCGGAGATCCTTCAGGTGGAGGTTGCCCGGGACTTTACTAGTCTAACTCAGGGGGGAAATCCTCACTGTTTTGAGATCATCACAGACAGTATGGTTTATTATGTTGGGGAGAACACCGGCAACCTGCATCCCAACCCCAGCCTGGCGGCGAGCGGAGTGGGGATGGAGGTGGCTCAGAGCTGGGAGAAGGCCATCCGCCAGGCTTTAATGCCAGTCACCCCACAGCCCAGCGTCTGCAGCGGTCCAGGACATGGCAAGGACCACAGTGAGTAACTAATATGTACACATGCTCATATGCACACACTCTGAGCAAATTAAAATTATTATCAGTTGACATCCCTGTTATTCAGCCAGTATAAATCTTCAGTGTATGTCGTTTTAAAATTAGGACAGTAATAATTGTGGATTTTAATCAAGTATGAATCAACAGTGTGTGTAGTTTTACAGTCTCACTATTAATTTAGGTGTGATTGTAATCCACTTTGATTACAGTATGTGTTCTTTTATGGTCTAACAGTAATAATTGTTATTTTCATCAAATGTGAAGTTCACAGTCCACAGATGTGGAGAACAGACTTTTGAAGAGTTTAATGCCTCATATGGAGTTTAGCAGAGCTCCAGCAAGTCAAAATCCACCCCAGGATTTTGTTCTGACTGCCTGGGAGGTTCTGCACAAATACGATGCAAGCGATTTGCTGAGCAGTTGGAGAGCAAAGGGTTAATGTTTTATGACATTACTGAGAACCAGGAACTCTGTAATAAGTGGTTCATAGGATGATTCTGGAAAGCCTGGCTGCTACAGAGACTGCAACTCCATTCTTGGAGCACGCATGCATTGAATGAAACACTCTATTCTCAGCGCTGGTTCTAAAGCATCGGTCCTAGTCCTGGGGTGCTTGACTTGCTGGACTTAAAACACCCACCTCTGGTGTTTTGTCTGCACACACCTTGTTCATGAAGGGATTAAGTTAATTTGATAACTGATGTCAACTAACCTTTTCTATGATGACCAGAGCTTTTGTTTTCTTTATGGAACAACATAGAACCCTTTACCCACCTGGACAAAAAGAGCCAATGGGTTTCTGTGCTTTTAAATGTTTTGAGAGCCTCTCTATGGGGAGGGGTTGGGTGTGGGTTAAATATATATGTCAGAAACACACATTTAACATGTTTTCCACCACTTTAAGTGCAATGAGGAGTTCAGAGGAAAGTGTGAACGAATCACAACCTATTTTAGCCAATTTGTTGAGATCCTGATGTTTCTCTTCATAACAGAATCTTTCACCTGTTATGTACATGCTGTGCGGCCAAGCTGGTCCCAAATATGGCAGCCCCAACAAAAAAAAAAAAATCATGTGGCGGAAACATTAGGCTATCTGTCTAATCGTTATCAGTGTTGTGCATAGGCCATTAACAAATACCAACTTAGCATTCTTACTGATAAAAATGAGTCACTGTTTGTGTTTATATTTGTCCAGATATTTTGAGACCTATCTGCTGCATCTGTAGCTCATAGCAGACAAGTTAGATGTGTTCATCTGCACTTAGGAATAAAGAACACTTCTTGACTCAAAAGCCAATTAAAAAAAAATGCCAGAGGGACATGCCTCCTTTGATCTTAAGCTAAAGGTGTGGCAGGTAAAGATTATTTTGAAAAATGTCAACGTAATCCTTTAAGACCAGTGAGACAGTGGTTGAGTATTCCTGAGGACAACCACCTGTATATTAGAGATTTCAATAATATTAAGGGACTCTGTCCATATTGTAATAGAATAATGGATTCAGGTCAGTTTCTCAAACTTAAAGAGCAGTAACTGAAGATATTTGGTGAATTTACTAGTTTTAGTTTTAGTCCTGGAGCACTTTTTTACGTTTTGTTTTTGGAGAACACTGACAAAAATGAACTTGATTTTTGTGATACATTAAACAATAGATAAAGGTCGCACACACTAACACAGTTACTTACTGTACTGTACTTGTTTGTACCCTCATTGTCCATTTTTATCAGCTCCACTGGCCATACAGCAGCACTTCCTAGTTCAATAATTACAGACTGCAGTCCACCTGTTTATCTGCATACTTTCTTATCACCCTTTTACCCTGATCATTACTGATCAGGACCCCACAAGACCACCAGAGAGCAGGTATTGTGTGTGTGATGAGTCATTCTCAGCACTGCAGTGATACTGACATTGTGATGCTGTGCTAGTCTGTGTTGCACTGATATAAGTGGATCAGACGCAGCAGTGCTACTGGAGTGTTTAAATCCCTCATTGTGACTGCTGGACTGAGAACAGTCCACCAAAACATCTAGCCAACAGTGTCCTGTGAGCACTGATGAAGAACTAGAAGCTTCAAACAAGCTTCCGTCTCTGACTTTACATCTACAAAATGGAGCGAGTGACTAGTGAGTGGACACAGTGTTTTAAACACACCAGCAGCACTGCTGCATCTGTACCAGCACAACACACACTAACACACCACCATCATGTCAGTGTCACTAAATTACTCACCACCTACAAAATACATTCTCGGTGGTGGTCCTAATGTTATGGTTTATCGATGCGTGGACACACACACACACACACACACACACACACACACACACACACACACATTCATCAAATGAAGAGATTTTGTAAATTACTTGGTTAACAGAATAGGGTTAGTGACAATGTAAACCTGTATCTTGACAGAAATATGAAAACGTTGGTGCAGTTATGTTACAAATGATGTTGTGAAAATATAACCTTCATATGACTCCAGTGACAGTGTTGCTCCCTGAAAGGAACAGCTTAGTACATTTAGCACACACTGATCAAACGGCTCTTAATTCTTTAACTGTTGTTTTTTTCCTGTTATAAGCTCAGAGATTTAGGTCTCTGAAAGTCAAGCCCAACTGCAGATTTGCTGCACCAAAGCAGAAATCCTGGCACTGTTCCCGTCTGACAGTTGCTGAATAACTGATATTAGTAACTGAATGACACATTATGATTAATACCTGAACTCGAATCCTGCCGTTTAAGGAGTTAGCATGCCTGACAGTGTAACTGCAAATGTGCCCTCTCTGTGCACTGGGACCAGCCTACTAATGTAGACTGCTCTGTCTCTAACCTTGACCTAGTCAGCACCCTGGCAAAATCGATAGTTCCCACAGCCCATTCAATATTCCAGTCACCCTGCCTGCCCTGTAGAGTAACTGCTTATGGAATGATTGTGTCTGTTGTCATTTTTGTTTCGTAACACTAATTGATTTCTAATGACATTCACAATTGGTTGTTAGATATACAAATTAAGCATGAGGCTTAGACATTGCACTGATCGCATTGCGATTTTGGTCTCAGGAGGACATTACTGGAATACAAACCGGTTCAGTCCAGGAGATCCACATCCCTAACTTAGGCTTGAACTGTTTTAACAGCTAATGTATCTGGGGCTAACACGGGGTTGGGGTGTAAGAGAATACATGTAATCAGGACACAGAAAAACAGTCACTGTAATCTGTAACAGTTACAGTGAAAAAGTAAGGGACTAGGTTACAGCAGGGTCTCTGTGGGCCAGGGATCATCAGTGGGCTGTGAAGCACTTTTTAGTGGATCAATCTAGTCACATTTGAATAAATTCACTAATTGAATTCTTGTAGATACACTAAGCTGACTGCTGGACACTTTGTTGTCCACACGTCCCTTTCTTTCTGTTGCTAAACAGCTGTCCAGGGGTGTTATTTATTATTTCGTAATTTAATGTTTACATATAACAATATTTTTACAATCATTTGAGTACTCCTAAAAATAAAGGTACTACAAAGCATTCTTTGGGTGATACCAATTTTTGTAAAGATGCTGAGTGTGAACAATTTTAAAAAAGGTAAAGAACACTTATATTGACTTAATTGTTTAAAAGGTTCTTCACAAAAAAGGTATTTGTGGAACCCAAAATAGCCCTTCTATGCCTTTAATAGTGAGTGTGAGATTTGTTTCATTGTTTTATTTACACAGGACTGTTTCATGTGACTTTATATGTAAGGTTCTTGTTTTGTAAAGACAAATGGAAATAATAAGTGAAACTAATCAGATTTTGTTACTGTAAGATAGGTATCCTTCAGATGATGTTTTGTTGGAAAGGTGATCAATAATCTGTAATGGAATACTTTTGTAAAGTAACCCTTCCTACCCTGTTAAACCACACTGGAAGCTTATACCCTACTAATTAGCATGAGCCACGTCTTTAGGCCTGCATCATCACACATTCTAATCCAATAATGAGGAGCTGTTCAGTAATCTCTAAGGCTGTGATCACAGAGCAGGCAAAAGTGACTTAAGTCAGATTTTTTTCATCAGATGTGGCCAGATGTGTCATTTGCGTGGCAGAATCTTGACATTTTCAGATTAGGGCCACTTTCACATGTGGTATTGAAATCCAATCCACTTCATATTCCCGGCAATATACTCAGACTCCGTCTGAACAGCCAGATGAGAACTTACGTGACTTTTATGTCAATCCAACTCTGTGTTCCTCAGTTTGCTCCTGAACCCAGTTTTACATAAAGCCATGCTTTGTAAATGTCAGACAGGCATGTATCGCTACAGATGTGCTACACTTTACAGAGTTGGCATTGGACAAGCAATGGTTGCAAAAGGCCATTAATACCGTGATGTTTTGGGCACACTTTAACTCTTACAAATTCAAATGTAATACGTTTGTTTTGCGATTCTAATTACAGTTATTTTTACATTTAAAGTCTGTATTGATAGATGAAGGTCTGCACTTCTGGCCGTTTTTGTTTGTTTTGATGTGGGGAAAAAAAGCTGTACAAATCAGACTCTCATTACTGATACTCTCTTTTCGTCTGCTTGTGAAAGCAAATGTGTTACAGGATTGACCCTTATTAGCAGGATGTCCCCTCTTGCTTCAGTGGAAATAAGTAAAATGCGTTTTTTTGGAGAAAACCTTTTAACATCTGTATATTTTGCTCTTTTTTTTCCAGAGGACCTTTCAATCAGCATATCAGTGTCCAACTCGCAGATTAAGGAGAATGTGGTGAGTAAATACTTATATACCCACCAGCTGACCATAACATTATGACCCCCTTGTTTCTCTGCTCATTTTCCATTTTATCAGCTCTACTGACCATACAGGAGCACTTTGTAGTTTTCTAATTACAGACTGTAGGCCATCTGTTTCTCTGCATCGTTTGTTGTACCCCTTTCACCCTTCAATTGTGACACACTGGTGGTACGTTAGTGTGTGTTGCGCTGGTTTGAGTGGATCAGCAGTACTGCTGGAGTGCTAACGCACCACCACCATATCAGTGTCAGTGCAGTGCTGAGAATGAGCCACCACTTACATAATACCTGCCCTGTGATGGTCCTTTGTGGTCCTGACCATTGAAGAACAGGATGAAAGGAGGATGACATAGTATGCAGAGAAACAGATGGACTGTAGTCTGTAATTATAGAACTACAAAGTGCTGTATTTTAAGAGGAGCTGATGAAATGGACAGTGAGTGTAGAGACAAGGACAAAGGCTCATTGGTGTTATGTTTTAATTTGTATGTCTTCCTTCGTTTGAAATAGTTATTCAGATATGATGCTGCCATGGACTTCGAGCACTAGGTTAACATTTCTAGAAGATGGTCTATAAGTACAGCTAATTTTCTAAGAATCATTTCTCTGCCGGCAGAAACCACCTATCAGCTGCTGGCATGATTCCCAAGCAGTCAGGGTTATTTAAGTTCATATTCCACTGCTTCAAATGT